>JBBMOE010000024.1:4764494-5217956 GCA_037975065.1 Chaetodon trifasciatus | reverse complement strand
GATACGGGGGGGGGGGGGGGGGGGGCGCGTAGTGCTCCCTCACCCACAATCTATTCTTCAAAGCCTTTTTTTCACAGTACATGTCATTTACCCTCATCCATAGCTATTAAAAAGGATACCTGAATGGTTCCTGTTCTCATCGATGTCAGGGAGGGCTGTAGTGAGTGGGTGGTGCTGATGCTGTGAATGCGCATCTGAGAGGAAGGGGTATGTTTATTGGAAGGAGTGGACCCTCTGTCTCAGCCCCTCTGTCTCTCTCTCTCAAAGCCCTCCAACTCCAGCATCCACAGGGATGAAGGAGGAAGAAGGGGAGGAGAATAAATGAAACAGTTTTTGCAACCACATGTTGCATTGCTTGATTAAGCTGCTGCAGCAGCTCCTACCTACCTTCCCTTTCTTTGCATTGTACGGCTAACTAACGATGTGGCCGCTGCATCTGTAGCTTCTGCCACCTGTGGCAGCACTCCTATTCCCTCTACGCCACAGAGGCAGAACAAAAAAGGGGAGCTGAGAGAGGTCGGAGAGGAGGAGGATATCTTTCATGATAAGTGGACTTCTGACACAGAGAGATCCTCACTGCATAGCCAGCTGACACAAATGAAAGGTAAGATAATGAGGCTGATACCGTGGTCATGTCAGATGCATTTTAAGGCTGTATAGTGTGTGATTTTGATGATGCATAAATAAACATCCCCGTCATTTGTTTGAAATGAAGAAAAGGTCGACCAGTCATATAAAACTACCTGTGATGCATCTTGATTTTAACTGCAAACAGATATTCAGACGCTGTGTCCCAACAGGTGGTTACCACAGCATCTGCTCACTGTTTTGACTCTAATGAGTGCAGAGGAGTGTGGCAGTGCTGATAGAAAATGTTAAGAGTTGATGGTTTGGTGGTTTTTCAACAAACCCTGGGGGGAAGCAGAGTGATACATGTGACTGAGCCAATGAGGGGAGAATCATCCTGGGACTGCCACTTTTAACACTAATTACTATCAGAAGAAAGATGGTAAAGGGAAGGCTGGCATGCAGCTCATGGAAAATGTAATTTTTTTAAAAAGTGTAATGTTAACTTATTTAAAATTTGAATTCATATCACCTTTTGTATGAGGTACATCTTTAATTTCGCACTAATTTGTATCCACTTGTATGAGGATATCATCTCTAAAGAGAATGAAGGGATGTATAGCTGTTTGCTTCTGTGGCTGACTGGACACATGATGGCAGTGTTGAGATGGACAACTGAATAGTCTAATTTCATCTGTATGACCTTTTCCTCACCATTAATTTCCATATGTGCCTAAAACCTATTAGAAAGACTGATCAGATTTGTTATTGATTATGAAGTACTTCTTATATTGCCAGGAGGTGTGAAAGTTGTGTCTGTGGAGACCAGCACAACCTGTTTGAATGCTCTAATTGACATTATGATTTTGTGGTTTGCGTGAAGGAAAGAGATCGCCTGGTGTTTTAATTGCAATCAGTCATGGTATCCAAAATAAAGGCACACTTGAGAGATGCTACTGGTCAGTCACCAGGCAAGCAGGCAAGCAGGCAAGCAAGCAAGCAGAGCTGTCTCTATGGAAATTGCTTTCGTCATAACACTTCCTATCGAGCCTGTGCTGGGGCTCTGGTCGTGCAGCAGACACAGACCCTTGACAGCACACAACCAAGATTGCTGGTGGAGGAGACGACATTAAAAATTAAACACCGCCCTGAAGCAATGGATCATTTTATTGTTTAATTTACATAATTAACAGCGCTGCCCTCCTCCCAGAGATTTCATCCTTCTGTATCTTCTGTTTTTCATCTCACATGGCACTGAATACTGTTTTTTCTCTCTAATGTTACATTGTTGATGTGTTGTAATGACAATACCACTTTATTTTTTTTTATTTTTTATTTTTTATTGTTGTGACCTTTATCTGTAATGCTCAAAGTACCTGTGTCACCTATCCCAAGGCTCTTTGGTTTCACACTGTATCGTTGAAGATTATTGAGGTTGCAGTATCTATAAAACTGGCTGCACTAACCTGACATCCTGATAGCTGCTTTCATCTAATTTTGGAGATGGCAATGAAACCCTGCTGTGTGTTTGATGTTATTGCTGGACAACAAGTGGTAAAAGAGAGGAAAAAAAGAAAGGCTGCTATCAAGCCCCAAAGTGTTAAAATGATACGCAACATAATATAAAATCACATTATAAAATGTGTAGAATGTCTAAATCAAACAATGATTTGTGAAATAATTTTCTGAAATGATTAAAACTCAACTTTTATTATTGTTAATATTATGAAATGTTTTTGTTTATAAGGGTTCATTTTTATTATAGAATTTTAAGTCCAAAATCCCCCTTTTCAAGTCTGTTTTTATTTTATAATGGCATTTTCCCAATAAAACTTTCATTTCATGACACTTTTTATTTCATATTATCACTTTTCATGACAGTGGTCACATGCCCCCCACTTCCTGCAAACTTAGCAACTGCCACCAGATTTAGCCATTTAGCATTGCTAGCTAGAGCAACAACAATGCTAAATTAATCTGAATCAACTATGTAGCTGCTGCTGTAAGTAGAAGCTAATACCACTTTGTAATTATTTAGTATAAAATCACTGCACATACTACATTCCTGGATTATTAGCATTGCAGGATTGTGACCTTTTTTACTAAAATTCAAAGCGAAGTGTTAACAGTAGTAGCTAACATTAGCTAACACAGGCGCTAGCTGTAGCTTAACTGGCTAAATTTGTTAACCGTTGTTGAGCTTGTTAGCTTAAGAATGAATAAGGGTATTTCTATAATGAAATAAAAAAATACATGTTATTATTAGAGTAGAATAATGAAGTACTATTTCATAATAATTAGTTTTAATAATTTCTTCAGCTTCTCTCCGGGCGCTTCCTCCCACAGACCAAAAACATGCTCATTAGGTTAATTGGTGACTTAAAATTGTCCCTAGGTGTGAGTGTGAGCGTGAATGGTTGTATGTTGCCCTGCAGTCAGCTGGCGACCGGCTCAGGGTGTACCCTGCCTCTCACCCGTTGATAGCTGGGATGGGCTCCAGCCCTCCCCCAACCCCGAAAGGGATAGTCGGGGTATAGAAGATGAATGAATGAATGAATTTCTTCAGCTACAGTGTTTCACAAATCATTGTTTCAGTTATGTATGTTATTTAATTATGTCCTTTCCATTTATTTAATTTTTTGGACATTTGGGGACAAACCAGAATCCTAAAACCAGAACCATGCCTGGACTCATTAACAAGGAGACCCGGAGTGCTCTGCCCCTCAGTGTATCCGACATCACTTCCTGTGTCAGGGGTTATTCTCTGGCCATGACAGCCTCTATGACCTACGAAAATATCGAGGATCATGCCATTGAGGGTGAGTGTATACTCTATTTTATTCACTTTAGCTAGACCTGTGTGAATGCTACCTACTCTCACCTAATTTATGCTCTGAAACACACCATTGTAAGATTCACCATTGTCCAATGAATATGCGTGTTTGCTTGTTTGCTGCCTCTCATTGATGACCTTATTTTCGTTGCTTGTTAGGGATCTTCATTTATCCACTGGAGGAAAATTCCATTGTTGTGGGGTTCGAGTCAATGATATCCAGTCAGATTATAACACTGCAAATCAAAGACAAGGCAAAAATTGACGACTGTTGTCTGGATTGCTGCAACACATCTAATGGAGCCCCACAAAGTGGCAGTGGTAAGGTTAAAGCTGATCTAATCAAGTTTGTTACTTTGGCAATTATTACAAATTATTATGTATAATGTGTAAATGTACTGAGAGTTATCACCTCACTCTTCACACTTCCCTTTCAACTCTCAATGTAGTGTTTGAGCGTCTTTCAGCTCATTGTTTTGGTTTTATGTCCTGTAACTTTACTGTGTTGGTTCAATCTCACCACTCTCACTGTCAGTGAAAAACTCAGATAAACCCACTGCACACTACCTGCTCAAGAGCAACCAACAGACAGACACTACTGTTGACAAGCTGGTGGAGAATTTAGCAATAAGAGCCCTTTATTTTCCCTCAGGAGTTGGTGGAGACCGAAAGAGTGCCAAAAGGAGACTCACTATTACAATTACTTACACTGAAACGCGACTCAAAATGATTGTTAATGATACTTCGTGTCTACTGGATGTGTAAATGTGCAGCTGTCATGCTTAAAGCTTGTTCTGCTGCCCCCAAATGGCCAAAAAATAAGATTCAAGTTTAAAGCTACACTCCATTTTGTGCATTAAGATCAGTATACTTGTCACATGGGGGATAACGCTGTGAAATCAGTTCTTTAATGCCTTCTGTGTGTAAGAAAGAGCTTTCTAACATCTGGGAAATTAACCAAGATTACCGTACAGCATGTCGTCAGGATTATCTCGGATCAGGAAACTTTGAAGGGTACAAACTGAGAATGTGGGCTTTAAAGGACATTTTCATGGCATACACGGTCTAAGGAAAGTCACCATAGAGTTGTATTTGGAGATATGGGGTGTGTTTGGAGCTTGAGTCATACTGAAGGCCAAAAATCTGCCCTTACTGCTTCACCGAGTCCCCTTTAAGTCTGTTACATGGGTAGGCATGGGAACACATTTTTATCAGATGGACCGTATCTATAGACATAATTTTGGTTAGGTTTACAGTACGTAGATACAAGCAAAGTAATGCAGTACAATGGTTTAAGATGAGTGTGTTATAATAATATCATAGTATACTTCTTCACTTATTACTTCACTTAAAGTGGTGGGAATACCTTCTGTAAAATTAAGTCTGAGGACGATCCTTTAAAAGACTTTCTAAAGATGCATCTGGGTTCTGTACTAAGCTCCTAATTAGAGGAGCAGAAGTCTATTTCACATTACAGAGAAGAATTTTGTCAAGACTTTTGAAAAAATTATGATTGCTTAAATGAGTCAACACTGAATAATCAGATTTTTAAGACATCAAAGATAAGTCTTCAGTTTCTGGATTGCCATAAGAGGCATGTAATTTGAGCTGAATTTGACTTTGACTAACCTAGTCTGGTGTTACAGGACACATAGTGATGGATGAGGATTTAGAAAGGACAGTGTTAGTGGTTTACCTTGGCATCATCCCTCCTATGGAGACGGTCCATATTCTGGTTAGTACCTCCTCTGAGCTCTCCACCCTGCCCAACGGAGGCATCAGAGTCTCATCTCCACCGGTGTGCACACCGCGGGTACAGAGGACCATCAATGAGGAGCAGGGACTATCCCCAAACTTCTCCAGAACGTAAGAAAATACATAAATTTGTGAAAACAATATAAAAGTCAGTCTTGTTGGGTCAAAATTTGGTGTTTAAAAATGTATCTTTGTATAGATGAAAACTGATAGTACTGATATTTCATGTGCTCATTCAAGAAGGCTTCATTTTGGTGAGAGCTGTGCTTTGCTGCATTTAGGCGGGACAGGCATACTGGTGCCGCAAGTCCTCATGATCAAACTCCCAGCTCCCCTCAGCTGTGGCTGGCCTCACTACTGGAGGAGGAGGTCATCAACTCAATGGACTACGAGTTTAACTTCCAGCTGGAGATACGGGCTCCATATCTCCTCGCAGGTCAGAGAAATAACTGCTACTGCTGTAATTGATAGATATATACTCTTAGGGCAAATCCACTTGTCAGATGTGGCATTGCACCCATGAGCTATCTGGAAATAATACTGGGTTTGCCAATGTGTATAATGGTATCAGGCCTGATCACATGAGATATCCTGTTATCAAGCGCTGCATTTCAGTGCTCCCAGAAAGAAGCTGTAATTGTGACGCATCCTCCAGTAAAGTGCAGAGAAGGAAAAAAGAGTGCGTTTGCAGTTAAATGTGTGTGTGTGTGTGTGTGTGTGTGTGTGTTTTGCAATGCCACACACTGCTTTATATTTGGGTGTTGGGAACATAAGTGTGTTAAAAGAAGGACATTTCTGAAAATATGGCAAGAGATAGTTATCTTAGCTTAGCATAAAGACTGGAAACAGGTTGAAACAGCTTGCTCTGTTCAAAGGCGCCAGCGCCTCCAAACTCTTTTACAATTGTAAATCTCTACAAACATCTTCACAAAAAAGTGAAAACTTCAATTTTAGGGTTTGTGTGTTGGACTCTTTCTTGGCCGGGAGTCTTGTTGTCACCAATGTCAAGCCAAGAAATAGTAGAGTACATAACTCTATGTGTTAATTAGTGAGCTTTAGAGGTGGATTTTATACCTTTAGACAGAGCCGGGCTAGCTGTTTCCCCCTATTCCCATGTTTAAGCTAAGCTAAGCTAAGTGGCTTCATATTTATCCAACATATATGAGACTGGTGCCTATCTTCTCATCATACTTGTGGCAAGAAAGCCTATCAGATAAATGTAATATTCAAAAAGTTGATTTAACCTTGACTACTTAGTGATTTGTATATCGTGGGCGTTCTCACCTTATAATTCATAATTGCTGGTTGTTTATTCTTCATGTTTTCTCAAACTGCAACATTGCTTGAAACCATCTGTACATATGTCATCTTGCTTTTTTAATCTTTTGGAAATTTGTGCCTTTCTAAATGTGACTCATTTGAGTGGGACTTGCTGCTTTGTTATACTTTTATTACTGGAAGTGGAGCCACTGTTTATTTGATCTGCTCTGGTTGCTGTCTGTGTAGGTGTAGAAAGCCCCTCTCATGCTATCCGAGCTGATGCAGACCCTCTGGCTCGCTCTGCCACCAGCGTTGTCATCACTCTGGCTGACAAGTACACTTATGACTGTCCTGTCAAAATCCTCATCTACCCCAGCGGTAGGTCCACAGCTTGAAATCTCACTCGCAGCATGGCGCCCCAACTAGTCTTTCCTCCCCTTGTTTTACAGCATTTTTTGTGTGAAGCTTGAAATCACACCAGTTGTGAGGTGATTCAGTGCTCCACTTTGTGCGTGTGAGTGCCTCATCAGAATAAACAGGTCCTGCTGTTGTTAATGTATGACATGCCAGCAGAATCAGACTCCATTGTGTGGGTGTGCAGCGTCAGGTTTTTTTCTCCCTGTGCTCACTGCCGTCTTGACCTATAGTATGTGTGGGCCAGTTGTCTCCCAGAGGCAGGAATGAGCCACGGCCTTGCAGATCCAACTGGCTTCTTATGAAGGTTTTGTTCACAAACAGACCTGCTGCCAGTGCGGGGCAATTTAATTCAGCTCAGACTGTTGCTGCAGTTTCAATCATAACATGGATGCTCAGCTCAAGCAGAGGCATGCAGGAAATTGAGCTGTATTATAGGCACACATGTGTAGGTATTATCACGCATCATCAGCTTGATTACTTAATGGCCACAAACACAGGCTGTATGTCAAATTGATTACTACAGGATTTCTGCAGGGTTCACTAAGTTAGACTAAGATAGACCACATAGAGTTCAATTTAATATTCCTCTTCAAACCAGAGAAAGCCTGAAACCAGTAGGGATGATAAGGGTGAATTTATTAATGTATTCATTTTTCTAACACATTTTTGACAGTATTTCCCAGCTCCCAATATTAGCATTAAATTATCATTCCACATGTCACATTAACACATGACCTGGATGTGGATAAGCAGCAGAAAATGGAAGGATGGATTAACCAATTAAAAAATAACTGATTAATTTAAGGTCCATAAGTGGATTTAAAATAAGATCAGAGGTTTAGAACAATAGTACTGACAGTTTTTGGTACAATCACATACAAAAATATTTAATAGCTAATGTTACTGCCTGCAGCAGGCCAGAAGACGAATAGAGGACCTTTGTAAATAAAATGTAAGCCTCTTAATCTAAGGCCTTTTTTATGAGAAAACAGAAATCAATGCTTTTCGAGGCCTGCAGATACCCTGCATTGAAGGGAAATAACAGCTCCCAGGATTCGCTCAATCCCCTCAGCTCATTCTTGTGGTCTTGAGACCCAGCTGTGGTACAGCATCTTTATTTGCAATCACTTCTTGATTCTCACATCAACGCAGTGCTAATTCTGCACTACAGATTACCATGCTCCCCCATGGTCTCAATTGCAGGCGCTGTCCATCTGCTTTATAATCTGTCTGTGATATTTGCAGTCATGTCTTGGTCCTGACTATCTGTGTCGCTTTAGAGCCTCATGTGCCACATGTGCTCATTGAGAATGGAGACATGACGCAGGAGGAGTACGACGAGTATCTTCACGGACGGAGCGATTTCATCAAGGCCACCAAGAAGGACTCCAGCAACGAGAGGAAAGTGAGTGTGACATCGCCATCAGCACCGTGTACCTGAACTGAGGGCAACGCCGTCATAACAATATCATGTTGAGGAGTTTGGTCAACAGCACCGCAATATCACGAACAATGCCCTAAAACAAACTGCTTTTGTGAAGCTGCAGAGATTGTATCTCATTATCTTGTCATATCTAACAATATAATGAAATCCAACACTATGATAGCACACACGATGGTTTTAAATTACTAGAAGGCCGGATCAACTCCTGTCTGACACATTCTCAACAAATACTGAACATTATGATGCACACAAGGGTAATATTTCTACAGTTTTATTGAATTGGATTGAAACAACTTGTGCAGGTGTTTATGAGACCATGACCAGTCCATAGGTTCATGAAATATGGGGAGTTTTTTACTTAAGAGTAAATTTTCTCATCTATCTATCTATCTATCTATCTATCTATCTATCTATCTATCTATCTATCTATCTATCTATCTATCTATCTATCCACATTACAAGTCAATTAAATATGTGATTTAAAGGTATCTTAACTACACAAGATCACATGAAACCTACTACTTAAAAGCTCAGATGCAGTTAGCTTACTGCTACTGCTTAATTAAGCTAGTTAGCTTAGTGGTTCAATTTTAACCAGCTGTTTTTTTTTTTCTGTATCATGGTTAGACTTAGTAGGCTAGTACCTAAATCAACGATGTGGGATAATAAGTTACCAAATTGGCAAAACGAATATTTTAGATGACAGCTGGAGAACATAAATCTATATCTAGTTTAGCTTTAGCTAAGGCTAGCTGTGGCTATCTCACCAGCTAGCTAGTTTTCACTTAAGAACTAACAAATTCTACATGCAAGGAAATTATGTATTTCTAACATATATTTTTAACACACTGAAACATATTCAATTTTGACTAATTGGAGAAGCCTTCTGTAGGTTTCAAGCTAATGTTTCTACCATTTAAGCAACATTAACATCAGTCTGCCGAGCTGAACATGGTGGTTATTCACTTTTGAGAGTCCTGTATGTCCTTACACGTTCTGCTATGCTATGATGAGGTTGTTAAGTGACCAGCAGACTGAAACAGCGGGGATAGGGAGAGCACTTAGCCATACAGCGAAAATGTGTTTCTATGGAAACACTCCAAGGCTTGCCACATTCTGCCTGGAATTTCCTGCACGTCCACGATAATTGACGTCCTCTGTCTATGAACCCGGCCACTTGACTCTTTTTTATGTGCCTTCTTTCAGTGTTAAATTAGAGCCTGTACAAATTCATAGAAAGTCCAATCACATCATAGTGCCAAATCCCCCATAATCTATGGTTTGGATTTGATCCATCTGTCTTTACAGGTAGATATTATCCACCGGCGGCTCCATAAGGACATCCTCCACAACCCTGTGGTCATGTTGAACTTTTGCCCAGATCTCAAGTCTATCAGCTCAGACCTGAGGAAGGTTCACGGCGAGTTTATCTTCCTCATTGACCGCAGCGGCAGCATGAGCGGGGTTAACATCAACCGTGTGAAGGTACTTTAATCTCAGTCTGGTGCACGGTGTTGTATTTCTTGCATAGATGCTGCTGCAAACATAAACTGATTTACATATAAATTGTAACATATCACACATCATCATCAGTTTAAAGATGGGTTTTTTAAATCATATTAGAACGAATTTGTTGAATAGTGTTACAGTCGACACCAAACATATGAAAATATATACATTTTTAAAGAGATTAAACTATTGCATGAAAACACCTGACAAACCTGATATGTCACTGGAGGCTGTGTAGTTCCTTTCTACACTCACAGCCATACTGATTCTGCAGTCTTTGGAGATTATAGATGTGGTTAGCCAACTGTGTGAAGGGCAAATACACGAGGATATTGATCAGGCAAATCATTTACCATTCACAAAATGTCTCCCAGTTGCTAGGTTTTAGACAGCCAGTCTTTAAGACCTTATCAGACATCATGTGATGTTTCTTCAATACCTACAGAGCTGGTATATTTTTTTTGAATGTGTTTGTACGTTATTTGGCTGCTGATACCGGCCCGTGATGTGAGGCTGACTGCTGTTTACCTCAGACTCAGGTTTTTATTGGATGTGTCTGATACTACAGAGTCTGGCCTTAAGGCCAGGGCAGTGATGTAATGACTATTTACCACTGATCTTTCAAGAAACCCTGCAGATTACATTTAAAATACCTCTTAAAACTAGAACAGTACATATTGAATTTTTGTCTTTGTTAATGCACCTGAGCAGACATGTCAGGCCAGTGTGGCTTTTGTGCTCTTCACCTGAATGAAGGTTGAGATAAGTGGTATTTCTCCAGTAACTGCTCCTCTGCTGCAGAAGAGGCAGTGATGGATGAAATGACACTGCGTGATGCCTCTCTCCGCTCACTCCTGTCCTTGAGCTGTGCAGAGATGACAGCTGTGTAGAGCACTGCGCTTCAGTTCAACCAGACACCAGCAGACGTAGCTGTATTACAGAGGAAATGAGCAAATAGCTCAACAGGACATTAAGCACTTCACGAGGAGAAGAGTTTTTGTTCTGTTCTGGACATGAACTTAGTCTGCTCTCGTCTCTCTCTCTCTCAGGATGCCATGGTGGTGATTCTCAAGAGCCTTGTGCCAGGCTGCCTTTTTAACATCGTAGGCTTCGGCTCTACGTTCAAATCACTTTTTACAACCAGCCAGACATATGAGGAGGTAAAGTAGGCCTGCAATACATCACTGCATAATATTGTACCCACTGTGATACAGATAAGGTACATTTTTGTGCAATGTGAATGTAGAATTTGAGCTACTGTAGCTCAAGAAACCACAGTTTATCTTTTCTCCTCCCTATCTCCACAACTCAGGAAGCCCTGGCCTTGGCTTGTGAGTATGTTAGAAAGATCAGAGCAGACATGGGAGGGACCAACATCCTGGCACCGCTCAACTGGATCCTGAGGCAGCCGATGTCCAGCGGACACCCCCGCCTGCTCTTCCTACTCACTGATGGGGCCGTCAGCAACACGGGCAAAGTTATCGAGCTGGTCCGCAGCCATGCGCGCTACGTCAGGCAAGTGTGACTGTGAACACACTCTGAGCTCTGCTCTCAATGTTCAATGTCATCTTTCCAATAAGGGAAGAAGATCAATAATGAGCGACATTTCACAGATACAGCCATGGTTGTTTAATGGGAGCCTTTGTTGTCAAAGCTGTTGTGTCTAAACACGTTACAAAATGGCCCATTTGTTGCTAAATGTGATTCGTGACATGAATGTGTGTTTGATTGTGGCTCTTCTTTAAGAGCAAGCGTATCAGCAGCCACTGTAGAACTAACAGCTCTGGCAGACAAGCTATTGTGTGTTCTGTCAAAGCAAATTCATCTTTTGTGTATGTCCATTGTGCAAATAGCAAAACACACAGCTCATGGATACTATAAATTCATATCCAGGGATTGTCAGAGGTTTAAATGAACACCTGGATATGGAGCTGTAATCCCCTCAAAATGAAACCTGGGAATATGAATGCATTGAATGTCGATGTCAAACGTGATGTATATCACCACAAAGAATCTGTCAGATTTGTGCAGCCTTGATTGTAGATTTAAAGATTGTTTTGAAGCTGCAGCCAGAGTAAGGAAATACAAATGCTCCCTGAAGGCTACAAACACCAACTGTGAACGGAGAGAGTGTGCGCCGGTGGCTCAACAAATCTGCAGTACACAGGGAAATCATTTCATTTTGCAGCTTGCATCTAAGTCTCACGCTGTGAATCCTTCTCCTGAGCCACTGTGGAAATAATTGACTTTTGATGAATGCCCCTAGATGATTGCATTAGGTTCACAGAGCCTGGCCAATTCATCAACACTTCCTGGGTCATTATCGTAGTATGTTTACAAATCAGTGCAGTCAGTCAGAGACCAAACAACAAGGAATCTCTGTTCTGAAAATCCATCTGAGGATTTTAGCTCTGTAAAAGGTGACATTTCCAATTTAATCTGCACACTTTGATCTCATTAAAAGTGCAAAGGGACATGGTTGCAATAAAATTAGTCTGATCATCCCTCTGTGAAAAATGGGATAGAAATGTACAATAAAAAAAAAAGCACCAGCCAACCTACCAAGCTGACCTATAGATCTCCAGACTGCCCCTTTAGGTCACATCCTGAGCAGACATCTGTTACCATGCACATGTATCTGTCATCTATCTGCAGCGTTTAATGTGTTTGTGCAGATGTTTTACGTTCGGCATAGGACAGAATGCTTGCAGGAGGCTGGTGCAGGGACTGGCGACAGTTTCCAAAGGAACAGCAGAGTTCCTGGCTGAAGGAGAGAGGCTGCAGCCCAAGGTACTCATTTCCAGCTTTGTGTATCACTCCTCACGACAGCCAGCTATTCTTAGGGGCACTGGAGAGCCATTATGCGGTGGTTTCTAAGCGCTGAGTGTCTACCACTCTTATCAGTTAGGAAATTGTATCATAGAGATACTATTAGCTTTATGCACTGGTCAAGGAGAAGCTGAGTTTTGGATCTGAAAGTCTATTTTAGTGGCTTATTTTTACCTCACAGATGATCAAGTCCCTGAAGAAAACCATGTCTCCAGTGCTCAGTGACATTTCCATCGAATGGCTCTTTCCTGAGACCAAAGAAGTGCTGCTGTCCCCGGTGGGCAGCACCTTCCTGTTTCCAGGGGACAGTCTGATTGGCTACACTGTGGTTTGTGACACCACCCGCTACCATGCCAACCCAAGATCTGTAAGTGCAAGATTGGTTTTGTGAATAGTTAGCTTTTTAGATAAGTAATGTGTTTAATTTAAATCATATATCCAATAAAAAAAAGGCCAAAGCTAATTATGAAGATTTTTAATCAAACCTTCTGGAAGCACTTGTCGCAGATATGTCACCTACTCAAAATCTCAACAGGATAAAAGGAGGCGATACAGCATGATGCGCTCCGTTGAGTCAGCCAGCTCTGTGTTTTACCACTCTCAAGAAGAGGACCCAGTGAAGACAGGTGTTGACAGCCAGGGGTCCTACAGGGAGGCGCTGTCAGGCCCTCTGTGTGACTCCTACCATGACTCCATGATAGACAGCAGCCCTGCCACCACAGAGCAAGACGCTGTGGGTAAGAACCAACAGTACACACAGTTTCTACTGCATTCCTTAATGTTAATTTGTGTGTTCTTATTGCCAGTTCATCTGGTCTCACATTGATGGCAGCTGGAGTATTGATGGCATTCAGATGAACTGCTTATCAAGCCAAAAGGGGCCACCTAATGCAGTTAATCACAAGCAGCTTCAACAACTTCGATGTTACTGCTAAATCAGTTAACTGGTTGGCTGATATTAGCGGATTGCAGATATATAAAAAATGCAGTACAGAAATTGTAAAGTATGGTTGAACTAATTTAGAAACATGTCACCATAGCAATGTATGACAGTTTGGTGGATTGTTATTGTTAACATTAACATAACATGTTGTCAACAAAACATCAGGGTTGGATTGTAAGACATCTCCAAGAAGGCGTGCGTACAGCACCAACCAGATAATAGACTACAACCCGACAAAGAAGGTCTTCACTCCCAGTGATCCCAGCTCTGTGGCGGCAAAGAATCCACTGAGGAGAGCCAAAGTCCAGGAGCTGATAGGCCAGATGAGCCCCGAGCACGAGACGCAGTGGAGGAACGACTATCAGGTGTGGTCCCACGCTGTGGAGAGTAACATATGCATGATTGTTGTTAAGATGACCAGCAGGGCTTCGGCTGAAAAATGGGTCAGCAGTTAGCTCTCACTAAATTTGTAGCTCACAAATCTCAAACCAGTGCTTCCAACATGATTTTCTTAAGTAATAATGATGCACATTTTAGATGCTTAAGCACACATATGCACATTAAATAAGCCACAGTCAGTTATGGTTGTAGAAGCAGGACAATCGTCAATTGTCATTATGTGGAAAATGTATATTTGTATTCAGTCTGTGTTAGCAAATTAAACAGCCATCTGACCCGCGTCTGGACTGCAGTATAATCAAGAAGAGACTAATGTGTTCTTCCCAGTAATGAGGGGCAAAATGTATGACTGGTAATTAGTTTTGAATATTCCTCTGGGAGCATCTAAACAGAATTCACTGGCCTGTGAAGAAATTGTTTCTTCTCTCCATTACATTCATACCATGATTAATCTATATTTAATAGTTACAAGCAAATATTGTAACTTTCCATTCATTTGTTTGTGTATTGTCACATAAATGAAAGAAATATGAAATATGCAAGATGAAGAACCTTCAAACAGGGGAAACAATCCTTCTGCTTCATTCATTTGACTTGATTTCTCCCTCTTACACATAAAGTTGTTAACCCCTAACCCTCCTCTGTACTTAGATATAAGTACGCAGTCAGTGTTTCATTGACACCCAACATATCCTAAACAATTACACTTTAATTTGAGGGCTGTAAAAATGCCAAACATTGAAGTGTTCTGGCTTCTCAATTGCAAGCATCTTCACCGAGTGTGATAATAAACTGAATATCTCTGAGTTTTGGTCACATTTTATAAACCAAAGACAAACTTAAATATGAAAATCACCGCAATATTTGCTTATTAAAACAACTGTTACTTGCAGTTGCAGCATAGATTATACGTAGTCAAGAGTCTGTATGTCCTCATCACCAGACAGCACCATGTAATATGAGCTTCAGTGAACACGCAGCAGTGCCCAGAAATACAATTAAAAGCATGAGCTTCCAGAACTTAGAAACCTTGACTGCACCAGGGTATTTGAACTAAAAAAAAAAACAATTTTCATTTGCTTTCAGCCACAGCTGGCAAGTCTGTGTGCCTCATCTTCCAGAGGGCGTCCCGCCAGCTGTCACAAGCAGCTCCCTCAGCAGGAGCCGCTTCTGCATCAGGAAGCCGACTCAGAGCCTCAGCTCCATCCCCAGCCTCAGGACAACCCTCAGCTCAGCGGCATCAGCACGCCGCCTGCAGCTCGCAACGCCGCCGGGGAAGATGGATCCAGATCATCCACTGACAGCCCATCTGTAGGCAGCAGCGGAGATACTGGTGAGACCACAAGCCCAGCCCTCCTGTTCCACTGGTTTCAGTGCTTATGGGTGATGTTTGTTTGTTTGTTTTGTGATAGAATAAAAGTTTTTACATCATCTTTTACCCAGATCACACAGATATTATGATTAGTAATTTAGGAATAGTTTGATATAGAATAGCTTACATGTGTCACCGTTTCTTGGCTAAGACCGTAACCTCTTGGAGTCTGCATGGATTAACCAAACAAGATGTTTCATGGTCATTACTGAGCTTTTGAGGTGCTGGTAGTTGGATTTGTGTACCTGTGAACAGAGCCAGGCTCGTTGTCTGTCCTGCTATCCAATCTTTATACTGAGGTAAGATAGCTGTCGCCTGGCTTTTACACTGATCAGATGGATACGAGAGTGGTATCGATTTTGGTGTTAGCACAAGGTTGCAAGACCAGAACAGACTCGAAAAAGACATCTAGCCACAGCCATGCTAGTAATTTCCCCTGTTTCAAGTCTTCAAGATATGATAACTGGCAAGAAAACAATTACTTCCTTTAACAAGATAGAACATAAAATCCTAATCCCAAATCTAAAACAAATCTCAAACCAAAACCACAGTGGGCGTTCAGCCTGATGTATCTTAAAGCATGTTAAATATTGATTTAAGTGACATCCATCCTAAATCTGAGATGAGGAAGGCTGAGTCTTCAGTCTTGGCAGATCGAGCACAGAGGTGACTCCTGAGGAGGACAGGAAATGTTTTTTCTAAATTTGGGAACAAAAGAGAAAATGAATCAGGAGATGAATAAGGAACAAATGAGGCAGCACTTCAGAAAACAATTACTGGAGGTCCATTCAAGCAGAATGAACAGACAGCTTTGGAAACACAGGAGATGAATCAATTTAACACAAATCCAGTCGCAAGTGAGTAGAAGCAGGTGACAAGCTTTGAGCAAGTTTGAATGCATGTTGAGTGAAAAAGGATAATAATAATACTTTCATGAATCAAACCAGGCTGCTGTGATATTTCAGATGGTTATGGACACCAGTTATGCCAAGCAGAAACCCCGCAAGAGCCCCAAACATCAGATCTGGGTGCAGCCAACCAGCACAAAGGTGACTGCAAGGCGGTGGTGTCCGGGCTGCTGTGTGGGAAACCGGCGAGGTGGGAGGTCGTCTTCGATGTCGAGCCCTTCCTGAGCGGCCGAGAACGCGAGGAAAAGGTTCACGAGGAGCTGTGGAATGAGACCTTCCACCATCTGGCTGGACGCTCCATCATACACGACTTTGAGCACATGGTGGACAAGGAGTGCGAGATCGAGCACGGTGAGCTTTACGGTAATTTAAGGGTCTAAGATTTGGAGATGAGTGAATCTTGAGGATTTTAAGATTATAAAGACAGAACAGGAGTATAGGCCGATACTTCTGACAATTTCAATTTGATTATAAGCTCCTGTGTCTCTTTGCAGCTTACTTCACAGAGGTGTTGATGTTTTTAGAGGAGAGTTAGCTTAGCTTAGCATTAAGACCGGAAATATGAGAAAACATCTAGCCTGGCTCTGTCTAAAGGAAACAAATCTGCATGGATTAAACAAAGGGACACGTCAGGTGGCTTTTTCTCCCTTTGGACAGAGCCAGGCTGGCTGTTTCCTCCTGAGCTAAGCTAACCATGTACTGGCTACCGCTTCAACTTCAAGAAGGTGATGAAGCACTTCTAAAAAAAAAAAATCAAACTATTCCTGTACGCTGTGTTTCATATATATGTGATGTATGATTCATGTAATCATGTACATTTGGAATAATGTTATTCAGTGTTATGTCACATATGTAATCCTATTACATGTTACATAATGATTTCATGGTAATTGTAATTCACAGGCTCTGGGAGGAAGTACCAGCTCTACGCCATTCACACCAGCAAGGCCTGCAATATACTGAGCAAATACACAGCGTTTATCCCCATCGACCTGGACACTAATGAGTATTTGCAGACATGTATTGAATACATAAACCCCAGTAAGTCGTATGGATTCAGTGTGAAAGAGTCAGACATTTTGGGTAATGTGATTAATGCTTTTCTTGACAAAAGTTAACCAAAACAGCTAGACTGAGTCTGTAAAAAGTATGAAATTCACCCAGGGACGGTCCTCACTTTTTGGAAAAGATAACAAAATTGCAAGTTGCACATTAAAGTTGTTTAGTAAACGATTAAACGGGTAAAAAATGTATGGGAAATCCATGAATAATCTATTCTGTATGCCTTCATACTTGGCATACATCAAACAAACTGATTTCATATTTTATGGGTGTGTTATTCAGTCAAGTTTGCTTAAATTTCCAACCTTAAGAAATAAAACGAACTCATAATTTGCCGCTTAAACTAAAATAATTCAGGATTTGGAGCATGTTGTCACATGTTGTGACATTCAAATGCCTCCATCTTAGAAAACTCATCAACATGAGGACGGGCTGAGACAGTCATGGAGCTCGTTGAAGCTCTGCTACGTCCTGCAGAGCCACCTCCATCTGGCTCAAATGGCAAGTTTTTAGGGAATCCCATGTCCTGGCTGAGAACAATTACTTCCTTGAGTTTTGCCAGGCAACCAGTAGAAACTCCAAAAAGAAAGCAAACGCATATTTCCCAAAATGTTTGACTATTCCTTCACATTTCAATGTTGCAGCCTGCATATTTCTCACAACACTCAACTGAGATTAACTGATTTAGATTCAGTTTAATGCATGCCTAAATCCAAAACTGGATTAATCTCCAAACACTTTCAAAATGTACATGTCTGCCTCCTTAAAATAATAATGATAATAATACTTTTGTGTTCAGGTGAAGGTCTGAAGAAGGGCTCACATTCCAGGTCTCGTTCAGGGAGCAGGAAGAACAAAGGGTACTCCATCGGACTGGGTCGCTCGCAGTCTGGCGGCGTGTCTGAGGAGGCTGAAGATGTCCTGTCGCCCAACAGTAGACCGCATTTTCTATATTCATCTCAATGTGACAAACAGCAGAGAGCGCTTTAAAATTATCAGATCACTAACCAGCAAGAAAGCTACAGCCACAGAGCTACAGAGAGAGAGAAGGCATCTTTTATTGAGAATGAATGTAGTGAGTAGGCAGGAAATGGAAAGTCATTCTTTCTTTGGAGAGAAGGTGATATGAGATTTTTCAAGATTTATGTTTATATATTCATATTTATTCAAATCTGTCCTTACAGGAAATGGAAAAGTTGCATCTCCTGCAACAGGAGCTGTGAGATATTGAGCACGCAGAAAGCTGTGTGCTGCTTTACATTAAAACACTTGGACTTCAGTAAAAAGGGCACAACGTTTTAAATTGGTTTTCAGTGGTGGCATAGCAACAGCAGGACCCAAGACTAGCACACTGCATGGCATCTGTTTGGCACTGCTGCTTAAAAGCGGTGCGCAGTGGGCACAGATGCATCAGCTTTGCCTCTTTTTTACGTCTAATCTGTTTTTTCTGAAAACTGCTCTTTCGTAGATGCAGAGGATGGTGTCTCCCCGTGCAGCACCCCTTCCTCCTCCGGCTGGGAGAAATGTGGCTTCGCAGAGGGTAAGTAAGTGCAACACATCAGCCAGTCACCAGCTCGCTGTATCTCATCCATTTTCCCCACAATGACCTTTGACATAAACATCTGGTGGTCTCTTGTTATTTTCTGGGCAACAGTATTATTCCAAATATGAAACATGATATTATTGACATTCTAGTCCCTCTTCTTGTAAGTGATGACACAAGAAGAGGCAATTTGGTGGGTTGTATTGACATATTCTGTCTGGACTTTTTCAAAAACACAATGAGCACCTACTGAAGGTACAAACACACACAAGAGGAAGCGAGAGACAGCTGCTGGAATATACTGTTTGTCCTCCGCTGTCGCTGTTACATCTCAGTGGGTGTGTTTTTCTTCCGTATTATGTGCGACTCATGTTCAGAACTGAGTAGAAAAGGGACAGAAAATGCCTCTGCTTCTCTCTCTCTCTCGCCTCCCTTTGTCTAACTCTGCCTCTCTGGTCTCCAAGTCTTCCAGAGGAGTCCGTCTGTGACCTCTGATCAATCACAGAAATCGGTGGAGAGCCTGTTTTCTGCCAGGTGGGTGTTTGGAGACTGTCTGGCTACATCAGTGCGCTGTAACTGTGGTACCACCGCATACGCAAACACAGGGACTTTAGTTTGATAATTGTTTTTAACACTGCCTGACATTCGCCTGAGAAGTTTTTTAATGTCTTTATTCATTTCTGTTCGCTGATTTTGACTTTTAGAATGTGCTGTCTTGTCATGTAGAGTGTAAAGCCACAGTGGCTCTGTGAGGCAGATACTGAGCGAACAGCCAGCTTTTTTTTTTTTTTTAAAAAAGGAGGTGAGGCGCCATAATGTACGTCCATAATGGAACATGTTTGGAAGGCATTCATAAAGTAGAACTCAGCGCCTTCAGACAAAAGTGACAAAATAGCTGTTACATAAAGAGAGTTGGAGAAATGAGTTCAAAGCCCGGCTCCTTCCTCACCTCCACACATCTGGACAATTGTTGCGTGAAGTGAGTGTGAATGTTGGACTGGAAATTGTTTGACATAATTCAGGTGTCAGAATGGAGTAAACTGACCCCTTTACACGCAGCAGCGCTTTCAGCCCGGAGTGCGAACATCAGCATGCTAACATGCTCTCAATGACAATGCTAACATGCTGGTGTTTTGCATCATCATCTTAGTTTAGCGTCTAAGCTTAATTAGCTTATTAGCGCTAAGCACAAAGTACAGCTGAGGCTGATGGGAATGTCATTTGCTTCACATACTGTGCGCTCCCCCTCCTCTGTCAGGTTGGCCCTCACCAGGACCCGTCTCCTGACTCGGGCTGCCAAAGGGTTCATGTGTCGATCTCACAGCAAGTCCGGTGATTCAATTGGAGAGAGTGACAATGAAAACAAAGACTACATCCCTCTGGTGGGTAGCAGATCTGCACATGCCAATGCTCTGTCTACCTGCATGTTTTTGGATGGACACAATTTGAACAGCTATAGGTTTGTCTAAAGAGACAAATGTGTCCCAATCTGTCGAGCCGATAAGAGTGCATGGGAGCAATAAGCAGTGGCCTCTTTAAGCTGCTCTGAATAGTCCAGAGAGCTGTTAAGTGCAGCATGTTGCAACTTAAAAAACTTGTGTAAAAGCAAACTGCACACCATGTTTTTGTGAACACTGTCATTGTTTTTCTGCCAAGCAAAACAAGAAAAATCCTCTGTTATTCAGATCTTTGCCTGAGGGCCTAATGCAGTGTCCAGCCTTGATGTAATATTGTGAGCCCATACTCTGCCCCTCCCTGAAACCACCAAGACCTTGAAGTAGGCTCTAATTATACTGTGCAAGCCACCCTGTTCATGTATTATTCATCTCTTTTCAAATCCAATGGAAAATTATCAGAATAGCTGTCTCCAAAATAATTTTCCCTTCTTTTAATAATACCAAGAGATATTCTATTGGAAGGCACCTCACGCCCAGCTCATGACTGGAGGAGGACGTAATGAACCCCATAGATGACTGTTGTTACACTTGCACTCAAATCAGTTGATCAGGGGCTCACACACTTTTTTTATTGTTTGTCATTAATAAAACCCCTGAAATTTCAGTGCTCTAAATGCACCCCACCCCCCACTTGACATGTACCACTACTGATTACAGTTTGTAAAAAATAAAAGAAGATGTACTTTATGTGAAACTGTAAAGTATGTCCTTCTCCACAGGTGCTGTTGCAGTTGGCTAGTGGTGCGTTTCCCCTGGACATAGCTCTGTGTGATGCCATTAACGTGCCCATGGACAAGCTAAAGTGGACGTCCCCCTTCAACAGCCACCGCACCAGCCTGGGCCACCTGTCTCACTCCAGCAGCCGCCGTACTGAGAGTGCCGATGACGGACGCAAAAATGAGACAGAAACAAATCAGCGGCCAGCTGAGCACACCGTGGGCAACCACAGCCCCTCACATCTGTCCAGGAGTGCCTGGATGGTGGACGCTGGTCCTTCATCATTAGGCAGTCCATCCACCACCGCCGAGCCTCAGCTCTCCCCACACTCTCAGGTGGACAGCGGACGGGGTTCTGGGTCAGGGGGCTTGGAAACAGCATCTCCCAGCTGGGCACTAAAGAGGATGCTGGATCCAGAGAGCATGGTGTGGGCCACAGCTGTGGCCCTCGCTTGGCTGGAGCACAGCTCCGCCAGTTATTTCATTGAGTGGGAAATGGTAGCCGCCAAGGCCAGCATGTGGCTGAGTGCGCAGGACATCCCAGAAGGCCGAGACTTAGCCTCCATCAAGGCTGCTGCCAACCAGCTCTTCATCATCCTCAGACACTGGGATGAAAATCTGCAATTGAACATGCTCTGTTACAACCCGAACAGCGTCTGAGGCCTGCTAGTCCAGGACTGAAAACAGACCGCTGAAAGTACTCAATTTCATATGATACTATGCTAACTGAGGCTGTACTATTCTCTGTTCAGCAGTATGTCCTCTGGAGTCTGATATTGCCGTGCAGTCGTGAGCGATGTGTATTTTCTTCTGTTCGTGTGCTGTTCCTCTAAACATATCACAGGCTCTTCAGAGGCACTGTGTGCAAGCTATTACCTCGCTGGTGCCATACACTGTAGCTGGATCCCTGTTAGCAAGGGATCCAATCAGAGCTATGTGACAGATTTGAGTTTCATGGAGAAGAACATGATTGTTTAATTAGTAGCATGCTGGATCACTGACCATCAACATCTGAGAAAAGCTCTTACTGCCATCATATTGATGTTATAGGGAGAATGCTGCAAAACACTTGTAAGAGAAAACTGTTCCATCGATTGACACACACTGTTTTTACATCTTTACTGCATTTCCTGAATTGATTGTATTGTGGAGAAATGTCACAGGACAACAGAGACATTTGAGTACTTGCTAGCAGGACTGCCTGTCTTTTCTAATGCCTGTCCTTGCCATTACAGTGTCAGTAATATTTGCCATTTTTGCTATTTGGTTATAGCAGAGACAGAAAAAAATATGCAAATAGCTCAAGAAAATACAAAATATATGTTAAAATTTGGTTAAACAATGTGGCTTTGGTGGGAGTCTGTGAATGTGTATCCCACTAGCATGTTATTTATGATTTATTATTTACATACAGTTTACATTTTTTTCACTTATCTGAGTATACCTGTCTAGGTTTCGATCATGCATTAGTTTTCTGATTCAGAGACAGTAACGGATCTGGAGTCGGTTGCACCATCTGTTTGCAAGTTCAAAATTGGCCTAGTTGTACCATAAGTGCAGGTTGCGCCATACAAACTAGTTCCTACAAAGAGAAAAGCTGTTACCAAATATTTACACCCTGTAGCTGCCTGGTGTTATTGCTGCATAGCTAACTAAACCAAATGATAAAGCTAATGTTAGCGTGTTAATATATTACCCATTCAGACTGAAATGGACTGACGTAAGTCATAGCTACATTTTTAAGACATTGGAAATTTAGCCATGCTAGCAGAATGGCTCCAAACACTGCTGTGCCTCAGTACTCGTGATGTACGCGGAAGTTGCAATACCCTGATCGACCACTACACCAAACTCACTGAACAGCCCAGCTTTCTGCAGGCTTTCAGTGTCGTTAAACGCTATGTTTGCTCGGATGCTATCATTAGCTGGTTGCTTTTTTTGCACAGCGCTAAAGACGTGTTCTTGCAACTGATTCACACTGAAGACTTTAAGACATTCCTCACTGTTAACGGTGCAACCCAATTTAATAAATTAGTTTAAAAGCAGCTAGTAGTTGAGAACTTTGGGAGAACGACACAATCTTAGTAATGGATTTACACACAGCTGGTGCGACCCTTTCCTGAGGAATATGGGCAATGACCAACAGTCCTTTCTCTGGGAATCAGAGAGGAAAGAGCCCTGCAAGTTCTGTCATGCTCACAGCTCATTTACCGCAAGTGCCTAACCAAGGTTTAAAGTCCGCAGCAAACGTACATCTGTTCACTGCAGTTTAACCAGCGTGAGTAATGATTCTTTCTTTTCTTAAATATACAGGACCTTCTTTCTTTGTTTGTGTGGCCTGCGGAGGCATCTTTCCCTATTGATTTTCTTCTTATTCCATTACAGTTGTTGCTTTACTCAGGTATTTATTCATTTTTTTCACTCAGGCTGAGCTGCATAAATCTTTCTGCATGAACACAGGTGTTTATGTTATGATGTTTGATGGCTGAATAGCCACATTGGAGCCAGTAGCGCAGTATTTTGCTCTCTGAAATGAGAACTTCAGTAGATGTCATATTGTAATATTTTTGTGCTGTAATTGCAGTAGTAAGTGCAACTGTAACTGTTGTATTTTTATGTACTGGGTCAATTATATAGTGCAGTATCTTTCAACTTGCTGTGTGTGCCTTTCTAATGATTGTTCACTGTTTGAGGCTGTTGAAGGCTTCTGTAGTGTCTTTATAATTGTTGATGCTATGATCTGCCCTGCAGGTGCATGTAATAAAACAACTCAAACTCTCAAAATAGAGGATGGAGTGCCACCTTTAACTCAATCTCTCTGAAGGCCTGCTCACACCAGCATTTAAAACATTGACATTGTGAGGTAAAAGTGAATGTTTGTGCCAAATTCAGGTTTGGTTACCTTTGACACCCTCTGAGGGAATACAGAGCCAGAGTCCAAGATGGAGGAAGTTATTGTAGCTTATTAGCTGTGTCATCGTCCTTTGTTGAAGTATAAACTGCTTTACACAAGAAAATGATTTGCAGACAGTTATGAGACATTACAATTAGTCGTTTGGCAGACGCTTTTATCCAAAGCGACCTACATATGACTTCACACACCTATGGCACAGCATCAGGGGCAGGTTTAGGGTTCAGTATCTTGCCCAAGGATCCTTCAGCATGTGGACTGCCGAGGCCAGGGATCGAACCGCTGACCTCCTGATCAGTAGACGACCGCTCTACCTCCTGAGCCACAGCCACCCCCGAGACATGTGTGTATGGTACGAATACGTATTTTAAATAAGCTGTGTGACCTTATTGTCCTGTTAACGACCAGGCTAATGAATCAGCAACCGCTGGGAGCCACACAGTTCAAGCTAATGAGTTAGCAAGCTTATTGGCTTGGAGAGCTTTTTATGACCCTTTAATTACTCTTTAATGACATAAATTATTTACAACCTGTAGAACAAAATGTCAGGGAAGGTGCAGAAAAAATGGAAAGGATAGATACTGAAACTGACTCACGCTAACTCAGCTGGTTACTATGTTAGCAGTTAGCTCAGCAGCTACAGTCTACCAGCTAGTTCTGCTTATAGAGTCACTTATTTCGATATAATATTTTGCTTTAACACCTTCAGGTGTGAAGACCAAACTCTTGGTGATCAGATCATCAGTATCCAGGTCAGCTTCTCCTGCTCTCCAACAACATCTGCAGGAAAAACGGGCATCGTGATTCATGGAGCAGCTAACTTTCACTATACATCCAGCATCTGTCAGTCGAATGTTACCTCACAAAGATCAGGTTAAGGCCTGAGTATGCCAGTCAACTCTCTGTACAGGCATTGGTAGTCTCGTGCCTGGACTACTTTGCTGGCAGGGTTGCCAAGATGAACGGTAAAACTGCTGCAAATGGTCCAAAATGCAGCAGCTTGTTCTTCAATCAGCCAAAAACAGCACGTCACTGTGCTTTTCACACCTCTCCAATGGCTCGCTGTGGCTGCTCTTCATCAGTTGTGCCAACCTTGCCACTAGCATGACACCCACCTGCCTGAAGTCCCTCAGTACCTCTTCACCTATACCTTGTCTCCATCTCATTTCCTACACACTTCATGCCTCGCTGCATGTGCCTGTAACCCTGTGACACCGAGCGGAACCTGAGACTGAGCGCTCTCAATGACTTCGCTTTGATCCACTGCAGTTTGGACTGCGCTTCGTTTCTACATCGCTGTGGTGCAGAAGTGTCTGTGTGGAAATAACCAATTATTAAGAAGCACTTTTTGCTCCACAGAACATGCATACGCTGCATTCCATGTGTGCTTATTGTAATTCACAATGCACGTCGTCTCTACTAGGAGCATAAGTGAAAGACATACTGTGTGATTCCATGTGGCTCAGTAGGTGACGTGATGTCATGGTGACATCTACGTTTCCGGTTGTATTTCTTCCCAGAGTGATACAGCACATGCCTCATTAACAACAAAAGCTCCTTCATAATCAAAGAGGGCACTAATAATTAGGATGACAAGACACCATTTACACCAACCAGCCTTTTACAAGGTAAAACATGCGCAGCGTGAGAGATTTGAAAAGGGTGAGTGAAGGAGGAATGGAGGGAGAGATGGGCAGAAAACAGGCTGCGGTCTCAGAAAAGCGATAGCTCATTACTGTGGAGCTAATAGCCACCTCCACCCCTGCTTCATAGATCAAACAAGACTCAAACAGTTCCTGACGGTGTAAAGTGCTTTGAAGAGCGCAGGCACATACAAAGACACATGAAATTTATTCCGGTGCGTTTATGTGGAAACAGCAAACATAGCATGCCTCTTAATTTTCTCAAAACACAAAGGAAAATGGCCTTATTACAACTTTGAATCTTATACTGTTGCTAAGCTACCGACTATGAAATTAAGCATGATTTTTTTTTTTTTTTTTAAACTAATATAATTTCAATGACACCATATTGTCTGCATATGCTATGTTTAGTAAAGGGTAATTTGTGATTAACCCATGTTTCCTCTGAAGAAAGCAGTATTTTAATATAGATTTGGATTAAAAGGCATCAAACCTCTCATTTAGCTCTTCTCAAACAGCCGTCACCATCTTTTCTTTTCACACAGGTGTGTCCAACTATGAATTTTCAGCTCCAATTATTCTCTTATTTTATAGCTACTTAAGCTCCTCAGGCTGCAGAGCGGCGGCCGGTGTCTAATTTAATCCAGGCCACTATATCACTGCTGTTTAATGTGCACATAAATAGCGCAGAGAACACACATAAGTGATTGCACTGTCTGGCTGAAAGCTCATCTGGAGGGGTGTCGTGGGGTACAATAAATGAATCTAGTCTCAATTTTGGGGTGCAAGATGATTAGCAGTTGCCATGGAAAACCATTAGTGTTTCTTCTGACATGGTGTATCTGCAGTGCTGCAAGGAAAATGATCTCAGCAATGATATTTACTTTGCTTTTTCCCCAAATATGTCTTGTTTATTGACTCACTGGTTTATACTGACTTTTTCATGGGTACTTTGTAGTTTCTCTCGAGGCACGTGAATATAAAATGAAGTCTGTTTCAGTCACGTCTCGGCGCCTGAACGTAGGCTGAAGCGTGTCGCTCAGAACAGTTCACACATTGAGGTAACACACTAACAACCACTGGCCAGACTGACATGAAATTCGCTTTGGGTACTTACGTTTCCATGAGGACGACTCCTGACCAAACGTACCTACACCACCTACTGCCACAGTGTTCCAGCCATGGAGCACCTGCTTCTTTCAGTGACTGTAATGGGAGTAATACAGTGACTTGACACTTTGTAGGGCAACATGGGGAGAAACTGTTGCTTTATTTATCTTGAAGTGTGTTTCTGCAGTCAAAATCATGATCATGACTGGATTACAAACTGGGTTCTTGTTATTTTTACACAGAACAGGAGAGTGGGACCATCATCATGCTCGTCATCATCATGTTTCCTCCATATGTTCAGGAATATGTATAAGGAATACTCCACCTTCACTGACCAAGATCCTAAGTAGTTAGTTTGACTCCCAGCTGTCTATGCGACTGCACTGACAGTCTCATCTTCTTTTACGTTGACTTTTTAATCATTTTGACCTTTCACGAGTTTGTTCTGGACCGCTTCCAGCGAATGCATGTAACTGTGAGTGTGAGCTAGTTAAATCAAGATTAAATAATCTGTAAACGATGATGTTTCTTTAAACTATAACGCATCTATCTCATGGCAAAGATTTGTCTGTGTAAACAAAAGCAGGAGTAAAGCAACAGTTCAGGCTTTCTTTCATATTTTACAAAAACTGACTGTAAGCCACACAAAAGAGGGGAAACTCTTTTCTCTCGCCCGATCTCAGATGCTCACAGCGGTAATAACAAACAATCAGCTGCCAAATGATACAGCTGAGGGCTGGTTGGAAGGAGAGTTTCATTCAAGAACACTTTGACACAGAAGCAGTCTTGAAACAGCGCTAAGACAATAAGATAATAAGAGACCCTAAACTGCAAAGTGTGTAGTAAAAGGACGCAAATATTTGACTTGTAGCCAAACGTAGAGTTGTACTGATATGATGACAACAATAAGGCAATGCTGTACATCACATTCATTAAACGTCGTTTTTGCCCCCATCGATCTGGGGAGAGATGATTATTGATAAAAGAAAGAGGGCAAACATTTCTGCTGCTTGAAATCAATAATTCTATGACAGTTGGGCTCACTGCATCTGCTGATGGACATCATGTAACATAATCAAAGCTCTGGGAAAAAGGAGCCGAGCTCGTTTCTTCCAAGGTCAAGAATGAAGCTCAGTTTAACCTCTTCAGCTATAAAACCTCTATAATGAATGGTCACAGGTGGACGTTGATTTGCTCTAAAGGATCACAACCACTCTTCTATTAGGTCACAAAATATAATACCTCACGTTACGTCTGCAGACAGAAGCAACCAGAATCATCAGTCTTCTGAGTTGTAATGGTAAGACGCAATTTGCAATGTAATAGAAATCCCTCATTTTTGATGCGACAGACACTGTGGACGAAGACGTGTTGGAGGGTTTTTGAGCAGAAAGCACATTTTAATAACTGTGATCAGCTATTTTAATGGTGGCACATCTGTATGTGACAATGTAGCTGCAGTCAGTAGAGACATGAAAAAAGTCTAATTAAAAAGAGAGGCACCAAGGAAAGACTGAACCTTTTAGCCACACTGCTAATTTACTGCAAATAAACTGTAAATAAACAACATAAATTATAACCCGTTAGCCTTAAAGCTAACACTTTACATGTCTGCAGTCCACCTGCTGAAGTACTGTACAGCCTTGAGTGTTTCTATTTTATTATACTAACACACTTTTACTCAAGAGGGGTTTGGATGCAGGACTTTCCCTTTTGATTAAGCATTTTTGTATCATAGTATTGCAATCTTAAACTATGAATAGGAGGTTTAAATACAAAAAAATAACATGAGTTTACATGAATACATGCCTCTCATGTGGAAGTGCGATTAATTAACCGTGTGGCTTTTCAAGTCACATTTTCTTTACTGCTGCACCGCTGTGCACTGAAAACAAGGTTGAGGACCGTATTCTTTTATTGAGAGACAGTCAAATATTTCGTTTGCACAGGGTGCCACTGTGACTGGAGCCTAATTGAATTGAAAAATCAATCTGCCGCCTTGACAGCTAAAATGACTTTTCAGATAAAAGAGGAGAATAACTGAAATGATTCAAGGGTACCATACCAAAGGCGCCTTTTAGAGAATGGTACCACTTCCAGTTATCCTTCAGCATAAAAGAACTTTCATGAGCCCTGAGTGCAGTGAAAAATGAAATACAATACCAACGAATTAGTCAGGATTACAACCTTAATGCGTATAAACTGATCTGATGCCATTCTTATCGGAATTAAACTACAGAGCAAAAAATTACAGAGAAAAAAGACTGAATTACACATTTAAATGAGTGCAGACTCTTCACATTTACAGTTTTATCATCATTAATTTGAGGATTTAGCAGCGTCTCCATGCTTTGTCGGATCAGATTTCATAGTATTTCACAGCTATTCAGATCAATGTCCTGTCTGAGGTGTTATTTGACTGATTAATCTCACTGTCTGAGGCCTGAGCATCAGACCAGACCATCTGGAAGTGCCTTCAACCTGCATTCTTTCTAATGGCCAGCAGGGGGAAACTCCACTGGTTGCAAAAAAAAAAGTCAGATTGGATAGAGGTCTATGTGAAAATGACCTCACTTCTCACTTCATTTATTACTTCAGTAAACAGATGTCTAATGAGTTCATGGTCTCAAATGATAGTTTCAGGTCTTCTTCAACACAGCAGGATGCTCAGATGGTAAATTATGGTCCTCACAGACATAGAAATGCTGTGTACATTTATAAGACCGTGAACTTGTTTTCTGTTTTTGTCTTGTTTTCAGATCTTGAAAGTTAACTCTAACATTCTTGTCCAACGTTCAGTTTTACTAAAAAACAAGGAGGAGCCTGTTTTTAGCGAGCTAAAGTTAGCATCCCAATTAATCTCACAGTTGAATTGTGTGAATTACAGATGCACCTTAACCAAGCAAGCTAGCCAGCGCTAGCATTCGCTGATAACTTAGCATACAGTGCACTGCTTCAACCAAATATAGTCTGGACTTGAACACGTGCAAGAAATCGTGATCTCTTGCCGGAGAGTAAATCCTGTCCAGTAAACATCTCACCTCCGTCATTAAGCCTGTGTAGCTCTTATCATGCAGTTCTTGCACTGTCCTCGTGTGGTATTGAAATTCAAAACTCTCAAGTGGGGAATAAAAGAGGGAATGTCTTTGATGGTTCGCTCAGCTTCAGTACAGTGACAGCTCCCGCTGATAAAAGCGCTGCAGGGCCAGACTGAAGGGTTTCCATGGAGTCGGACCAGAGCTGCTGCTTTCATGTTTGCAGCACAATGAGAAGGAATAGTTTGTCAATGTGTGACTAGTGGCTGAACAAGTGATGTTTTCATGAGTGAAGGGCAGAGGACGCGGTAAACATCTGGCAACAAAGGTTTGAAAGTGATACTACTACTCATCCGTGAAAGCTTCTGACGTGTTACACACAAACACATCTGGTCGAAAATGTAAAAACAGCTACATTTTTTTCTCCCATAGACCTTCCATATTCCTACGCATGCTGAGTACTGAGCTGCAGATCCAGCCTTGGAAGAGAGCCTCTCTCACAGCATGCAGAGTGGCTTGCTTCATATATTTTGATGTGGTTAGTATTTATTTAGTTTTTAATGAGCTAATATTGTTGCAGCCACCTTCAACAGGCATCGTGTCCCATAAGACTTGGACGTTTGTCTGAGGCAGGTCGAGGGGTCGCGGCTAGTTCAGATAAGTTTCTAGACTGCAGAGATTCCAGCTAGATGATTAAAAAAACGACTTTAGCTGAGAGCATTATGATGTTATAATGACCCATACTGCTGCGTTTGCAGCTTTTTCTGTGCTTGCAAATTAAATGCTATTTAACTTGACATGACCACGTGACCATGCTTCATTTTTCTGTGAATGAGCAATCGCTGTGTAGTTCAGGGTTTGCTGTGGGCCTGATGGTAAGTGGCCACAACGATGCTTTTCTGCTTTTATTGGTTCAGTGCTCCCAGCAGAAAGGAGTGCATAATACTCTTCATGGTTGGTCAGACTGTATATCTGACATTTAGCTCAGGTTCCTTCAGAGAGCCAAGGCCAACAGCTCACTACTGGAAAACAGATATCTGTGGACAGGCCACTGAATGCTAATGTAATGATAATGCCAGTCCCAGTGTAATGTTAAATAATACATGTGAGGTTTCTTGGCATAATGTGGGTTGAAAAAATGGGATGTTTTTTTTGAATAATACAGAATTATTTGACTCTCGTGTGCTCAAACTGCCTGGAGTCTCTCTGCTCTGGAGCCGGATCTGCATCCCTGCTGGCCTCAGACTGATTGGTGCAGAGGCGTTTTCTCCAGCCGTCTCCTTCCTTTCACTTGTCTGACTAAAAAAGTGCTCCATCTATTTTCTAAAATAAATAAATAAATAATGGTTTTATTCTGTGCACAGTGCCTTAAAATGAAAACAACATGGCTGGATCGCAGTGAAGCAGCCACTTAAGATCATAAATTGATTCATTTTACGGCACCAAAATGAGGCCAAACTGAGTATTTTGCACAGAGCCAAGCAATTCACTATTTCAATATACAGGCAGGTTGAACAGCAGGAGCTGAAACCAGCTGTTTGTGCCATTTGGAAAGCATGTAGCCTGCTCTCTGAGCCCAAATCCTGCACTCCTGATCTTCCTCACAGGCAGACGTCTCCCTCTCATGGCAGAACTGTGCATCTTCTTCACACAGCTTCCTCCTCGGGTCTGTACTTCACACAATGACTGCGACATTAAAGCAATCAGTTTTCCACAGCATCTGATCTGCATTGCATTTGCCTTTAATGAGGTTTCAGTTGCATACAGACAATTAGATGATATTTGGCAAGAGGTCGCCGCTGTACGAACTCTTTTACAGGCTTTACATTGTGTTGCGTCCTGCTGTGAAGTCTGAGCACATGCTTCTTCGTTTGTGGACAGGGCAGGACAGGACAGGACAGACAGGACAGGCCTGCTCCCTGTCTCCCGAACAACCTGACAGAAGCTTGTACAATCATCCCCTGCAGCACCACACCTCACTCCGCACACTCTCACATGGACATTTTCAGCATGAATCACCTCCTTTCCTCTGCCTCATTTACTCTGAACCACCAAAGCTAAATCCCAATTTAAGACATTAACAGGGACTGAACAGTCTGTACACGCTTCCAAATCAAACGTTAAGACTGAGAACAAGACGGCCCTGTTCCCCAAAAGCACCTTGGCTAAAATTTAAGCTTATGAGGAGTTTCCTAAAAGCACTGCTACTTAAAACATTCTTAGACATTACTGTATCTCAAAGAGCGAAGGCTGAGAGCGACTTGTTTCACTGACATTTTTATGAGTCTTTATTTCTGTCCTGTGTCTACCTGCTCAGGCACTGAAAGTGGAAAGCAGCTACAGATGAATGGTTTTTATATATATTTGTATTTATTTGCCTCTGACAAATAAATGTCATTTTCTTTAGTGACATTTGATGCACAATGAGTGCTGAGGAAACAACATCTCAACATTTCTATTCTAACTGAAGTTTTCAGATGTTTTCATCCTTTTTTCTTTATAATTATCTGGTATATGTTGTTCACCACAGGTTTTTGTATATATAGCAACTACAACAGAATGACATTCCTGTCAAAAGATGAGCAAACTTGCAGTTACTGTCGCTGCCTGATTTCAAGTTTAATACAAACGTCGGAGGAACGAACTGATCAAAGTTAACTTTCCACTTTTCACTAACATGAATCTTAAAGACAAAAGCTGTCGACTGCACATGAAGCTCAGTCTTTATAATGAATGATTTCAATGTTACTCAAAGGCTTTGTGGTTGATATACTGTAATTTTAATTTTTTTCCTTTTACTTTAAGTGTATTCAGAAACTGTGCGCACTCGCCCTTAAATGCTGCTTTGGGAAACGGGTGTAAAAAGTGAAGAAACATTCTTAGTAAACTCTGAAGATCGATCGATGTCAGGATACGGGACCAATATTTGTCCTTGTTCAAGTTAGAACAAATCTAATGTTCTCTGCTGAGCTGAAAGAAGGAATTTTCATTTTCATTTTCTCTGTTTTTACAAGGTCCAAATTTGATTTGAACATTTGATAGGAAATTATGCTGCACCATGACTGAGCACAGATACCTACTATTTATGTATGAGTGAGAGCAAGAAAGTGCAACGAAGAGGCAGCTGCTGTCATATTTCCAGTGTGACTATGGCAGTAAAATGTTCAGTAGACGTCCGGTCTGACAGCCTCATTAGCTGTTGTAAAGAGGCACCACCCTGTCTATGGTCGCCCTGCAGATGGGGCATTTCTTTGGCGCTGGCAGGGCGTCGTAGCACTGAGCACAGGCACACACGTGACCACACTCTAGAAACACGCATGAACGCTCGCGACTCAGGCAGACGGTGCAGCTGGTGGGCGACACGCTGCCTTCCTCCAGGTTCAGTTCACGCATGCGTTTCTTCTGCTGCTCCTTGAACTCCTCCAGCATGCTCCTGTCCTTCTGATTTTGCCGCCGGTGCACGTATTGCTTCCACAGGATGAAGAGGAGCACGGAGCAGGCGGCGACGCCGAAGACCACGGTCAGAATCCGCCACAGTCTGACGCTGTTCCCCTGCTTCTTGAGAAGAGACTCGTAGTCCAGCCGAGTGAGGAAGTAACGGAAGCCCTGTTTTGGGGGCTGGAGCTTGATCAGGTTGTTATCGAGGACCAGCTCTCCCACGCCTGTGACGCTGTCTCCCAGCCGCAGCATCTCTTCAGTTTCGTGGATGCCTTTGGGTCGTTCCCCGCTGATGAAGTGGCCAATAACGTTGGACAAGGACTGGACTGTGGGGTGGAAGTTCTCGTAGGTGGTCTCCAGGTCCAACTCCGCAGCGTCTAGTGGACGTATGACCCGAACTGTGGCAGCTATATCGTCATCAAGAGACCCGAGAGCAAATGGGACTGTGTTGGTGCGCTGGTGGATGACTTTCTCCGTGTTGTTCCTGTTCAGAAACATCACAGTTTTAGCGTTTTGTTTAGGGCTGCAAATAATCATCATTTACATTTTTCATAAATCTGCCAAATACCTTCTACTTCTGTCAGTTGCTTGGTTTACAAAATGCCGATCACAGTCTCCAAGAGTCCAAGATAGCATCTTCAAATATCTTTTTTTGTCCGATAGACAGTCCAAAAGATTATTATTATATTCAGTTTGCAATTTAAAAAAATGCAGAAAAACTGAAAATCCTGCACATTTTTGGCATTCTTTTAAATCAACTTACTGTTTTAGCTCTACCACTTTTAAGTCCAACTGAAATTGCACTTAGTCATCCCTTTTTGCTTTAAAAAATAATGTAAACTTATCTTTAAATGTATTGTTAGGGGTCTTTTTTTATTATCAAAAGGAAAACAAGAGGGGAAATACAGCATCCTCTCAGCTGCTGGAGGTGAGTCTTGGTGTCTGTTTAACTGAACCAAAGTGACACTTGCAAGTATGTTTATATGCTGTTTAATGTGCTGCAGCTCAGCAGCTAGTTCGTTATCTAACCCACAAAGTGACGAAGCTAGCAGTGCACTTTTCCACAGTGGACGTTTGTTTGGCGCTCGTTCAACACGCTAAAGGTGGAGGACGAGACGTCCATAAATTAGATATGAAGCAGGACAGCTAATGTGGGTGGCTGTTCAAAGCTCTTGTGTGGTGATTTACAGAGCAGGTGTAGATGCTTCTTGAAGCCTTCTGACTGTTTATATTTCATTCAGTGACTCACCAGAGATGAGTGGTACGATTCCACACCATCTTTTCCTCCTTCAGGGTCAGTCTTTCAATCACGCCTTTGCAGTTGTCAACAAACTGGCTGTTCAGAGTTTCCTTCACAGATCTCACTACACCTGCAGGGTGCAATAAAAGAGACGCCGAGTAAAACCATTCTCAGAGTTATGAATGGGAACTTGAGTTAAGTAGTATGAATTAGAATTTAATTAAGGGAAAAATGAAAACAGAGGCTTTCACGGTAGCCCGGCCCACCTTCTATGACAGCGTATGGGACGCATCTTCCAGGAGTTTCAGACAGCATGTTCTTCAAATCCTGGTCAATGGAGACTTTCTTGGCTTCCTGTGGAAACAAACATGTCAGATTAACAAATGGAACATAAGAGGCAATAAATTCACACGCTACTGACATTCACATGACAAAGAAATGTGGCTGACCTTTAATCTGGCAACTGTTGTGGCTCTGCTCTTGTAAATGGAGTAGAAGAGAGCCGTCAGGGCAGAGCTGGTGGCTAAAACCACCATCTGTGCCGTTGAAGGTTTCCCACCGGAGTCCATCCTGTTAGCGGCAGCATTCAGCGCTGTTGTGACAGACGCCAAGAAGCGGTCTTTCATTTAAAAGTGTGTCAAATACATGTCTGTTGATGTTCCACAAAGCTGAAATATTATCATTAAATATAGATCTGCAGGCAATATTTTTGATTGATCACTGAACCTATGAAATGTCTATCATAACCTCCCAAAGCCCAAGATGACATCTTTAAATGACCAAAAAGTTCAAAACACAAAAGGTAACCAGTTTACAATTATTTAAAACAGATAAAATGAACAAAGTCTCACATTTGAGAAGCTGCAAGCAGAAAATATTTGGCATTTCTTTCACAGTTTTTTTTGCAGAAAACGACTGAAACAAATGTTTTCAGAGGGAAAAATTAATCTGACAGCTAGTTATTTTGTAAATGAAGACTTTACATCTTATCATCTTACAAAATATGATGCACTGTTGAAGACACAACCCCTTAAAATTACCTCACTCTCCATAAGCTACATTAGGGCTGCAATAAATACTAATAATAATCCTATTATATATCATATAGTGCTCTCAAATTGGCGGTTCTGCATGATGTTTATTTGCTTCTCTGCTTTGAAGTGTCACATTGAATCATGGTGTTTTTTCTTTGTGGTATTTACTTTCAATTAAATAAAGTGTGTGATTATTATTTATGACAACACAAACCGACTGTGGACAGACTGTAAATAAGCCCACGGGGACTGAGCTGTCTGTTACATGAAGGGAAACTCTGACCGGACTGTCTTGATTATAGTCTACAGAGACTGCAGTTAGAGGACATTAACACTGAGCTAAAACATCCATCATGTCGCTGGCTATGTCTTCTCTATGCCACCCTTCGATTCTATATTGACAAGCATTGATTAGTTGAGTCCAGGAAGTGGCACTATTAGACGCTAACAGCTAAAGTTAACAGAAGATGACTTAATGCTAACGCTACTTAAATCACAACCTTGATGGTGACATTCCTCTTTATTACAATATGTTTTTGGTGTTTTTATCCTGTTGTTCAAACCCCTTAAACGTAAGATTAACACCGACAGCGAGAAACTAGCTCGCAGTGTCACACACTTTCTTCATTGGGCTTACTAGCTAGCTAGCTAAATTAGCAGTTTACTAGCTAGCTAAATTAGCAGTTTGCTTGCTAGCGTCGCTTCTGTTAACATGCTTGAACGACCCGTTTAAAAGATATTGTAGACGTCATGTTACGACACATTGAAACCTGTAATAATGTCTATTAACAGCTGTAAAGGGGTTTGCTGACAAACCTGTATTTCCAGTGGTCCCACTAGCTGCAGGGCTTTAGCATCAGCTGCGGGTCTCCGTTCAAATGTCAATGATGGTCTTGACATGTAATTTTCCTTCCTGCCAGCAGATGGCGCCATACAATCATTTATGGTACAGAGAGACTTCACTAACAGAGGCATCATTAGTGTTATCAGTAACACCTGTGCTTTTCCCACTATGGCACGTGAAAGTCTCTGCTGTGATAAAAGTCTATGGATGACCCCCCCATCCTGAACACAGTGTGTCCTACCTGTGGTGGAAGAAATATTAAGATCCTCTGCTATAATTTAATAATGACAATTTATATATAATTCATATATATAATTCAAAATCTAATAATGTAAAATACTCTGTAAAGTAAAACTCCTGCATTCAAAATTTCACTGAAGTAAAAGTTTTTAAGTAGTATCAAGAAAATGTACTTACTCTACTTTGTTAGGTTATCATATATTGTACTATTAGATTATTATAATTGTCCTCTTTGATGGTTTAGTTTACTATAAAATTATGCATTTGTATTTTAGATGCTTCTTATAGTTTTTTTCTATCTTCAAAATAACAAGTGGCCTACCTAAATGTAGTGGAGAAAAAAGTACAATATTTCTCTTTCAAATGTAGGTTGAATGATAAAGTAGCATAAAAAACACTCAAAGTACAAGTAGCCCAATGCAGGTTTTGAGCTGTGTGAAAAGGAACAAAATTACTCACAAAACCAGTGTATACACCAAAAAATGCTTGATTTTTGAGTGTACTGTTTCCGTACACTGATGTATCACAGTACAGTTCACAACAGCTGCAAAAATAAATACATAAATAAAATAATTATGAGTGGCAGTGAGATGAAGGTAATGTCACCTTTGTGGACTGTGTGTAGAAATCAGTGATGTGTGAAAGACCAAAAAAAAAACACTACAAACAATGGTGATTGCACAGCTGTCCACACAATTTGTACATTTACACACATGATCTAAAGGGTTCAGCAATACTCTGAGGCTTAACGTCCAACGTCCTCAGTCTGTGTGAAGGTGTGAAGGTCTCATAATGTCACAGTATGGCTTTGAAATAATGAAACGTCAAATACCAGATGATAAAATATTATATTATAACCTTTATTTAATCAGGAGGTCTCCCCATACCTCGCAGTGCTTCTGAATGCTTAGTGGCAAACCAATACTAACACTAAAGCTTGCAGATTCACAAAGATTCTCAGCAGGAAGATCATCACCCTCTATTTATGGTTAATTGTACATTAAATGCAGCTGGTGCCCCCCTTGGATAAAGAGTAACTGTGCATTGCCGCTGGCTACAGGGAAATTGTCGGACTAGGTCTCGAACATTGTGCATAATGGTGCAGTATAAGTTGTGATACATACTCATCAGTCTGGCTTAACTGCAGTATAACTGAGCACACATCTATTTGAACGCTGTTACACAGCTGGGAATCATCTATAATCGGTCTGCAGACTCCAAATCTTCACAGGTGTGCCAGGATGAACATATGTCTGGGTGATGGTGCCAACATGTCCCACTTGTTTTTGGTGTAGGTTGATGTTTCCACTCTGAATTTCACCCTTTTCATGCACTGACAGCTAGAGAGACGTAGGAGAAAAGAGCATGTGGACACTGAGCTTTTTACTGGTGCTGTAGCAGGAAAATGGTGAAACGACTAACATTAATGGTCGCTCTGCTGCCTTTAGGAGGGCCATTCAGCCATGCACTCATTATTAATGTTATTAGTTACACCTGTGCGAGCCAGGCCTCTCACCTCTTTGCCTCTCTGTGCCCAAAAAAATATAATTGGATAGTCCAATTATTGTTTATTAATTAATAGATAACATAATTCATGAAGCCATTTAGAAAGTAATTAAGAAATTGGTGAATTGTATATCAGCTCAGCAATTAAATGTCATTAATGTGTCTAAGTATTTCTTATAATTTTTTCCATATTGTTGCATTTTTCATCTTTTCTCTTTGCAATTTACTCATTTGCACACATTTGCATTTGCACATTTGTATATTATCATCAGTCTTCTGGTTATGTCACCTTCATAGCAGTCAGTGCTTTTCCACTCATTTCCAGCTCACATTCTCTTTGTCTCTTGCACCATTTCCACATTCTTCTTGTGTCACTGCAGAGGACATAAAGTCTGTGCTACAATGAAATTAACATAGATTCCAGCCCATAAAAATGTGATGGTGCACCCACAGGCCACCTGGAGGGTATGAAGGCTGTCTTGCCCTGAGTTGACCCGCTCAGCTAGTGGTTCATCCCGGGCTGCATACAAATGATGCTTTCAACTCCAAGCTAACCATGATTCTGGGTCTACTTATAATTCCCACCATTGTGCACACATGCACACAGTTAGATTTTGATAACAAAAGCAAAAAATCCTAGGAATAGATGTGATGCTGTCAGGCAACACAAGGCAAAGTATGAGTCAGTAGATTTATAACAATGAGCTCAGTGGAATGCGTGAGCCTCTTGTTTTGAGGGATTGCGCCTCAACTCTGTCGTCTCTGACAGGAACCGTATTTCAGAATAAGTGAATTTGCCTTTTTATATGTTGCCTCTTTGCACATTGTCGTTGCATCATGCGTGTGCTGAACTTCTTCTCAACAGGGAAACGCTGCTCTGAACGAAGATGTCCTTCCGCTCGAAAATCCATGCAGTGCAATCACTGAAAAGAAAACATTTCCAAAGAAACAAAAACCATAACTCAACTCAGCTTTATTTATACACCACCTGTCATACAAACACGCAGCCCAAAGCTCCTCACATAGCAATGGTATGAAAAATAAAAACAACAGTAACTACAGTTCAGCAAGACTGAAAATAACAAAATAAAATGTGTAAAAATCAATAAAGAAAAGCCAAAAAAAAAAAAAAAAAAAAAAACAGAATAAAATAATCACCAGGGCTAAAAAAATAACGTAAAAATAAATTATTAAAACTTAAATCTAATGTTATAACATTGTTCCAAAGTAAAAGTCAGATGAAAAGATATTTAATTTCTTTAATTTCCTTTGAAAATATTGAGAGAGTCTGGCATTATACCATTCAAAGGCAGTGAGTTCACCAGTGCTTTCATGGGACGCATAAAGAACATTTAAAGTTCCAATTTGTCGTTTTTAGCTGGATAGGCTGGCAGAAATTGAATATAATATTCATAAATGTGATTTCATTAGTGCATAATCACCTGATTTTAATAATCATTGTGTTTTTGTTAGAATGAGCTCTTTCTATCTACAGAGGGAGCAGATCCTCCTCCACAGACTTGGCGACCATGTCTCTACAGTGGCCCAGAATGGACAAACTAAAACCTGACTCCAGAGAGCGCCTGTCACATTTTTCACAAGTTTAACGTCCCCCATAGGTTCTTCTGCAGAGGGAGGGTGAGGCGAGGTGTGTTCAGTTGGTTGCAATCTGCAACCTCTCCACTAGATGCCATTAAATCCCACAAACTGGTCCATTAAATGAAAAAGCTCATTTGAGTTAAGGGCAATATCGATGTGGAGAAAATACATGCACTTCAGTGACCTTGTTGTTTTTATTTTGGCTATATATACTTCCTGAACCACTTGTGATTCTTGATTTACTTCAGGTTCTCCAGCTGTCAAAATGCCCCAGTGCAGTCCATTAAAACACTGTGAGTGCACAGTGTTCTGAACGAATAGCTGGAAAGTAAACTCTGGAGCAAATAACCAGCAGCTAGTTTCAGTCACTGATGCCAAGCAGAGCTGCACTGGGTTGAAAGAACTAGTGCCTCAATATTAGTGGTATTTTTCAGATGAAACGCACATCTGAACTGCTGCTATTGGTTGAATCTTGCTGTGGAACTGTCCAAAACCTGTAGACTGAATACTATATGCCCCGACTAATTTTAGTGATTTTACAATGGTGTGATTAAATTTTCAGTCTATTCATTGCTTTAGCAAGTGTACAGTTAGCATACATCAAGCTAACCTGATGATATAGATTAATGTGTGAAAAGGTGGAAAACACTGAGGTTTCTATTTCATTATAGTTTAATTTCAACCTCTGCTGCATCTTTTCTTTGTCAATATGCTAAATTTTACACCTCAGCCACGTTAACACCTTTTCTGTTGTTTTCAACTGTTTTTTACGCACAAATTGAAAATGTGCATACATGTAGATGAAAGGTTGAAGAGGTACTTTGACAGGCACGCAGAGGAGGGAGATCTGTCCACAGTTTAGTGGGTAAGATCACAAAAATGGAGCAAAAATAATGCTTTCAAAAGGCAAAGTGTGCAAAATGCGATGATTCAGAAACAGCATTGAAGGACAGTGATCCATTGATCAGCCAATGCAAAGCTTGATTGCGTCTGCTTTAGCCCCCTCTTATTTTTCTGTCTGCTGTCTCTCCTTAGCTCAGGCAGAACTCAACAAATATTATTATATTTGCAACTAAACTCTTTCATGCAAAGAGAAATTTTAGTGTAACTTTTCCTTCGATGGACTCGTCTCTGAACTACCTTTTAAAAACTTCAGAGGTCCGGTCGTGTAACGGGAATCGCTGCCACAGAAGACTCCTCTGGCTGAATGAGTCTGACATAATCAACCTGACATGTGAATGATTAGCCTACGAGAATTTGCGTCTCGCTTCTGACGGGAAAAGGTGCAATCTTGTTTCAACCTCAGCAAAAGAACAGAAATGTCCTCGGGGCCTCTGTTCAGCATTAGTCACCTTGTTTTGTGGACAGAGTCTACCTTCCCGACCCAGTGGCCCCTCTGCCCACGTAAACCTCCCACTTCCTAACTTTCCTTGTGTCTGTCATGTAATGGCTTCCGATCAAATGCCGGCCTGACACGCATTCACGTGGATTTCAGACAGACAGAAATAGCGACAGCAGATGGAGGAAACAGCTTTATGGGAGGAGTACGAGAGGCGAGAAGATCCTCGTATGTGCCCTCTTGGTGCTGTAGTGTTGAAAGGAGGACAGTGGAATTAGCTGTGGCTGGTTCAGATAAAGCTGGCACCTCTCCTGCTCGTGCAACATCAGACAAACTCCAAAAAACCCAAACCTTCACCTACACGTCAAGCAATGTGTCCGAAAAGTGCCGAAATGACAAAGTGTGAGATCCCCTTTAAAATGCCAGAGTAATTACGTGCAGAAAACAAAAAATATTTGTATTTTTATGCAGCCAAAGAACCAATTTTGAACTTTTGAAATGTCAGATTTGAATACCAAGCTGAACAGAGGCTGGCACTGTCTCAAAGTTTCAGCACACTTAACTTTTATGTCATTCTGACTTGACAGATTTTGTGAAGCCTATTTTAATAGAATCCATCGCAGGTCTTTTTAAACTTCATTCAGGTGCCTTTAATGGACTCTAACATTCGATATCAAGGATGTGATGAAAAAGTGAAAGGACAAAAACTTCAAAAGCAGAGCCTCCTCAGTAAAACCCATTTGGAGTAGCTCTATCCTGGCACATGATCTGCTTATTCTCCTGCTGAAAAGCACATTATTTGGAAAAGTCCCAGTTTGTCGAGATATTTAAATCAGCTGGCATTCTGTGCCTGGAGGATTGCCTCTGATGATTACCCAACAAAAGCACTGAATGTATAATTAAGCTATCTGGCACACTCTTATTGTGCTTCATATTCTGTCCTTCAAAGCTTTGAAAAGGGAACGCATTTACCTGCAACACACTAATGATGTTAACGATACATAATATGGGGAAATCAGTCACATCCAGTTACCACAGTGTGCATAAGGAATGTTAGAAAGTGCTGCATTTCTATGAAAGTATAGATTTAATCTCAGCATGGAGTTTACGTATGGATACAAAAGGTGCTTTTAAACAGCAGAAACTGAGACTGCAGAGCTTTAGAAAGGAATACTTTGACATTTTGGGGAATTTATTTTGTTATCAGTCGGGTTAGCTGGTACCCTGTGTTTTCAGACTTCATGCTAAGCTAAGCTAAGCTAAGCTAACCGTCTGCTGGCTCTAGCTTGATAGATATGAGAGTGGCATCAATCTTCTCATTTAACTCTTGTCAATAAATAAGCAAATTTCCCAAAATTTGAGTATGTATTCCTTTAAAATTCTCTATACCTGACTGAACTGCCTGCTGGCTGTATCTTCATATTTACCAGACAGCTACAAGAGTGGTATTAATCCTTAAACACTCAAAAACTGAAGCCATGTATTATTCATCTTAACTTGCACTAATTAGCTCTTGGCTGATTGGCTCTTATTCTTTCCTTGACCTTACATGCAAACTAACAAACCACTTACTCCCTGTGGTATAGTCCAGGGGTAAATGAGGAGGAGTTGACCTGTGGGTCTCCTGGTGCTGTATTGTTCTCCTGATTAAAGGAGCCTCCTGTATGTAACGTCCAGCACTCTCCCTATTCATTAAAGTATGATTCACTTGGACGGCATTATGTATTCAGTGAAGCTCATGGGAATCCGTAGCGTGGGAATGAAATTATTCTGATTTCCATCGCTTGAGGCTCCTACTTTTTTTTTTTTTTGTAAACATTGAAATGACTTCAGCTCGAGTGTTCGTGACATTTGCTTATCATTTTTTTGTGAGATGTGTATCTATTTTTTTTGTTTGGGTGTTGGCGTCGCAGTCTGATATATGAAGAGCACAGTAGTCCTTTCTGTCTTCTTTCCCTCTGTGCGCTGGGCTGCCTCGCTGCCGCCGTCACGTACAGACATAAATCAACCATCTAAGAGCCGAGACCTTCTCCGCAAGGCCCCTCTCATTGATTACACCGGGCTCGGTAAGTGTAGCGTGATGAAGAGAGAGCCCAATTCAATTAGGCTTCCTTGCTAGACAGAAATATGGAGCATACACTGCCCTGGATAAAAGGATGTCTTCTAGAGCAATGAGAAGAAACTAAGGGTAAGGAAGGAGAATCTGGGAGGTGAGGCAGGGGTGTCACTCCGATAAAACTAATTGGATAGCGATGATAGCATTCTGCACCCACAGTCGCTTGTGTGAGCTGATAAAGGATGTGTGTGTTCGACTGGAGGAGAGAGAGATGAAGGCAGAGTTTCAGGAAATGAGGATGACTCTGGAGCAAAGGGCTGAGAGGCAGATCGGTTTGTAATCTCTGTGAAATGTGCAGTTTTTAACCACGATAACGAGATGGCTCCATGGACGGCGACGTCAGTGTGTTAATATGTAAATGCTGTCATATTTTCTACAGACGTTCATGCTCCCCAGAGGATGAAGCCTACTGACTCTGGCAATCCCCTGATTTTCCCTCTAGTGCCACCATGAGGGTGACATTTTTGTGTTTTACTCAAATCTCAAATCTCAAAGTTATTGGATGTATTAGAATTCAACTTAATACAGATATTCATGGTGCCCAGAGGATGATGACCTTTCCCAGTGACTCCAGCAAGTCATAGTTTTCACTTACAGTAAAATATCTCAACATCTATTAGCAGTGATGACAGTGACGTACTTGGGTGATGCATTTAGCGCCATCGTCAGGTTGTAACTGCAATTCATCCAGTGAAACTAATGACATCAGCCCCAGCTGTACTTCCTGATCAGAGCTAATTAGCAAAGGTTAGCATGCTAACATTCTAAACATACTCATATGCATACATAAGAAATAGTTTGGGGTTTTATTAAAACGTACTCCATTCACACAGCTTATCTTTGCTCAGCACACAGTGTTCACAGTGTTTAATTGAATTCATGCATGAATCGTTATATTATATTGCTTTCTCTTGCAGCATGTCGTACAAACCAGTATCAGCCAGCAGATAAAAAGACCGGCCACGTAACACACTGTTTTCATTGAACAACACTCTCATACAGGATGCTAACTCGAGTGGCAGATAAGTCAATACTGAATACTTGCATCCATTTCTGTAAAGGCCAAACCATAATGGATTTTTTCAATTTAGCATATTGGGGTCTGCGTTAATATTCTATGGTTAGAGATGAGCTATCTGGCATCACAGAGGTGATTTATGGGACCACAGCTGTTTGTATAAAGCCTCTCAATCTCAGTGCCTTTGGAGGCTCAAGAAGATACTGTACCAGCTCATCCTGGATCAGATCCTAGTTCCACTCTTTATTCACTAAACATCCAAGTAGACTGAGAGCAAAAGTCCCTTAATCATTCCTACGGGGTAGTAGCTCCTTTCTGGGGACTGCCCGGAGTATTTCAAAACATTAAATCAGTTTTCACCATTTCCAAACAGTTTCAAATTTGGCCATATGCCCTCTGGCGACGCGTGTGGTTTACAAAGAAGCTCTTTACAGCTTTCATCCTCAGCCCCTGATAATAACAGGGAGTTTTAAAGAGAAATGAATAGACAAGAACAGAAAAGAAATTCAAGGCGGTTCTGCGCTTAAATTTTCTCTCTCCTTTAAAAAATTGGAATAAATCCCATCTACGTGTCAGATAGTGTCTCTCAAGCAATTTACTTCTCTTTTCATTTTCATTTCATTCACAGCACTCACCGGGGTTAGAAAAAGAGATTCATTTTCCAGTGTTGCCACAGTAACTAACCTCTCAGCAGAGAACTTCATCCACCATCTGCACACGACGGTTCAGTCCACGCTGGCCGGCACAGACACAGATGATTCTTCGTGTGATTCATTGCACCAGAATCCCTCCACTAAGAGAGCAGCCGCCTTGCGTCTGCCCTCTTTATACAGTGTCAGCCAGCTGTTTGGACACACAGCATTAATATGGGACAGATGTTCACCCATGCTCTCTCCTACTTTGCGCTGAATTTCAACACAATCTGCTGGAAATGAAATATTTATGCTGCTAATTTGCAGTAGCAGACATGTTTTTGGGGAAACAATGCCGTCCTGATTTTTTGTATGAGCATAATAAGCCTTTAATGAATGATGATAATTAACTTATCTGCAAACTGTTCACTCAATGCGTTTTATTTATTGCCATACAGTATTCAGTGTTGTTTAGTAGAATATCTGCAATTAAATTAAGCTTGATTAACTTTTCCTCATGGTTATGTTTCCACGTGTGCAGCAGGGGGTTATGCTTTGAGAAAAATGTTGGTCTTGCTTAATCTTAGACAAAACAGCCTTGTCAGCAGCTCTGTGAGGCTGTGCTTTGAGCTAAATGCTAACATCGGCGTGCTAACGTGCTCACACAGACAATGTTAACATGTTGAAGTTCAATGGTAAATGGACTGCCATTCGACCCATTCATACACATACACACTCACACGCAGATGGCGGGATGGGAGAAATTTGGGGCTCAGCATCTTGCCCAAGGACACTTCGACATGGAGACTGGAGATTGAACCACAGACCCTCTGATTGGTGAACGATCTGCTCTACCTCTGAGCCACAGACACCCACAAGTTAAACAAGTATGACTTCACTATCTTGTTAGCACGCTAACATTAGCACTAAATGAAAATTATATCTGAGGCTGATGGGATGTGTTAAGTTTCGCGAGTGTTTGGTCATAAAGTTTTGGATAAATTGATCATCAAAGTGAGTTTGCTTCATCCAGTAACTGTTGGGGTGTTTCAGTCTGGACAGAGGACCAAACAGTGGCCCACCTGTCAGATGGACGTCACCATCTCCCGAGTCTGACTAAAAAGTCAATTGTGACCTGAAGCACGAGGCAGGATGTCTTTACTTTATTCACCTTGAACTGAAACCACGATCTTTCCCTAACCTCAGCCAAAGTGCTTTTTTTTTGACCGGCCACCATCCTCCTGATCACTTCCTGTACTGGAAGAAAAATCCCCAAACTGTTCCTGGTGAAAATAATGCAATATAATTACTTCAAAATGTAGAGACAGCAATGAGAGTTTCTACATGTTTTTCTTCCACTGCTTCATTTGAAAAGCTGACATGCCTTTAGTAATTGTACCATGTAGAATATTAATGACTATATCAGTTACAAATATACTGGGACGCTTTATTTCAGATGCATAATTTATGTTTCATCCTCTGAATCTTTACAGGAAAGTGCTGACAAATTATTTTTAACTCCACAAACTTCCCTCGAGTTGCTCTTGAATTATTCAGTAAAATCGCTTAAAGTTTTGTGTCCACTCCATTTATTTAACCATATATTATATATAGCATACATTTCATGCATTTTTTTGTTTGAGTTAACGTTTGAAATTCTGCCATTTGTGTTTCTCAAGTAATCAAGCTAAAATGTAATTGTTATTCAGTGTTCCTCCATGTTTTAAAAGACTTGAGAGTAACACCAGGTTGCGATTTTGTGTTCCTGTTAAAATGCTCCTGTAAACATCACACTAAACATTTAACAGAACAATTAATTACATTCAATGGACTTGACTTACTTTTACACCAGTGTTAACAAGTCGCAGAGAGAGGATGAGGAGGCGATGTACCCTCTTCCTCCGGTTTACAACAAACAAAAATACAGTGACACCTCAGTGCGAAGCTGGAAGAATAAATAATGCTTTGGTAGGGAGCCATTTGGAAGCACAACAACGAAGCAGGGAGGGGGTTGAGGGTGCCTGAGCACCGGGCTGTACGACTCCTGCACTGATCAGCGCTGCATGATGCAGACACCAGAGGAGAAAGAGGAGGAGGAGGAGGAGGAGGAGAGGAAGGAGGAGCGAGCGGGGGAACGGGTTGGATGAGGCTCGCAGCTCTCAGTCTCTCCTCTGTGCTTCGAGAAGCAGCTTCTCTCTGCTTTTCCTCTCCGCCTCGCACACGCCGGCGTTCCCGCTCCTGAGCTGACGAGAGCAGCGGCTGAGGGGCTCGCTCGCTCCAACTCCCCCCACAACATGCTGCCCTGGAGAAGGAATAAGTTTGTCCTGGTGGAGGATGAGGCCAAGAGTAAACCCAAGAGCCTGGGGACTGGGCTGACCTACCACTCCATCCTCTCCTCTCTGCTGCGCTCCTGTCCGGACTTGCTGCCGGACTGCCCCTTCGACTGGGTGGGCAGCATCTTTCATACCAAACGGCAAAAGGTGGAACTGAACAAAGAGGAGCCTGTTTACAATGTGCGCTACCTGGGGAGCGTGGTCACCATCACGGCGAAGGGGGAAGGCTGCACCCAGGAGGCAGTGGCCAAGATCTGGGCGAGGAGCAACTACGGGGAGCAGAGTGTCAAGATGAGGTTAACGGTGGGACCGCAAGGCATCCGGATGAGTGCTGACAAATCCGGGAAGAAGAAACCCATCCATCTTTACTCTCTGAACAGAATCACCTACTGCAATGCTGACCCGTGCCGGCCCAAGATCCTGGCTTGGATCTACAGGCACCAGGTCAAGAACATGGCCGTGGTGCTCCGGTGTCACGCCGTCCTGGTTAGCAAGTCGGAGAAGGCCCAGGCCATCGCCCACAGCCTCTACCAGAACGCCACCTCCGCCTTCAGCGAGTTCAAGCGTCTGAAGCGTCAGAGCGATTTCCGGCACTGCCAGCAGCAGCTGCTGGGTGAGGAGGTGGTGCCCCTGATGCCACTGAGGAGGCTGCTGAACGGGCAGTGCCACTACAGACCGCCCGCCGACAACCCCGGGACTGCCACCCGCCTCTGCTCCATCACAGAAGAAGAGGAGGAGGAGGAAGAGGAGGAGGACAGCAAAGACGACAAGCAGGAGGTAGAAGAACCGGTGCAGGATGTAGAACAGCAGCAGGAGAAACAGAAGGTTTTGACAACAAACACAGACCCAACTCAGTTGTTATCAGAGTTGGACATTGGGGATATTGCCAGCCTGGAGCAGTGCCAAATCAACTTTGTCAGCGACAGCAACAACAACATGTTTACATTTATAACCTCTCTGGTGTGACAGTAACGCAGCTTAAAGAAGGCGATTCTGCAGCACTACAGTAACACATTCCTCTCTTTGCCCTTCACCGGTACCCCACTCAGGCTCCCTCCTGCCCCGTCCATGTAATGTGAAGTGTTTACCAGAAACTTCTCCTGCTACCGGGTGGTAGAGAAGAGGCAGAAGATCGTTCTGTGGGAGGAATTTCTATTCCGGCCAGATGGCTCAGATGCTGGTTTGACTGTAGCAGTTTGGGAAACTGCGTATTAACAAAGAGGGCTGGTGATGCACAGACTAACGATAGCACAATGACGAACGAGGACAATGGTTTGAGAAAACACGGCAGCGCTGACGCTGAGATCACTGACATGCAGGTCACATATTGATCGCAGCACCAGGCAGGATGTGTTTATCAGCCCTCTAGCTCTTGTTTTTGTGAGTATAATTAAGGCCGTGTTTGCCAGCAGGGACATTTTTTTCGGATCGACTTGTAATATTTTTTCAGGGAGGCTCTTTGTAAATTTGTGTAATTTTTCTAATATGACAATCCTCACTGAAATTGCTCACAGACTGACCTTTCCGAGTGCTTACAATCACGAGAAGAAGTTTATTACGGTTTTACTAACGATCACAGCCGACTAATGAACAAGGCTGTAATTTAGGAAGCAAGCCATTCAGTCGACGTGTTTATTGCTGTCATTTGTTACCGCCCTTATCATTTATGCATGACATGTCAGCAGTAACCTCTTCATGCTGAGCTTTTGTCTTTTTTCATCTTTGATCCTTCGGCTTCTAAAATGAACACTGTGATAAACGAGCGACCAGGGACAAAAAGCAGAACTATTCATGCAGCAATGTCTAATTTAATGTAATGGATCTTTTTACGTACCCTTTTCTGTGTCACCTGGTTTTCCACAACAACACAAACAGATCTCAATTTGCCATTTCTGTGCTCTTTTAGCCAAGTTTTGTCAGTGCAGTTTTATCCACATGAGCCCTTGCAAAAATGCAGATGGACCCTCACAATTTAACACAGTTTTGAATATGACTTTAGCTAATTTCCCTGTTGATGATATATGTGCTGCTGTCTAAAGATGCATTGTGATTATTATGAGATGAAGCTATTTATTTTCCAAACATGATGAATAAAAATTACCCTCACTTGGGTTTCCTTCTTGAATCTCGGAGGGAGGGTATTTCTGGATGTTTTCAGCCAGATTATTCAAATGAATCCTACAACTCTGCATGCCACTTGTGTACATTTGCATGTTTATGATGTGAAAATATGTACAACCTACTCTTCAAAAGACAAAAACACACAGCAGAGCATAATCTGCGTCATGAACTATAAAACTGCACAGAAAAAAAGACCCAGAATGTCAACTTTACACTGCCAGTCAGTCCCATTTGATGTTAATGTGGTTTGATAAATTTTTGCAGGCCTAGTTCTGGCTTTTCAGCTTTTTGCTCTGAGGGGAGCAATTAATCAGCACATTGAATTGTTCGGGAAATGAACATAAAGCACCTGCCTCAGCAGGACGGCTGTCAGGCTCTGACGGGAGCGAGTGATCCAAAACGGGTACCAGGAAGTTGACTCACCCATCAACCATTTTACTGCAAACATCAGCCATTTTAATGGCAGCAGAGTCTTTAAAACGTTCAACTGGAATCACACAAACAACAATGACAGCATGTTTGACTTGGTTTGTTTTGCAGCCGTGCGGTCTCCAATCATCAGCAGCATCTCGGTCTTTGAACAACAGTGAATTCATTTTTATATTCCACATTATATCATCACAGTGCGACATTGCAGTACAATAAATATATTAAAGCACTGGGGAATTATTGATGTCAAAACTGTTCATAAATTCAGTTTAATTGTCTTACATAACGACATCAAAAGCTGTTTGATTTGACGGCGGAGCGTCCTCATTGAGGATTCTGGAGGAATGGAAAGGTGCTGCTGCTGCTCTGTTGATTCTGAAACAGAATAATTTTGAGTTGGTTTGAATTACTCAGATGGATTATTCTGAGGGGATACTTTCAGCTGGAACCTTTAAGATCAATATTTTTCTTTCCTGGAACAAACTACCTCAGGATCTAATGTCAGCAGATAGATAACAAAGGATTTCTGTGTCCTTGCCACAAACTAAAACTCACACAAGGATAACTGCACTATCTGAATATTAAGATCAACCATTTGCTTTTTTATGGCTTGATTATATTTTCCCTGCATTTTAATCTCCAGCCGTTTTCGTCAGACTTCTGTTCTGAACAGATAAACACTGACAGGCACACACAGTGCACAGTGTGATAAAGTCAGAGTGTTTGCTCACTGACATTCATGCAGAAATGCATTGTGTCTGACAGGCTGCCAGTGCTATGTTAACATGGAGTGGTTAGCAGAGGAGCCACGGTGCTTTTATGTAAACATAAGTCTTGTCAGGCAAGCAGAAGAGAAGGAGCAGATGGCAGCAGCAAGGTGCACGCTGGGCTTTATCACACCCATCTTCCAGAATAACAAGGGCTCAAGCCCAGATCCAAAGCTCGTGTTTTGTCACATCGTCAGCCACAGAGGATGCTCTTAAGGAACACCCAAATCTAATCAAACATGGCAGACGCCGGCCTGTCAAGTATCGCATAAAACCACGCTGTCATTTTACAGCAGGGGGTCTTTGGAGACCCCAAAAGCTGCTTCTGCCTGCACACAGCTGTTCAAAGGCTTTCTCATCCCCGTGCAGCGTCTGGAGGGCAACGCAGGGAGATGAGTGACACCGCCGCAGGCCCGCTCGTCTCCATCACAACGAGGAAGAGCAGAGGAACACAATGTTGAGTCCCAGAGCAGCTGGCAGCAGGTGGCGGTCCATTTTGTTCCAGTGAGAATTGTACAAAAAAAAAAAGAGTGTTAAGCAGCTTCTGTTAGGATGGCAGAGAGGAGGAATAGTCCACGCAGGAGGAAGACACTGTGGATCCATGAGCCTCAGTAGCAGAGAGATGAGCAGAAATGAGACATGTAACAAAAAAAAAGGAGTTTTGTGTATGTTTTAGTCAGATTTAAAGATAAAATACGTCTTTGTTCATCGCTTATGGAAGGCACATTATTTGTCTGAGCTTTCCAAAATAACAGCTGAAAATAAATGTATTTCATGACGTGACAACACTGCAGTTTGTTTAGGTTAGGAACTTGGTTTAGATTAAAATCCTTTCTTTGTTACAGACCCGCTATGAAAATCAGGTTTTTTTCTATGCATCAACGCATGTCATGAGCAAAAAACGCAGTCAACGCCATGGCTGAGCATTTCCACGCTGGATCTGCAGTGCACAAACTCAAAAACACAGGTTCAGGCAGCAGGTTTCATTTGTCCCATTTCTCAGGGGCCAATCCTGTCAACCTGCAGGGTGGAGCTCTGAGGGGCATCACAGGACAAGCCAGGTGTAGCTACGTACTGCTAGGTTTCACTAATACAATGTTTCTGCTTGCAGGGTTGCAAAAGGAGAAATGGCGAACCTTTATGTATTTCCGAAGGATGTAAAAATCTAAGATTTGTAGATGCGTTTCATGTGTTTTATCCGTTGACTGTTTCCAAACAAATATGCAGTGTGCTAGATAATGTTAGCTGACGGCAGCCTGCCAAGCAACTCTGGGGTTGTTCATGAAGAAAAACTTGCCATGACAAAGGTTTCAAGGTTAAAGGTCGTCCTCAGAAGCTGCTAGTAGATGAGTAGTATAAGTTTTGGTAATTCAAGTGCATCTTTTCACGTGGGAGTTTTTCCCATCATGGTTTTCTGAAAAGTCCTGATTCATTTGTGTGTTTGAAGGTGCCGCAGGTGGGAAAGTACGCTCAAACTGTGGCCGAGAGGCGGAGGGGTGGGTGGAGATGGCAAGGACTATTTGCATAATCAGAGATGCATGCATAATAAATTAGGGCAAAGACACATCTGCCTTTTAAGGCATGAAGGGTTTTTTCCGTGGAGAAACTTCTAAAAATGCAGTTTTGATGAACAGAAATTAGTTTTTAGGGAATTAATTGTTAAGTGGGACTCAAAAGCAGGACTCAGACAGGGAGGTTCAATTATTGATAAGATGACAAGAGGAGGATTTGGAGAGCTGATCCACAGCTCAGGGTGAAGCGGGACAGACGGAGAGAATGGTAGTATGCTGGGCGAGAGATCACAGAAGAAAATGAACCCGAGGCACGGGGAAACATGCGGAAGATACTGACTGACTCAGAGCACGGCCATAACTTTAGTGACACAGTGGTAAAGTCAACGATTTGGTGATGTGTTGAGCAGGTGAATATATACTGCGGCAGCTTGATGAGCTGCAGGTGTGCAAGCTGATTGGCAGGATGAGACAGGTGATTTGAAGCCAGAGGGAATGGAGAGCCACGCCCAGACAGACTCACACGCACACACAGAAAACGAACAGGAAACACAAGCGATGGGGGTGAGGCACAGCCGGACCATGACATGAATCAGTGCCAGGAGAGGAACCTTAAGGTTACAGGACCAAGTCTTTATTCCTGTAACCATGACAGCCGTGGTCACAGGAATAACAGTGACATTATTGTGGTCTCTGTTGAGGAAGATTTTTTCTTTCCCACTCGTCCATCCATGTGGACTGTGGCGCTCTGTAAGACCTGTTCAGAACTGTCTGAAAAGCTGCTCTTTAACAGCGATGAGGAAGTCAAGCAGACGTGCATTTGTCAAATCAGTGTGTTTGTCTTCATCCTTGACATTTTTTGACAGAGACTGTTTGAAAACACTCCCATTAAGACATGAATGTGACATTTCTGTCCTAAGTAAGTCTTCCTCTGCATCGTCTTCTTCGCTTCATTATGATGCACCAAACCATGCTGGGCTCGTTACCGCCGCCAGGAAATACCCATCAGGACTCGATGCTCGGTGGCAACTGGAGTGCATCTCTTTCCCTCCGGTGGCCACAGTGGTGACATTTATGCTTCATCCAAAGTGTTTTCAAACATTATTTTTCTGGCCATGCAAGAGAAAGAACCTCAAGGACGAAGAGTGAGTGGCTGGTTTTCAAACGTATGTCCCTCTGTTAAAGAGCGGCACACAGATGCTTCCCTGAGCTTTTCTGTGGGACCATGTGAGACTGTCTCCCACACAGTGGATGAGACAGTCCTGAAAAGGGGAATAAAATACCATCACCTGATCTCCTCCTTTGCTCTCATTGCAATTCCTACGACTGCTAGAGGACATCGTTTCGTCATTGCTGCAACGAGCGGCGCTGTCGTTCTCCCCGGGAGGACGGTCTGTCCTCTCTTACAGTGTTTGACACGCCTATCACTTCACAGTCGAAGGAGAAAACTTGGGTTAGAGTTACAAGTTCAAATGATCCGACTATCAAAGCTAACAAGCATCATTTTCCATCTCATGCATATCTTATAGCACACTCTGAGAAAAGACTTGCACACCTGGCAATTTGCAAATGAGGCGCGGCGTGTTTTGCTGCTCAGCAAATCACACTGAGGCTTTCACTCCCTGTTGGTTCAAACAACAAAGCTGCTCTCTATAAGATGCACATTCATGATTGTTTCTGGGTTGACAGAAATACTTACAGTATATATTATACAACACAACTTCTCCACATTGGCTTAAAGTGAGTGAGAGCTCATTAGACTAAGTTGTCAAATAATCTCCTGAGGCCACGACTGTTCCTGTTGAGTGAATGCTGCAGTCCAGACTACTGAACAAAAAAAAAAAAGAGAAAAACTTGACTGCCAGCGAGCATAACTACACAGCTAACTAATTCATGAGAATCAGGGATTAGTTACTGCCTTAAAACATTCATGGTTTTATCCCATAAAAACATAATAAGTGATGCCAAAATTGTCTGGTGTGAGATGAAAAACCACGCCTGAGGAAATGTGCGCGTGCATTTTGTTTAATAATGATATTCAGAAAAGAGAATAATATCTCTGTCGTCTCTCCCCTCCCGACAGCGCATGTTTTTGGAGCAAGGCAAAGGCTGCAGATAAATTTATGGCGGTGAAACAACTGAATCCCACAGTCTCGAGTAACGTTTCAGTCAGCTTCTTCACTGCTCATCCCTGCATAGAAGATATTCCACTGCTATGCCGCTATTACAGCTGTTTAAATTCTGTTTTACAAAATTGGAAATTTTGTAATAATGTTACGCAAACAAGAGTGGCTTATTTTAGGAAATTCAATAACCCTGTCCCACACCACCTGATGTCTTTCCACCACAGGCTACAGAAGGGGAGGATTGCAGGAAGGGTGCACGTATCTGCTGTCCCCTGATGTCACCAGAGAGCCATAACACAGACTAATTATGAAATCAATAACCTCGGAGCACAAGTTGGTATTTCCATAGTGTTTTTTTATGGGACCCCGATTGGACACGGCGCTGCTCATGTCCTTGTGAGGTCTGCTTAAATTGCATCGTGTTTGTTGTGCTCGTGCGTCAGCGGCTTCACCAACTGGGATGATGAGATGTGGTTTCAGGCTGCTTCAACCCTGTCTGACACCTGTGATACAGTATACACTGTCATTACACGCTGACATCAACAGTGCGCACAGAAAAACACACAGATTTGGATTTAAAGAGTAAATTGTGAAGAGTCATTTTGTGATGATGTGATATTTTGAGGAATATTCTAATCTGTGTTGCTGCTGAGAGTTAAATTGGAAGATCAATACCTGTAACAAGCTCAAGAGGAGGAGGAGACTCACAGCTCCCAGTCAGACCAGATCAGACAAACAAGAGGGCTAAGCGGAGTCCGAGGTCCACAAACAAGCTGTGTCCAAGACGTAGGCTGGCAGACGCGTTAATAGATAGGAAAAAAATGTCTGCACTGCTCTGCACAAAGATGATCTGGCAGAGGACTTTAAGGATGAGCAGGTATACAATACACTACATTAACTGAGTGATTAGGGGAATGAGGGACAGGTGTGCCGGCAGATGGAGATCAGCTGGTGTCTGAAGTCACGCAAATGCAAATTTGTGTGATTTCTCATCCACTATTGTTAAGCAACTATTAGAAATTAGGAATTCTTCAGGTGCTATTAAATCACCTCTTCTGCATTGGGAGCTAGACCAACCAATGGAGGCCATAGCCAGGGCATAGTTAGCTTAGCTTAGCTTAGCTTAGAATAAAGACTGTGGACAGAGCTAAGCTAACTGTCTCCTGGCTGTATCTTAGTATTCATCCTAATAGACAGATATGAGTGGTATGAATCTTCTCATCTAACTCTCAGCAATAAATCTCACTTTCTTTACTCGTCTGCTTTTCCTCCACCCGTCTCCACCTCCTTGTAGCACTCTCTCACATTAATAACATCCACTGGGTTCCGCTAATGATAATGTACCCTTCCAGATGTCATAATCCATTATAATACCATAAATTATTGGGGGTTTTTTGCTTTGGTTTTCTGTGTGAATAATTAAAACAAAGAGCTGTCATCTAACTCTCAGCAAGAAAGCCAATGAGAGTTTGACGTCTGCTGTTCCTTTAACAAACATGAGACACGATGAGATCAAGTCTTTCAAATACGTCGAGGTGCTGTTGCATTTCACAAACACCTCTCCTTTCACCTTCTCCCCGTCTTGTAACACTGTCTCAGATTAATGACATCCACTGGGTTCAAATAAAGATAATGTACCTTTTAGACGTCTTCGTTGTCTCTGTTTTAAACCACTGCTGCCGGTGGAGGGACGAATAACATTACAGTCATGTCATTTCGCCTCCTTGCTGAAGGCTCCGTATGTTCAGCTCTGACAAAACACCAGGGGGCAACAGGAGAGTAATTGGCTGCAATTATCATCACATTTGCTACTATTTGCAGGAACAGTGGAGGTGTACTTATTATTCATTATTGTACCTGTGGGTTCAGTCTGATGCAGTGTTTTCAGCTCTTTGATCTCTTAGTAAAAGGCATGAATAATATCGCAATGAAACGGAAGCACTTTGGAAAAAAGTTTTGTGGAGGAGAAGAAAACAAGGCTCCATCAAGAAGAAAAAAATATCCCTATTTACCCCTGAAGCATTTTGTTGGACAGTGAAGAGGCAATCAGTCCAGCATCCGTTTGTTTCCAAGTTTCCTATTACCTGGGGAGCGGGAAACAAGGGAAGCAGAGAGCAATCAGGCACGCACACACAAACAAACAGTCATAAAAGAAACTGGGCCAAAACACACACACACACATGCATGCACGAGGCTGGGGGCATTTCATTTAGGTAGACAGTGTTTGAAGATAAGATAAGGCTTTTTTCTCTGTCTTTGATGAGCTACAGAGAGTGGCAGGTGGATAAAGGGGGCAGTGGGAGTGGGTGGACTTGGCCGGCATGTGAGTGGGTTGGCACATGCCACAGAGGAGGCCGTGCATGGACACGAGCCACGGCCACACTACCTGAATAAACAAGGATGCACAAAAACAAACAGGCTCGACCTCTGCGGCTTATTAAAGGGGACAGAGTACATTTCTAGTGTGGACAGCTTTATTTCACTCTATGCACTGCTGACCATCAGTGGCTGTAATTTATGGCTGATTTTAGCCTTTCCCTTAATTGAACTTCTCTTTCAAACAAACCAGTACGGACAACAAGAAGGCAGAAAATGAAAACATAAGTGTATACGGCTGCAAAACTGCAGACTCACATATTCAGAGTATAGGTGTAACATAAAGCCTACTCATGCATTTCAGTGCCAGAACAAGAACATCACTTTGCAGCAGGACGTGGGAGTGTACCGTGAAGGATTCAAGCACCACGGCATCGTATTAATGTATGAATTGTTGACACACACACAAAAGAAAGGGCTTAAGATTTCTGTTAATGAATGATGACATTGGTAAACAAATTACTGGAAAGGAATTCGCTTCGCTTTGACGCCTCATCATGGCCTTTTTAATCCATGGCACAAAAGAGGAGGGCAGGCACCCGATGACATTAACTGTCGAGCTAACAATGAAGCAAATGCTATGCCCTGTGAATATTGCCATTTGGGTGTTTGTGCAGACATTTACAAAACAATAGTATTTAAAGAGCTGCATGATCAGAACATGATCAGAACATTTGGCCCGTTGCTGCAGGTGGCGTCCAGGCCAGCTCACATCAGAATGGAGTCATCAATTGCTGTGTCTTGCTGTTTAATAGTTATTAGAGGATTTCTGTGCTAAATAATATCATACAACAATATAAACTTAACTTAGTCATTTGACTCAAAATCATAAATGCGAACTTTATGGTGGCGAGGTGATCAATCAGTTGGCTGTGTCTATTGGGCACCGACTGTGGAAACAAATGCACTCAGGACTTTTTTTTTTTGATAGCTAAGTCTGAACCAAAGTGTTCTGACTGACCGATGAACCGACGGACATCCCTCGAGCCACGCTGTTGAAAAAAGACTAAACCCTCTGATGATTTTGACCTCTCGAGGGACATTTTGCAAATCTGTGGAAGTCCTTTTTTCCACAGCTAAATTAAATTAAACCCATACAAAATAATAAAGATATTTAATAACGCCTACTCACGGGACAATTTAGGAATTTCTTTTTTTCTTGGGCTGTTTCATCAGTCTAATGCTTCCCTAACCAGAGGTATTGCGTTCCACTTGGATTACCCCATTTGGCGATTTACATGCATGACAAATCCCTCTTGCTCTCTCAGACAGTGCTCGCCTTCATTCGGGATCAGCAGGGAGTCATTATAAAACCTGCCAATCTCCACAGGGTGCAACCTTGAAGCTGAGGTGAACGGGAGCATCGTCATCAGAGGCGTGCTTCAGTGGAGGATGAGATAGATTAAAGATGCAATACATTACATCACATAAGGATTTATGTCAGGCTGAAAGACGCACAGAATTAACTTTGTTTATTTTAACAGCAACACATGAAACATAACTGCTTCAATGCTCAGGCGTCTATGAATTTAAAGTGTCTGCATTTAGCTGCTCTCCTAGTTTTCTTCATCGTTTCAGCTGAGGTGAGGGTCCTTGCATCCATTTTGTCACCACCACCGCATGGCACGCCAGCTCTGAAAATGTTGACAAGAGCTGGAGGGGAATATTCAAGTGGTCCCTGAAAGCACCACGCACACACTGTAATGCTAATTAATTTTAAATCTCATCATCTCCTGCGTCTGAGGGAGACAGACAGCTATCAATGCAGATCACTCAGAAAACATTCCCTGAATATCCTCCTGCTTTCCGCTCATGCTGTGCTTGATTTCTTTCATCAAGAGTCTTCGTTACCTTTCGCAGGTAGAGACCGACCGTGTGTCTTTAGCTCCAGCTGTTACCCTGATAAGTATCTAACTTAAAGTTGAACTGATATTTTGAATTGTCCACACTTTTTGCGTGAGGAAATATAAACTATTGCAGCACTGCATAGGCTGCAAAGCCAGTGGGAAGAGGCAATTAGGTGTAAACTGATGTGGAGATGCATCTGTGTGTATGAAAAATGTTTGAGTGCTTAATGGATTTTTAAGTACAAACACGTGAGGAAAAAGGGTACAAAGTGTAGAGTAAGGCCTTGAACACATGTATATGGATATTTTTTTAAATGGATATTTTCCTATTTAGGTTTTTTTTTTTTGTATTTAATTATATCCACATGACCTTCATTTTGCAGAATATCTCCATACACACTTGAAGGCAATTCCAAAGGCTCAAACAGGTATGCTAAACATCTCAAATAATATTGAACAGCATTCAAAGCATGCGTAGTGGGTTTATGTTCTTTACAGAGGTAACTTAAAAACACAAACTATAGAAGCAAATTATTTATTTATTTGTAGTTATTTAACACCTTTATTTAACACCTGGGCACACAGCTGAGCAGTGCTAACCAAACATAAATTAGGCCCAACATTGTTGTTTCCAACGCTTACTCATTACACCAAACATGTGCGTATTGAGGTGCATAGTTTTACACACAAATACACAGAAACCAGAGTTTCGATATTTTGTAAAACACACACAATAGCACACACACTCGCATAAATACTGACGGTACATCTATTGCTAGCTAGCTTACAGCTAACAGCTATAACCCGTTTTTCAGCAATCGTAGCATTGATTAACAGCGCCGTTTAAGTTGTCTGTCCATTAACAACGCTGAAGATTTTGGAGGTCCTGTATGGTTAAATGCGTGTTCTAAGTGGAGGCCTAGCTTACTGATGCTAACACAGATTCCCGCTACATGGTACATCTGAGTCACTGGCAGTTCCTACGCACTCAATATCGTATTGATTCCAGACTAAATAAAGGAGAGTGTGAAGCTTGCGTTAGCTATAATGTCAGCACGTACGTTAGCATGATTCATCAAGCAATGGCTAACAGTGTTGGGTACATTGGAACAGGAGTATTAACTTTTCTTAGTACACACAGAAAAACATACAACTTAATTTCTTCATTTTCGTAATTGCAATTTTGACTATTGTACACGTGAAACCAAACACAGAGAATATACTGACATTTTAACAAAAATGACTTGTCCAACTTCAGTAAACTCCGGAGAACGTTAGCACTGGACAGCATTAGTATGGCAGTAACGAGCTCAAAGACTGAAACAAGCTGTAATCCCTGCTGGTGTGGAGTTCCTGAGATGTATGAATGTATAAATGGAGCTGCCATTTTGTGAGAAGACTGCCTAAGAGGAGCCTCAAAACCTCAAAATAACCTCTGTGAAAAACTTTCAAGTAGAATGCATCAAAATAACAAGTCTAAAGGCCAGGCTCGAGGTTTGCTTTGAAAGACGATAAATGAGGGGAGCGAATTTGTCTTTCCTGACATTTAAGAGCTGCTTCTCACATTTCAAAGGCAGCTAAGGGTAAAATGTATATTTTGGTTATATAGCTTGGTGAGTAAAATAGTGCCATTCTCATTAATGCTGTGCGATGTACTGTCCTTTTAGGGGTTAGTAACTTTATTTACAGTGCAGAACATGACAAAGTGCTTCACAAAGAGAATCAGACACCTGACATAAATACAGACATAAATGCCCAGATGAATGCATACTGCGCCAGAGACCTCTCCTGGCCCAGCTGGCTAACATCCAGTTTAGCTCTCCGCTAACTTGAATGGAGATGAGATGATTCAATCGTGCAACTCTTCTAGACTCTTCTATTCAAATGTCGCCAGACTTAACGGATCAAATTCTGACAGTGAAAGGAGTCACTTCACAGCGGTTGTGATGCTCGAAAAAAGTTTCCATAGAAATTCAAGATAAGAGATAACCTTATTAATTCCCTGAGGGGGAAATTAGGGAATTAAAAAAAAAAAAACAACGGCTTCTTTCACAATATTAGCTTAATGGAAAAAGTTTTTTTGCACCCATGTGCATCACATGACACTGTAATTACACAGTTTGGCCACTATGTCAAATTGGCTTGAAAGTCCAGGGCATTTCCTGGGGGCTTGGAGAGACCCAAAAACAGAAAGCCACCTTGTTTACTGCAGCACTGGCATATGTTGTTTTTTACTGTGAGTTTTCGCTGTTTTCTGAAGGCAAATATCCAGTAAATTGTGGCTTTTACGCAAAATATCATGTGATAAACATTATAAACAAAAAAACGTATCGTGAGATTTTCTCTGATTGGATTTGTTCAATGTTAACAGACATCCAAAATGACAATTATACAGAGCGGTATTGTGAGACGCCAGTTGTAATGAAGGCTATCTTACATAGTCATGAGACTATTTTTTTGCGGAAACTTGTAGTTGGGTTACGGTGTCCTGCCTCCGGTCTATTTATGACAAGCAATGCAGTTACGCTCTAGCATTGGAGACCTCAGAAAGATGAGTTGAACAGGACTGAGGTATTCAGTTGGGTACATATTGGAGGATCATGAGTGTTTAATATTCTTCTTTACAAGACAGTCAAGAGAGCAGTCAGCATAAAATGTGTGTTTTTGTGTGTGTGAGAGAAGGTGAAAGTGAAGAAAATGATGGAAAGAGAAATAATTAAAGAAAGATGCAGCTTATTCATTTTGACCAAACATAGATTTTCTTATCACATTTAAATCACATTTCTGTTTAATTCCAAGCCCACACAGTTCTCTCCAGACACAGATTCTGTCCTCAGGCTGTGCTTTCTCTCTGGCAGACTCATTCTGGCCTTTGATCTGCAAGTGCTAATCTACTGTATATGCACACTGTTATATAGCTCTGCCCTGCTGTTTCAGCTCTGTCCCTGCACACTAGCTGCATAGACAGACTGATGAAGGGGATTTCATGGTGATTTATCATTGCTAATCAAATCAAACGAAACAGTCAGGCCTCTTATGTAACATTCGTCGGTAGCGAGGGCTGATTTCGAGCTCATTCGGAGTGCGTGAAGTGCGGTGTATGCAGCTCAACAACACTATCTCTTTGTTATGGAAGCAAATGAATCATATATTGGTGTGTGTGTGTGTGTCTATCGATCTATATGAATGACAAAAAAATGTATGCTCAATAAGTTTTGGTGTTTCTTGTCTAGATAAGAGCACAGTCATGAGCTCTGGCACTCAGTTGTACCATGGATGTATTATAAGAACTGGCTACCAGACTCCAATTCACTTGAATGAAACTACAGAGCAAAAGCCAAAATTGTTTTCTAGCTTCCAGGTTTGCTCCCATATTGTGGCACAATGGTGAAGGCAAGGTATCCAGAAACACTTAGTGAATGAAGCATGGTGCACTGGAGAAATGCTGTGCATTGTGTTTTAATTTCGATAATAGCAAACACAAATTAATTGAGCACAGAAGGGATTTTTGCGGCTTCGATTTCAATCTGCAATAACAGGTTTTTTTTTTTTTTGGCCTCTTGGGAGTAGCAGAAACGAGCTGTGAGCACAAAACCAATATATTATGAACCTTTTAATTTTACATGGCGAACTGGTCCACAGACAGTTGCTTTATTACACATTCAGATATGAAGCCATTGATGAATGAAAGTATATTCAGTCTCCTTCTAGCTCTGGTTTGGTCTCCACCAGCAGCTGTTGCAGCTAAATGCTCCACTTTCTTCACCAGCTAGTCGCAAACCTTTGTTGTCTGGTGCTGAGCAGGTCGTGTACAGCGTGTTTTTAGAGCTGCTTCACTAAACATTAGCAAAAAAAAAAATGATGATAATTTCTCTATAAAATGTTCTCCATGATAACCCCTTATCTTGATTCTGCCTCTCTCAGTCCATCACAGTCCTTTATGCTCAGCTCCCCAGTGTATTTGTATGAAATGTCATCTCTACATATGAGACAAGCAGCACACCCTGTGGGCTGGGCAGGCTTATGAGGAAGTTTAGCATGGCCAAGGATCATCTCCATTTAGCCATGAACCAGGCTTTGCTCTGCAGTGTCCTTTTAACTTCCCAGGGACTCTTCAGGCAGAGACAGCTCAGCAGCCACAGAGCTGTGACCCTGAGCACCACAGCAGAGCTCAATGCCTCACAGCTTGTACCAGACGGAAATATCAGCATCTCATAACAGAACAGCACATTTAGGGTCTCATTTAAAGGGGAAGTTTGATTTTTATGAGGGGAAAAAGGCTGTTTTACTTACTAACTCTGCTACTGAACCATGCAGGAAAGACTACAGCTAAGGTCACACTAGCAACTCTGTGAGGCTGTACAAAGCACAGTGGTGTTTTGAGATAATGCTAACATCAACATAATAGCATACTCACAATGACACTGATATTTGGCAGGTGCAATGGCTGAATTATAGCAGAAAAGAGGTATTTTATACAACGTATTGTCCAACCATGTCAGAAATCAAGTGTTTATTACTAATCGGAACAGCCAGAATTGAAGACAGTGTGTTAATAATGCGTAGAGTGTTAGCATGCTAACATTTCTTAATAGCACTTAACACAAAGAACAGCTGAGGCTGAAGGGAATTTAATTTTGCAGGTGAGTTAAAATCAAAATTTTGACCTGCTTATGGCACGATATGACAAATACTGAATGGATTGATATCAAATTTGATACAAACATTCATTTACCCTGCACACAATTTCCAATAACATATGTCAAGCTCATATTTCATTCAATACCACAATTGCCATGCTCACGTTGGTGCTTGAGTTCAGGGTATCACCAAGACTTCAGGGTACATCCTCTGGGAACCATGAACATCTGTGCTAAATTTTCAGGCAATCCATGAGGTAGATGTTGAGATTTTACTTGAACTTTGACCTGCTGGTGGCACCAGGTGGAAAGTTGAGGCATCATGTAAAGCAGTCGTCTGCCAATCAGGAGGTCAGTGGTTTAATCCCTCGTCTCGACAGTCCACATGCCGAAGTGTTCTTGGGCAAGATACTGAACCCCTAAACTGCCCCCGATGCTTTGGGTAAAAAGCGTCTGCCAAATGACTAACTGTAATTGTAATGAATATCTGTACCCAACTACATGGCAAACTATCCAGGTTTTTCAGAGATGACACAAAAAAACAAAACTGTCAGCCAAGAGGAAAAGACATGAGTTCACCTGTCATTAGAGAGATCTAGAGATACGAAAAGGCAAAAAATTATAAAAGCAAAATAAATCAAACCACCCACTTATTTGACTCTTTAGAGAAGTTTTGAGAGGCGGTGCTGACATCCGTTTTAGCACCACTCAACATAGATGCAAATCATGTCTGACTCTAAATATGAAGAAAACGGTGAAATTGGTAAATTCTGGCCTGGGGAGATCTAAAAAATCCCAGAGCTGCTGCTGGGAAAGTTTAAATTTCTCTGAAAAGGTTGTGAAGACACCCAAATGACCTCAGTCTGCAACTTGAAACTTCATCATTTGCAAAAAAAGATGTGGTAACATTCAACAGCAGCTCAGCCCAAATCTCCCCACATCCTCCTTCCATTGATATCGATGATGCGTGTCCGTCACTCCCTCACATTAAAATGTCACAGCGTATTATGAAAGAAAAAAATGGTGATAACAACCCCTCTAATTGTTGGGAACAGCAAACCTGACAGAGAGAGATAGGCTGAGACGCTGTCATCTCCACTGTCATGCCGCTGTGTTTTTCTGGCACTTTATTGCTTTCTGGGAGTATTTCAATGATGCGTACTGAAAACAATTACCTCCAATCGTGTAGGGAGAGTAGCAGGATGTGCTGCTAACAAGACACTGCACAGCAAGAATGAATGCTGCCGTGCACACAGCAAGCCACCTCAAGTCTTCATTACTCAGCCATGTACACTTTGTCAAGAAGTGAAGGGGAAGTGCTCGCGATGGTCCATCCTCCATAATGACCCAAGAGGAACGTATCTAGTGGATGAGACAAATGAGCATTTATACATTTTGTCCGTTTCGGGTCTTGGACACAGGCACAATATTTTCTTTATTTGAATCTAAAAATGCTGGAAACCAAAAAGCCTCCATCTGTGATAATCATCAAGGGACCAAATTTGGAGCTGTTCCACCAATAATTATGGCGGGAAGGATTTTTGGGGTCTCAGAGTTTAGCTGAGTATCTTACATCCAAATTAGGTTTTTTTTTTTACTGTAGCACTGCAGGCCTTTCACTCAGGAAGGACGTTGTTATCTCCACCAGATTTTCATTCACTGTCAGTGAAGCAGGTGTAGGATTTGATTTTTTTTACTGTCTGGGCTCCCTTGCCTCCTGCTTGGAAGAACTTTTAATGTTCAAAAACCACAAATCCTTCCCCTCAACAGTCCAAAATCCACATAAACAATAGATACTGATGCTCTGTTGTGAGTTTCATTGTAAACCGAATTTCTGTCGGACATCAATATTTACTTCCATTTTGCTTTATTCCCTCCTAATGATAAAACTTACTCATCAGGCAGGCGACATGGCCCTGAGCCTCCACACCATATGCTCGGCTCTCTGAGCATATGGTGTGAAATTTTAGGGGCTCCTGTCGTTATAGCTTCCGAGATTAATTTCTAATCTGAGTTAGAGGTTTGGCCTTTTCCACGAGGAATCAGCAGCGAAGGCGGTCCTTCCTTGAACTTGATCGGCTGTGAAATATGTAAAGAGAAGTGAGAGGGAGCCGCTCACCATCAAGAAACTGCATCAGCTTCTTCCATTACGCCCAACGCTAATGTCACTTGGGGGAATAGACATAGAAACACAGAGAGTGCCAAATACTGGAATGCTGTAGATGTAAACCTATAAAAGTCATGATTTAATAAGTGATACATGCTGTACGATATGAAAGAGAGGAGTCTACTTTAATTTTGCAGACAATAACACTTCAGTACTTGGAAGTTAAAATATAACCCAGCTTTTAAAATACACCAGAAGATGCGAAATGGTGCTTTAGTGGAGAATTGAGAAATGAATTAACTGTCAAGATAATGAAAATGACACCCAGTTAATATTATTTCATTTGATTAGCAAAACTTCTCTTTTGTCAGCTAATGTAATCAGTTTATGTGCAGTAGTCTGAGATTGAAAGTCCTGGAAAGCTATTAGTTGGTATGGAGGCTCCGCGTCAGCCCACTCCAGGATAAATTGGATCCGATGGATTTACGGCATACCTGATTGCAGCGGCTTGGGGTAATGAGAACCTTTTAAAATTAGATTGCCTTTGGGTGGGGGCATCGCCGGAGGGTCCTAACCTCTGCCCCCATCCTCCATGCATCTCTAACAACACTGCAGACGCTTTCAGTCACCACGTCCCGCTTCCGCTCGTCAGCTGGAATAAGAACACCTGCCACCACATCCAGACCCAACTTCCATTCAGCAGGCCTGTTGTAAATTCAGCAGAAGTCATATCAGCGCCTGGCAGCGGCTGTGGCTCAGCTAATCTCCTGAAGCTTTAAACAATGTGACTGTCAGAAGCAGAGCCTGCCAAGCCCCTCAGCTGAAATCATCCCGAGCAACACTGGTCTCTCTGCTCGGCTGTGCTGCAGCCAGATGTGCAGTGCAGAAATGCATCTGAGTGCTCGAAGCAAGTCAGCCACTAGAAAAGAACCTCATCCCTTCATATTTTAGTCATGCTAGCTGTGTGGCTGTAGTGAGTCAGTCCACCACTTTAGTTCACACTGAAATATCTAAATTACTGGATTTTGTTCAAGCATTAATGGTCCCCAGAGGATGACTCCTAATGACCTTGGTGATCCATTGACTTTTCCTTTAGCACCACCGTGAGGTTAACCTTTATGGTTTTGAGTGAAATGCCTCCATAATTATTGAAGGCATTTCCATGACATTTAGTACAGTTATTCATGTGCCTCAGTGGATGAATCTTAATAACTTTACAAATTCAGTGAGTGAAACATCTCAATATTCATGGTTACCCGAGGGTGTATCCTAATGATTTGGTGAATGCCAACACCAGATTTTTGGGATGTGAGTCAAATATCTCAACATTACCATAAAATTTGGTTGAGACATTCATGTTCCCCTCAGGATGAATTGAATAACTTTGGTCCAGTACTTTGGTTCTTCTGCTGAACATCGTGCCAAATAGCAAATGCTCGCATGCTAACACACTAAACTAAGATGTCGTAAATGCTGAACATCACATTTGCTAAACATCCGCAAGTTAGCATTGTCATTGTGAGCTTGTTAGCATGCTGACAGCATTTAGCTCAGAGCACTGCTGTGCATGGCTGTAGACTTAGTCTTGTCTCAAAATGTATGCATGTTTATTCGACCACACTGTACTCGGTGGGTTCCTCCTTGAACATGAAGCATATGTTTTTCCCCCCCTCCGTCTTCATACATTCTATTAACACAGTGAAGGGCACTGGGCAGGCAGACTGCAGATGAGATACCAAAGCCATTAGATAAATCAAATGGTCAGAATCAGTGGAGAGGAAGGGTATGGTGTAAATTTCCCAGTGTGTGAAAGCACTGCCTCCCACACTTGACACAGTTAATCATGAAGCTCTCACTGATGTCCATAAATAGCCCCACATTAGTCAGTTCACAGGGCCTCAGCGTTCTGCGTGAGACGCGTGGATGACACCAGGGTGACTCCATAACAAAAAGCAGGAGATGCTATGTCCACACACTGAGGCCGAACACCGGCTATGTCTACTTCACTGAAGCCATTCGAATTGTGCCGTTTATGACTGCTGCTGTAGAGGACAGCGTCACATTGTGACCCTTTGTGGAGGAGATGAAAACTGGCTAATGGCATGAAAGTTATGCTCCGGCTGAATATTCCTCGGGGAGATTGGGCGAGGGAGGAAATTCAGAGCTGATTAAAATCACGAGAGGGTTCGATTCAACAGTTTCTTACTTTGAGAACGCATTCAGTGAAATTCAGAGCAGTGTTATTTTCAGAGAGAAAATTAAAACCTGTCCCCCATCTCTTCTGAAATTCGCCATATTTAAAATAACATTATTATTGTCTGTTTAAAACACTTCTTACATTTAATCCTTCTGGATACAGACAAGATAAATATGATTGATCAGAGTGTGCAATTTTATTCAGTGTGTTCAATGTAATCATATTTATTTGCAGTATATTTATATAATCAGCTTATTATTCTTTACCTTTGTCAGCTTTTATATTATTTCTCAATTATATTCATGAGCCGGGTCCAAAATACTTTCATTCTGCTGTGACATGTCCTTACATATTACGTATTTTAAACATATTTCTTAAGCAAATCTTTCATTTTAACCCATTAATTAGTAAAAGGTTGAATGTGCATTTTCAGTACAAAGCAGCAAATGCCTCAATGTTTCAACCTTAATTTCAACCTCATTTTTTTCAAAACACAGTATACTGAAATCTCCGCCATCTCTTAGTGTTAATGAATAACACTAATTTCAAAGTCAGTCCATCCTTTGAAAGGGAACTCCACTGATTTTACACATCAAAGTCTGTTTATAGGGAGAACTGCATGTGTGGAAAAAAGTTGCGTGAGTCCTTAAGTGGCCTCAGAGGGAGCTGTGCAGAAGCTGATGAACTGCCTCAAGTGATGTCACAAGAGTCAATGCTGGTTGGGGCTGAAGTCTGAAAATGAAATGAATGGCGTTGAGCTACAAAGAAATGAGTTTACCAGACCTCTGTAGCTGCTCCTCATGTCAGCTTGGGGCTAGCAGCTCGAGGCTACATTAGCCACTGAATCTCAGACTGACCTGTCAGCGGTCAAGTTGCTTTGTGGGTAATGCAAGAATCAGTGTTTCAGGAGTGTCCTATAAACTAAATTCCCAATCATCCTCCAAGATTACCTGAATTACTTTGTTAATACGTTTTTGAATAGGATGATGATAATGTTTTTTATATTAATTGTATATATGGACTGTTTATGAAGCCAGAAACAACTTCAGATACAGATCTGATGAAGACCGCCTTTAATGTTTGGCTCAACACATCATGTACCGGAGAGGAATTCTGCAATGTACTCTGATCTTCACACAAACATTCACACATATTCCACAGATAGACGTTTACGTATGCTGTGTGATCTCAGCTGTCATCGCTTAAAACAGGTTGAACTGGCAGCAACAATTCGGAGGCTGATATTGAACCATTTGAAAGCAGCATCACTTTCTGCAGCCAACACCTCCTTATTTCACCTTAATCTGTTCTGTGCCACTGTTACTGATTTCAAAGTGGAATAATCTGTTGTTAGTTATAATATGATGTCAGTCAGTTTCCTCTAACATTTCTGTGATTCACATTTGGGAGCTGAGGTACAGTAATCACCTGAGAGGATGGAGAGTGGCTGTGCAAATGTCAGTTAGATATTGCCTGTCAGAGCTGGGAATGAAAACTCTCCTCTCCAGCTCCCCTTACAGAGGAGTCCTCACGGGGCAGTCTGGACTGGAAAGTAATAAACAAGCAAAGCTCTAATTGTTCCATACGCAGTCGTGTTTTATGAACCCCTCCTTCCTCAGAGCTACTCAAACCCCAAAGTGTGCCGTTCATTAAAAATCTGGCTCTGCAAAATGCATCTTAGACCTTTCTCTGAGCCGAGATCAGACACACGGCTTCAGTCCAGGCACGCATGCAGTGTTTCTCATCCACTGAGAGCAGCCAGGCTTTGAATAATATATGGCAGAATGTTTCTTGACTTCATATATTATAATAAAGCTTTGTACACTTCACTACTTTGACACTAAATTTACATACAGCCTCTGCAGTGCTTTAAGGCCCTGAAAACTCTCAGTTGGCCTCTGAGTTCGAGGAATCCTCCATGAAGACAAAATGTTCTGCCAAAGTTAGAAAGCTTTATTTCGATTTAGAAACTTTTATAGTCAGATGAGCCTTGATATTAATAAATTTACACAGAAGGAAAATATTTTTCAGTCCACTCAAATATGTTTAATACGATTGCTAGCTAGCTAATGTTGCCAGGTTGCCTGTTGCTCTATATAACTAACTTGTTAGCCAGTGCTAATGTTAGCAGGCGTTCATACCTCAAACATATTTAATCATGCATGACAAGAGCATTATCTCTTGCCTGTGGAAAGCAGCTACCAGATGCCATGCTAACATCAACAGCTGTTTGATGTGATTGGCTAGAATGGAAGGAGAGCTCTGACTGGCTGCAGGTAATTAGCTTTCTGTTTCAGAAGCGTCCCAGAAGCTCGTCTCTGCACTGCTCCGAGTCTCTTTTTGAGAGTCAGGATCAGTAGCCTGTCCTCCTTTTTTCCTCCTGCGGGTTCCCTTTTGTGTCTTGTCTGTCTCTCCCTGTCTGTCTGAGTGGGTGTGTTCTGCAGGGAGCAGCTCTGCCCCGCCCACTCACTCCACCTGACTTCACCTGACCTCAATCACCAATCAAGACTCACCTGACTACCACAGTATTTAAACAGCGGCTCTCCCACCAGTATTTGTCAGACTGTCTATTATGCAATGGCCTGGTGTGTCAGTCTCTGTTCTTGCTCTGCATGTCTGCCTGCTTACATGTGTGTCTTTGCATCTACTTCAGGTTTATCTGCCACATGCTGCAGAGGATCAGCGTCTGTTGGTCATGATGCCCTGTTTGGATCATCTGTTTTTAATCTGTTGGACATTTCATAGTTTGATCTTTAAAGGATCTGGATTGGATTCCAGTTTTTGTAAGACATGACAGACAGGAAGTCAGGCACAGGAACAGTGCAGAGAATCTGGTAAATTTTCAAAATAAAACACCCCGTGCAGTTTCCCGATCGTACATTAACAATAAACGCAATTAAAACAGAAAACACATAAACCTTTTAACTATGAAGCGTACTTACTTCAAGCACAAAAATCAAGGGAAAATGACCAAATAAACACAATCTGTGCAGGTCAAGGAAGCTCAAAGGGCCAAGTGACCACTGGGCATTGGAGACGTGGAGGATGGGGTAAAATCGCATCACATACGCGACATCACGGTGGAAAACTCAGCTAACAGTACAAGAAAAGTAATAAAGCCAGCCAACACTTGCATTTTATTGCTTATGAATTTAACTTGTCTTGCCCCCTTGTATCTCTAAATTAAACACACCAATTTTGAATGTTTTCTTAAATAGCATTTTTGTAAAATCTGACAAAGATATTGTAAAATGCAATTAACCACATGGGGTTGAAAGTGTAATAAACTCTAACTTTCCCTATTACCAAGACTGTGTGACTCCTGACTATTAAAATGACTGACGTTTTTAATTCATTTCTATTTCAAGAGAGAAATATTTCATCTTTGACATGTCGGAACAGTCCAGCTCACGATGAAAGCCTGTCTGAAAGTGATACAATGGACCGAGTTAACTCAATACATCTCCCTGCGGAAATCTCAGCTCACTTGACTTATTTATTAAATTTCCAGCCACCAAATATTTATATAACTACCAAGATGCATGAATCAGATCTCAACAGAGACTCCCCTGATGGAAGGGGGGGATAATGAAAGAGTAGAAAAGCATTTGGGGATAAGCTTCCTTCCTCCACTCTATATTTTGAGTGAATGGGGTTTAAATCTCACTGATGGTATGAAGGAAACAATAATAGCACTCATCTAGCGGAATAATGGCAATGGTGAAGAGGACAGGAAGAAACCGACAAAACAAGAGCAGATTTGGAAAGGGCTTAAACATCCACGGTGTTACATAAAAAGGAAATAGGTCGGGAAAAGTGGAATCAGTTGTGGGAATGTCTCCTCGGAGCCTGCATGTCGAAATATCAAAAAGAAGATTCCCAAAGCAGAATTATGAATTTATGAACCTCGTGGTTATTTTGTTTTGACGAAGCAGAACAGAGCGACTGACTGAAATATTCCGCAGCTTACTGACACCACGTTCACGGCTAATAACTGTGAGCATAGCAAGAGCACAGCCAGAAGCACAGAGCAGGTCTTTAATTGCATTAAATATTCAAATGTAGTCACGTCAGCTCTTAAGCCAAGCTATGACAAAAAGCATTTAATAATCTCACAAAAGCTGCTTTGCTTTTTGTAACTGAGCATTGCATGCTAATAAACTTTGTGCTACCTTTTGTTTTCTCTCTTAGGTCTTACAGCAGATGAATGCAGGCGTCTTGTTATACTGCTATGATTTAAAGCATGCTTTGTATTCTGCACCCGTGTGGATGTGCTCCGAATGCAAACATTACACCCTTGAAGTTCGTTTGTCTTGTGCTTGCTCTGCAAACTGTTGAAGTGCTCTGCCTCAGTCGGAGAAGAAAGACCAAATTTACATTTCAATTTAAGCAGCTGGTAATTAAGCTACACAGCACAGCTCCTCCGTAAAGTCTGACTCCAGTTAATTGTAGGTTCAAAATAAAATCGCTCACATTAATGGGCCTAAAAACACCTCGTGTTTGAGTCCTCACACATCAAAAGAGGGGAAAGCTGGTGCTCAAATATTAATGTCAGCGCTGATTTAACGTTCAGATAGCGTCATCCTGCTCGTGGCGCTTCTTCTTCGTTAGCTCGGTAAGCTGCATCCCTGAAGTCAAGGCGTGCCGTGGTGAAGGCAAGTTTGAGAAACCAGCAGTCTGTAATGAATCCCGCACATCCAATCGTTTCTCTTGATGAAGACTGTGCTTCATGCTGGTTGATGATAGTTTATTTATTTATTTAATTACTTACATGACAGACAAACTAATTTTCATAATCATTACCCATCTAAACACAGTGTGACGTGTCATTAAGTAGAAACTTGTCTAGTCTATTGTCTGCCTGCCTTCATATCACTGCTTCCTGATGAAACACCAGCAGTATGCCATCAATGAATATGATAAATGAGTGACTGAATTATGTATGCATCTAGCTACGTACCTAGTTTTACCTCAGGGACACAGCCAACGAAACTATCCTTAGACCCTTGAAGGAATAATGGAAAGAAACAGAGAAGGGATCCCTGAGACGGACAGATGTGAACTTGTTCTTTTCAGGTTTGCCAAAACATGACACACACCTGGTGGTCCGGCGGGTCTATTACACACTTTGTTGGATGGATTGCCTTGAACTTTTTCTTCAGACATTCATGGTTCCCAGAGGATGAATCCTAATTACTAATGCTGCATTTCATTGTCTCTGTGTTGCACTATGACGATAACAATAAAGTTGAATCTAATCTAATCTAATCTAATCTAATCTAATCACTTTGGTGATCCCCTGATTTTTCCTCTAGCAGGTTTCCATCAGTGGTTTTTAGTCACATGTCTTAACGACTATTGGATGGACTATTGCCTGAATGTGCTTCAGTATTCATGATCCCCTCAGGATGAGTTTTAATAACTTTGGTGATCTCTTATCTTCCCTGAACCCATCATCAGGTCAAAAATTCATTCTTTATTACTTTGGTTTATGATTAAATGCCTACAAAATATCGATATTCCCATCAGCCTCAGCTGTACTTTGTGTTAAGTACTGATTAACAAATGTTTTCATGCTAACACGCTAAACTGAGATGGATTACATAGTAAATAGGATATCAGCTAAACGACAGCATGTTAGGATTGCCACTGTGAGCATTTTAGCTTTCTCATTCATCATTTGGCTCGAAGGACAGCTGTGCCTTAGGCTGTGTTCATACCGGCACTGTGTGAAAACAGCTCAGCATCCTCATTCATTTGAATGGGATCACGATGTTGGCTCAGTGGGGCTGCTGATGGAGAGAGCTATGGCAGAAAATGCAGGGTCATCTGGTAAAAAATTCAACATGATTCAGCTTTTGCTGCAATACTGCAATGCATTATCCAGCACAGCGCTGCGTTGGCCAAATATGTGCAAGCGTGCATTCCTGGTGGATAACTTGCATGTCTGATACAATGAAAGACAAAATGATTGACACCACAAATTATACTTTACATACAGAGGTCATATGATGATATTAGTCCCGTGTGAATCTGCATCTCTGTGATTTGGAGAGACTGTTAGAAGCAATAAAAGGTAAAACAAAACATCTGTTGATCTAAATGACCTGCAAATGTGTTTTTATGCCTGTAACAAGTGAACAAAGTGGGTAAAACAACTCTAAACTATATAATTAATGTGGCTGCTGAAGAACTGGCACTCAGTTTCTGAAACAGTGGTGTTACATAGATCCTTGATATCATCCTCGCTTATCCTGTTCAATTATGCCACACGAAACACAGATGTGGGGGGTACTTTCTAAATCACATTGGGTCCCCTGGTAATACTTGTCCCGTGTGAATAGGACTTAGGTTTGAGTTTGATGTCTTGGTTTGGACTGAAACGCACATTAAACTGCACTGTCACATGCACAGTGGCATTCATTAAAACACTAAAATATTTTTATTTGATGCTTATTTTGCATGAGGCTGCAACCACTCAGTAAAGAGGGTTCTTTATGTCTGTGACACACTTTCACTTTCGTGATGTACAAGTCTAAATGGAGCACTGATCCTGTTGTTAAATGACCCTCTGAGGGTTTCCACCAATTGTCCAGTTTCACAGGATAGACTTCCTATTAAAAAGCAGCAGCTGGAAAATGAGCAATCTGAGCGAGGGAGCCCAAGTGAGACATTAATGTGGAGGGTGGGAAAGTGAAATGGCTTCCAATTTTCCTCTCCCACCTGAGACACACACACATACACCAACGAACACACATCAATCTCTCCGTACATAAACCCCTGAATTTGTGTTTCAGTCTACAGCGGTTGAGCGGCAAAGACGCCACATTCAGTAAATACAAGAGCTATTAAACAGATATTCAACATCAGAGGGGGAAGAAGAAGCTGCTTCACAAACGTTCTGACATGTTTGTTTCATTAATCAGTGAAGATCCGTCATATACACATCAGCACTTTTGTAAAGAAGAACAATATGACGGTACCATTTGAGATGGATGAGGTTCAATTTTGGTATTAGCTAATGCTAAAGTGTTGGAACTGTTCATTTCTGCAAACCACAGATACTTTAAATTTCTAAACTTAAGTACATTTCTTATGTATCGTATCAACGTTTCTTCAACAGGTGTCAAAGTGACGTAATCCAGAGTGCTGGTAGTTGTATATGAGCTGAGGTGGAGGGGATGGTGGGGGTGCCAGCAAGGTGAGAGATGCCTGCTGAATGCAGCCATGTTTGCGGTGACAAAACTGGTTATTTTTAATGAGACGTTGGGACATTGTCCAGCTGTATTTTAAGGTGTTTTAAGCCAAAACTCTGATCTTTTCCAAACTCGAGCAAATTGCGTAAATATAAAGAAACGTAAAGTCTGAACTTGAAGTTGAAGTTTCAACACATCCGTGGTTTGCAGAAATGTACAATGCCAGCATTTATTCTAGGGATTGGTTTGCCAAGCTAATATTTTATTTCATCTTTCCTTAATAAGATTTATTGTGAAAATGCAAAATAAGATAAGTTGTATCAACGAGATGGCGTTTGTGTTCGTCACAGGTCGTAAAGGTGAGTTAGCAATCCTGTCTCTGCGTCGGGGATTTATTTCCTCATCAAATCAACCAAAGAAGGACGAGCACGTCTGTTTTCAGTTATTATTACTGACTGAAAATCCTTTTTCTTTTCATTCTGCCTCATAACAGAAAGCAGCACACAGCCTTTTCTTGTTCAAACACTGGACTTTAACAGTGTTTTGACTTTCAGTGCTGCTCTCTGCTGTATGGAGGAAAGGTCCCCAGCAGAGACTGGAGCTTCACAGGGGACGGTCAGACGTCTGATCTCACACAGAATCAGTTCAACACAACGCAAAGGAAACAGAAGAGCAAATAATAACTATCTCTCTGCACTTTTGGACGTTTAACTGGCATTTTTATTGTCAAGTGATTCACAACTGACAGCAAGAATTTTATCATTTCATCAGGAAGTGGAAATTCTGTACACTAACTCCGAAACAGTGCACTATAAAGAGGAATATACTATATATACTTTATTATATACAGTCAGTGTGTAGGATGAAACTGGGACACACAATTTATTCTTAGAAGAAAGTGACACTTTTGTCAGTTTGTACAAACTACAGTCTGATTGGCTAAAAAGTGAAAATGAAACAGGTTTACATTGTGACTTTGTAATAGACTTAGTGATGATGTACTGCATAGTCTCTCTGACCCAAATGATGAAGGATAATTATAATGGAGAATGGGAACATGGCCAGAACAGACCTCTGGCTTTATCTGTCTGAGGGTAATATTTCTGTGGGTTTGTCTGAAACGCGAGGAAGGTCGCGCACACAAAGAAGAAACTTAGAAGGTTACTTTGAGCAGTGATAAAGTGGAAAAAACAACCATCTTCTTTCAGCATTGAGGACATGGAGTGCTGTTGCTGCCAGAAAACATCCATTTGACGAAATGAAACACATTGATCTGGGAGATTTGGACAACAGACTCGGGCTCATTTTGAGCTGGCCCAACAGACCTTTCTTCATGAATAAAAGTCAGTGAATGCCCAGGTGGGATTCATTTTTCGGAGAGATCAGCTGCCAAAAGGAATCACCAGCTATCTGAAGAAGATATCTTCTGAAACAGCAAGCTCTTTCATTTCATTTACACTCAATCCATACCCTTTGTTCTGTTTCAGCACATTTATATTACAGCAGATTAAGAGAGTATCAAGGCTTTCGAGTGTTCACTAAACTGAACCAGCAATATTCCACCAACGTCATTTATCAGCACACTGTGCAGCAATTATAAAGGCTACTGTAACTCCGGCCAATGAGACAGCTTTTCATATTAAAGAGACTGAGACTAGTACGAGTTGGTTGCTTGCGGCTGGGATAAATTAAGTTGTCAGTGGCCGCTCTGCGTGATTCATAGGATTACAGGCCGTTTGTTTACAGTAACAGATGCTGCTTCTCTCTCAGGGCTCTCAGGAAACACACGACATGTGAAGAAAGACCTCATCGTAAACACAGCATCTTCACGGCTACTACAGAGCGCGATGAAAGGATATGATGGATTCATACATGCTCCCTGAGGGGCCGCAGTTTTCCACCTAATGATGGTATTACAGCAGCTGGTGGTAAAGCCTTGGCATGAATTATAGTATCCACAGCAGATAAAACAGAAACCATATTGTTCCCAGAAACAGCTTCCATCATTGCATGTAGGCTTACTGTTGCCTGGCAATGGATCTGTGACCACAAGTTGACAGGAAGTCACCGCACTTTGCCAGGAAATAGTTCCAGCAGTTCCCCTTGCCTATATATATCATCATTTTTGTACAGATTAAGCCAATGAGATTTCATGTGTTAATTTGTGAGGTTGAGAGGTGGTGGAAGGCAGGATTTGCCATTGGACAGAGCCAGGCTAGCTGTTTCCACCTGCTCTTTTGTTGTGGCGCCAACTGCAGATGGAGGGCAGGAGGTGATTTTCTGCAGAGGAAGCACTAAAACACACTCTCTAAATCCCTGTTTTGTGTCGTGTACGGTTGCTGAATTCAATCAGAGAAACCGCGAGGAGCTTTTATCCAGGACCAAAAGTTGTTCTTTGAAAAAATGCAAGAAATTAACCGAAAAACACTGAAAAAAATGGCTCTTGAACCTTTGTCTCTAGTCGGGAGGAGCTGAGTTGGATAATGATGGAAACGGTGTTAATTAGCTGTTGTTTTAAATCTATGGTGATAGATTTAAAGCACCTTGGTACCGAAGTCGTGGACCCAATCGCTAACAGAAAAGTTGTATGCCTCCATACTTTTGTATGCTTTCGTTTAGTTTCTAGAGTAGAATGACGTCTGAATGACCAGGTAGTTGGTTATATCCACTGCCTAAATAGCATGCAAATCTTTCAGTTCAGCTGATAGCGCAAGATCTTTGCTCCATCTCGTCCATTGTGGTTTTCATTTCCTGCCCTCCATCTGAATTTATCGTGTCACCGGCCCTATTGTAGCATCACATTCAGTGTAGAGACATGAGGTTGACTCTCTGCAAGAAAACACATGGGCATATTTCCCAAAATGTCTAACTAAGCAGCTAGCTCATTTCAGTTTAACGTAATTTATTTAGCCATCCACCACACTGCTTTTTAAAATGTTCTTTATGAAGCAAATTTCAGTTACTTTGATCAACTGAAATAGCTACTTTAAAGTCTACCTGATGTCACCTTAACCAAATCAGACATAAACTAAATCAGGATTCAACCTTACGTACCAGTACTCATCAAGGGCATCATGTGAAGTCCATTTACAACATACTGAAAGCTGACACAGATGGAGGTTTAAGTGCAGGGATAGCGGCTTGTTGTGGCCAGGGCTCATTAATCCTAATTAGTGCCCTTCAGTAATGAAGCCATTAGCCCTGTTGTTGTGCAGCCAGAGGCATGCTGGCTGTGCTTCTCCGGCTGCTGCTGCTGCTGCTACAGATGCACTTGTTTCCATCTTGCTCTGTTTTGCCCCTCACAAGTGGCCTCTAATAGACAATAAATCCCAGTACCATGCACATTAATTCATATGCATTGTGTGGATTCAGTGCATGTGCTCGTGGTTTCAGTTGCAAGGGTTGAGCCCCGCTCCACTACGACTCTTCACTGATCAAATTTCAAATGCAACCAGCGCACTCTGCATCCCTTTAAAACTGCATCCCAAAGCCACAAATTGATTCTTGAGTTAGGCGTTACCTCTGTATCGCAACTTTTGTAGCTGAGGTTTGCAAGGACGTTTGTTTGTACTTGTGAGGAGTGCGAGAGTTGGCCTGAGGGCTGAATACTTATAAATCTACGGGGAGCTCAAAATGCTAATGGATAAAAAGACTCTTGAAAAAGAATCTTGGCAGTGAATCTGCCCATGCTGGATGTTCCGGAAAGTCACTGGATGAATTATTTGGTAATCAAGCATCATCATGAAGTGGCAGAGAGTGCTGCTAAATCAAACCGATGCCAAAGCACAACGTAAAGTCAAATAATTCATCAGTTAATTATTAAATTATGGTTATGTAACCTTGTTCCCACTGCTCTTCAATAGAATTAATTACTTTGCTGATGACTTCCATCAAAAAAGGATTGTTGCTGTGATAAGTAACTACTCAGTTACTTTGTAAATATGTACTTTGAAATGCTGCCATTGGTGACAGGGCTGCCTGATATGAGAATTTCCTGATGTAGGTCGTCTCTAAACCACGTCCATGCGACACAGGTCTCTCGTTCTATGTCACATTCACCCTCCTCTGTGTTTGTTTCTTCTCTGCATCGTTCAGATGATGAAACATTTTCCCATCATGCACACCTAGTGCTGGACTGCTTGTTTAATTTTGTTGGTGTTTGTAATGTGTGTTTGGTGGTTTATGTTGCTCCCAACATTGTCAGCACATTTTTGTGTTTTTATCATCTGCCCCGGCAACAGCCCTGGCCAGAGGCATGATATCACAATATCTCAGGGACCCCTTGAGGGATTTTCTTCAGATTTGGCACTAGGGCTGGGCATATCGATCTAAATATCGACAGTATCAATACCAAGGTGCCTATTGGTATCGGATTGATACCAGCGTGATGAGATCGATACTTTTGTTGCAGTTTCTTGTCTATTCGTCCAGCAAATTACTGGAATTTCCTCACAGAGTTCATGTGATTACAGGCTTAGGCTTAGGCTACAAACAGATTACAGTTACAGACTTTTTACAAATATATAGTTAATAAAAAAAACCTGTTTATTTGCCAAAAATCTTTGTCCTGTGTTTTATCATAATCATACTCAACCAACTAAAGGCAAAATCACAAAATTATTCAATGATCACGACATTTCAAGTAAAAAGTATCAGTATCAGTATCGGTATCGGTATCAGCGATACTAGTCCTGTATTTACTTGGTATCAGATCGATACCAAAATTCCCAGTATCGCCCACCCCTATTTGGCACAAGCATTCACTTGGACTCAAGGATGAACTGATGATGGTCAAAGGTAAAGATGTTTTGGCCATAACTAAAGAATTCATATGATAATTATGACAAAATTTCACTGAAATGTCTCATGGGATGAAATTATTTTTCATCCAAAAGGTCAAAGATCAGCTTCGCTGTGACATCATTACATTTAGGACAAACTCAGCAGAGGAGAATGTGACTCTACTGGTGCCAATAATCTTTGGTGTTCACCTTGAAACTCTGCTGATTGTATGATCTTCTGTGCTGCTGGGTTGAAGATGTGTGTGAAGCATCCGCAGTTTACAATTTGTAGCTTCTTTGCAGCATCATCCATATTGGAAGGATTGTCGTCCACCGCGAGCTCATTGGTTCTGCTGATGTTGAGCTTCAGGTGATTGTCGTTGCACTATGTGATGAAGCTCTCTCTCATTCCTCTGTACTCCTCTGGAGAAATAGTCTCGATAGTGATAACTTCCATTTCGCCAAAAAATAGACTAATTAGCCTTTATTAAATTCCTTTAAGGCTTCATTACATAATATTAAATTAGACAAACAACCACAAGGCAGTAACTGTAGTTTGTTTTTGCTGCCCATTTCTGTTTTTGCTTGTGTTTTCTGTATTTCCAGCTTGTTTCACAGTAGTGCGTACAGTATTTGTTTTCATATCGATGAGGCTGTTTTCTTCATTTGCTTGCTTTTGTTCTCGTAAGCTGCAGTGCGCTGAGCTCTCAGGGCCACCTTAAGAAACCTTTCACTCATTTATTTGCTTGTTCAAACACGGCTTCAAAATCCAGTTTGAGAACTCCTCTCAACTATTTTGATGCTCAGGTCTCACAAGGAGTATCATGACTTCAGTTGCTGTCTTGCACAGAGATTGCTCTATTCCCACCCTGGTGCTCAAAGAAACTCCATCAAGTAAGAGCTTGTGAATTGCCCAGCAGCTCTACAGCCTCATAACACCTCTGTCTCTGTTTGGAATTGGCCAGGCAGTAACGTGGATCTCTTCAGATCAGGCCGGTGTACTCCGATATCCCATCAGTCTTTCTTTCTCCATATTGATCGCCGCCCCGTCTTGGCTTCTGCGAGTAATCACTGGCTGGCAGGGAAAGGAGGATGACAGCATTTCTTGCGTTCTGCATACGGATGAGATGTAATCTGTCTGCCATCTCCAGCTGGAAGTGTTATCTGGGGGCTGCGGGGCACAGGAGCGGAAATGACTCTGTTCTGTTCAATCACTGTTCGCTCTTGAACCAGGTCTCTCGGACGTAGCTGAGAGCTAAAGGATTTTGCTTTCGCACACACAAGGCGGAGGCTGTCCCTTTGATGAGCAGCATCCACTTAGAGTATATAGTTTCAAGGCTGCAGTCTGTGTGACCGCTGACCTCTTGGTGTCCATCTCTGGTCCTGCTTCATTTTCTCAGCGACAGAGATAATCTCTTAAAAGTTTCAGGTTGCAGGATCACCCCTGACATTGCAGTTCTGCAGAGAGCCGGCTGCACATCCTCTCTCGGGTCGGTAATCTGCAGAGAGTTGCGTGATGAAAGCAGCTCAGACTCAGATGTGACATTGTGTGTGCTCTCTGACACGGGATCGAATGTATTTCTCTCCAGCGAGACTAAAGAAGCTTGTTAAAGTAGCTTTTCTGTTGAGGGGTGGGGTCCATTGAAGATTCAGACTGTTTGCCAAGTACATTTAAGATTCTGTCTGAGTGGTTCAACTTCAAAAAGGAATTCAGAGCCAGTCCACAGCACACCCACCAATCACTGTCAAAGCCTCCATTGCCTCTCTTTGCGCGACAGCTTTGGAGATCTCTGTCTCCCTCCTAGATTTGGATGGAAGTGTGATTATGGGCTCTTCTGAGTGGCAGCATCAGTTTTACACAGTGGAGCTTCAGAGCACAGGAAGATTAATTGCTCCATTTTGACCCCATGCTACCTTTGCCTTACGCAACTTCAGCTTTCATAGATATCAAAACAAGCTTTCCCCTCTTAGTTTGCACAATGTTTTAATCACTATTGTCTTATCAAAACATTGCAGAAGTTGTCTGAACACCTAACTGATGTGCATTATTCAGTGTGGACGGGTGCTCTCATCTTCTGTGCAATGTGGCGTGTACACCGGAGGCATGAGAAGCACACGCCAAGAGCAAGATGTACAACAACGATGTAGTTTGTTGTTACATAAAACTACATCTTATTACAAGATTAGACAGCAGACAGTGGATGTGTACTGTGAAAGTAAAGGGAGCGACAGTTATTCACATCCAAACCCAACAAGCCTCATGGCTACTTTGAAACATTCTGTCAACTCTGATGGGATCAGATGTTTTGTTTAATCCCCTCGCGTCACCCGCTCTGTCACTAACTCCCTTCTTCTTCCTCGCATGTCCTCCATTCGCACCCCAAATGTTCTCCTTCCCACCATCTGACAGGGACACGTAACACAAGCAAGACATGAGTGTCGCTTCTGCTTCGTCCAGTTTTAAATTGGTGCAGTCGCTTACTTATAATTGGCAGTTAATAAATATTAGTCAGTGACCAACAAGCAGATAAACTGTACATTAGTTTCAACAGATTTATGGTACGAAGGTCCTTCACTCAAGTGAAAGCATCAAACCACAGTGAAAATGTAGTCTGTTAAAAGTAAAAACCCAGCATGAGAATTAGTATTATCAAAAACATATCCTCATCAAAAAAAAGTACTCAGTATGCAAAGTTACATAAATGACATGATTGCATTGTTGTTGCAGATGCATTCACATGTAAGCAGCATTTCACTGTATAATAGGTCCAGTTGGAGCTAATTTGAGCTACTTCATATGCTGTTAGGAACTGAAGTCTACAATAAATATTCATATTTTATAGACTGATCATAGGTTTGGTGCATAAAATTTTAATCTTATTAGTGGCAGACTGGTAAAGCTAATGCTGGAGTGCAGCGAATATGTGCGATGAGTCTGTTAAATCTTCTGTATTTTGTGCTGCGTGTTTGTATTTTATGTTGTTGTAGTGAACTGTAGAAATTGCATAAGATAGAAGTACTCGAGTCAAGTACCAGTACCTCAGATTGTTCCCAATTACAGCACTCCAGTAAATGTGCTTCATTACTTTCCACCACTGAAGGAACTTAAGAAAATATTCACAATCAAATCAACCGTGACAATAATGTTTTCACAAGCGAGTCTGTCTTGTTACTGGCTGGTAAAGAGGTGGGGGAATGATGTCAGTGGGCTGTGATCTGAGGCTTCAGGGGGGTTATCAGCAATATCTTCTCCGCAGAACAAAGCACTGCCTCCCTTTGATGGCAGCCCTAAGTTAGGAAACATGATTAAAGTGCTCTACTTTCTGCTAATCCTCTGAGGGGAAACTTGATAAATCTACTGAGCAGCAAAAAGGACATGGAGGGGAGCAGAGGCGAGGAGGGAGGGGTGGAAGCAGCAAGTCTGTCCTGTCATTCAGTCTTTACATGTTCAAAACCAAAACCAATGATGCCTTTTCATCGCCTGTGTTTAGTAATTAATGAACAAATAACCTGAGTGAAATGTTTTCAACTGTGCACCCGAAGAGTTTCCTTCCACACCGTCTCCCTTCTCTGTCTGTGTGGATGAAAAGAGAGATGACACACTTCACGTCTCTCTCATCCTCCGTGGTAAATGTCTTTCATGGAAACTGAAGTGCTGTTACTTGCAATTACCAACCTCATCCTGCATCTCAATACTAATTATTCTCTATTTTCCTGCGCCTCAAACCATTTCAGGCTGACATTTCAGATTCTACTTAAGCCTCAAACTCCTTTTCTTGTAATTGTTTACCACTTACACTTGTGCCGTAGCTTAGCAGATGTCTTGTCTCAGGATTCGTGTGCTATGTAACGAGGATAATATTCCACATCTGGGTGGTCGGCAACTTTATGAGATACACCCCAAATCCAGGGGCCCTGTGCTGTGGTGATTTAAGGCACTTGCATAGCCAACACAATGGCTCACTTTAGGACACTACAGTCATTATTCAGGGGAGAGGGGTACCGGTGAGCGCGATTGCATGCAGCAGAGATGTATTTCACTACTTATATATGTGGTCCAGCTACTGTAGAGGATGTATTTCCTGCTCTTGTCATCCGGTGCCATATTCCTGACTCCATAAACGTGAGTGGTTTTTAATATTCAGCCCTGCTCTCCCAGGTGTGCACTGCCAAAACTGTCAGGACGCAGCACTCGAGCTGTTCATCTCCATTTAGCCACGAGCTCAGGAGGAAACAAATGGCCCCATTTTAGACGTAATGGATCTTAGCATTGACTGGTTGTAAGATCTCACCGAGCGTCAGCCAAATTATGACATAAGATAACTGTTAAATTGAGGATTCTGTCTCCTACAATGAGAATCGACGATTTATTTTCTGTATCAGCTAATGCTTCGCTTCGTCTCCGGTTTGAGGCTTGCCAAGACAACTGACTCTGAGTGCTGTATTTTGTGGCATGGAAGTGGTCTGAACTCGAGAGGCTGATTCAGCCACTCAGCCTACTCATTATCCTGTGGATCTGTCCTCCTGCATCTATTTTTGGTCTCTAATAGAGCCATCAAGAAGGCTTTTACTATGAAAAGCAACTTAAAAAAAAAAAGCTAGACTACACAGTATAACAGGGAAACATGGGACAAAGGATCACAAAGAGACTATTTTCTGGCTTTCCCCTCTGTCCAAAATCAAGCCATGATTATTCTTTCTAATTTAAAAAAAAAGAAGTCATAACTCAGCCTTTGCCTCTGAGCCAATTATTCCATCTTCTGCATATTTTACACATGCATGTTGTCCCAGATTCATGAAAAAGCCTCCTGGCTGCAGCCATGTCAAAGAATTAGGGAGGGAAATTGTGAATATATATATATATATATATACAGAGAGAGAGAGAGAGAGGAAGAGAGAAAGGAGTACTCATAATGTTGTTGCTAACCTCAGCAGCAACATTATGAATATCCATGAAATTGGTTGTCCACAACACTGGCTAGAAGGTTGGGATTACCACACACAATAGATTCATTGGAAGCAGAGAGACGAAAATGATAGGATTTGCATAAGTTAACATGATGGATTTTTGTTGGTTTCCTTTTATGGGACATCTCAATCAAGTAGCTGAGTTCTGAAACTTCTGAGTTCTGAGTTTTGAACAAAACCTGACCACAATGGCTATATTTGTGCCATNACACACACACACACACACACACACACACACACACACACACACACACACACACACACACACACGCTTACACATATACTGTGTGTGTGTGTGTATATATATATATATATATATATACAGAGAGAGAGAGAGAGAGAGAGAGAGAGTGTATGAATCTCTGCAGGGTCAGAAAAGAAAGAAAGGAAGGAGGGGAAGAAAAAGCAACAAAGAGGCTGTTTGCGAAGTTGAGTGGCTCTTTGGTTTTGAAGAGAGGGCCGCACAATAATCTGGTCACGTTTTCATCTCAGCTTCTGTCATGCCTCGGAGCTTCCTGGCATCCCTCTGAACTCGAACAGTTGTCTGGCCTCCAAGTCTCTGCACCTCGTCTTTAATAAATACGCAGGACTATTTAGGATTTAGTCCTCCTGGAGTCCACACGAAGCATAAAAACACATCAAGACGCTTACAGACAAAACGACCACATGATAATAAAACCTGAAAACTACAAGTAATGATATTTGTCATATTATAAATCAGATTTTTATTATTACTATGAACTGGGTTTTATTTTACATTGATTTTCAATCCCTGTTTTTATGTTCCTTCTGTCTTTTTTTATGTGAAGCACTTACATCCTCGTATGAAAGGTGCTCCACAAATGAAGATTATTCTGTTATTATTACTATTCGTATGCACATATATACACAAATACACACTAAATTCATAAGAGCTACATGCACAAAGTGACATCTTACAGCATATTCATGTACGTGCTGATATTCCTATGCAAAAAAGAAGGACTTATAAAAGGACTGACAGGCTGTCAGGTGTTGCTTCACTTGTTTTTTAAAGCTTGCTTTATTGCGTGCTTTGCAGCTCCATGCAGGGAGACTCAGGCTTAACAACAAGCACTCCTCTTCTTCCTCCTCCTCCTCTCTCTTTCTTCCTCTAATGAAGCCTCTCCAGCAGAGCCAAAACACGTTCATGATATTTTTGTACGTTCGTAATCATTTCAATTCAAAAGCATGATGTAACGTTTTCATGCGCAGACACAACACTTCAGGCGAAGGGCTCCTCGCAATCAAAGAGGAAGAAGTGCCAGCAGGTCTGCACCTCATCTGTTGTTTTTCTGCTCCTCATGCTGTAATGATCACATGCCCCCTGGTGGTTCAAATAAGTCATCTGCATTTTCATCTCCTTTCAGCAGCCACTACTTTTTGTTGTGACATTCTTTGTTCCGTTTCTGTTTTTCTTATCTGTCAGCACAGCTTTCATCTTCAAAAAGGTGCCTGAATATCAAAACAGATGTTCCTCAGCAAAAGGGGGATTCAGCAGGCAGAAGGAGATGCTTAAACATTGGGCTGCGAAGTAATTAGTACATTTTCAGAGTTACATGTGAGCATTTCCAACATGTTCGACTTTAAACTTCTCCATTGCATTTCTGAGAGATTATTGTTCATTGTTCTTACTTTTCAGATCAAGATTGTATCTAAAACACAGAAGACAAGCTTAGAAAATACAATGACTTGTATTAAACCAGTGGTTTGCAACCTTTTTAGCTTATGACCTCTTATTAATAAACGCAATGTTTAAACCCATCTGCATTAAAGTAAAGGAATAACATATACAGGAAAATACAAGATTCTGGTGGCCTGTTTTTGGCAAAAGAAGCCGCTACGACTGTAAAACATGTTTTGTCCGGGGGAATGGTCTCAATCTGTATGTCAAAGCAGCCCCCAGTGAGGGCCATTTTCTTTTGTGAGCCTGTGGAGGACCCTGCATTAACCATATCAGCTGATGTACTCTGACGCCCCCGAAGAGGCCCTCTCATACCAGAACAATAGGAGTGGGTCTTTATGTAACCAAACCTGTAAAATCAGAAGAATAAAAACCCTGAAATCCATCAATCACATGGGACACTGACACACCCATCATCACAGAGCAAACAGGGCTGAGCAGGGAAACCAGAGATGCCTCTAAAGTAGGTCATCAACTATTCATTCTGTTGTGATACACCTACACCTATCAGGTGTGACACAGTCTGTACTGATTTCACCTGGTGCAGCCACCACTCATCTTTTATAGGAATCACTGCTGGCTGAGGCAGCGATGCCTCAGAGCCATTACACAGATTCCTCAGAGGGACGGCTGGCTCATGCATATTTCATGAAGGTAGTCCAGTTTTAGGATCGTTCATCAGCTGTTTTAGAAAGGCTGCGTGGTGACAAGCATCCAAGACTTACACCCTACACCAAAAGGGATCGCTGTAGTTTTTAAAAATTAATCAGCCTACTGACTTATTAATTGTCCTCCTGTAATGGCTTTACCGACTTGTTGTATAAATGAGACAGCATGAAGAGGACTTTGCGGGTTATCTATCCAAACAGCTTGTGTAATCCATTGTTAAAAGTCTCCACTCAGGAGCAAAGCCTGTGCTGCAAATGAAGAAGGCAGCCAGAGAGTGGGATGATCGGTACTTTATTAAAGTGTATAAAACAAGAAAGCACTCCAGTTCCTGTCATTGTTGTATAACACACTCACAGTTTCAATCTAGCTCTTCTTTCTTAACTAATTTCATGCATTTGCTCAACACTCACACTTAAAGGTGCTTTATGTATGCACAGTGCCAGGTCTATAACACCACTAGTCCATCAATAAACCACGTGAAATTGGCAGTAATCATTCATCATCATTGACTTGACATGCTCACAAAGGTCTTCCTCCAGCACACACGCTCACACACGCACACACACACACCCTGACAGTAACCTAAACCTAACTCTACCCTAACCCTTAAAACCAAGTCTTAACCTTCAAACAGCCCTTTGAAGTTGTGAGACCCAGTCCAAATGTCCAACATGTGTAATACACATCCACACACACACACATGCCCCCACAGACACACACATTATTTAGATTGCTAATCGTTGCGACTGAGATAGTTCACATTTAGATTGACAGAAATTCTGTTTGCATTAATAGTCTCAAATTGACTGAATGCATCTGTAAGGAATAAATTGATCCATTCGTGTAGCATTTACGCCTGCATTCAGTATTAATAGAGCTGATCAGAAGTATGAATTTTACCATTGGATGTTTGTTTTGCCCGTCCAGTGTAACAAACCCACAAACAAACCTGCAGTCTGATCGAAACTTTCCTGCTCTGCAAGGAATGATTAGTGTCATAATCAATTCATTTTACAATTCTTTTCTTATTGAATTAATCGTTACATCAGAACCCTGAATTTCTAAAGTTCAACCTTGACATCTTCAAACTGCTTTTTTGTCTGAACAGCAGCGTCAAACCCAAACATATTCACTTTATGACAATATAAGACAAGGAAAAGGAGCAAATCCCCATAACTGAAAAACTGTGATCATCAAATGTTTTGCTTGAATCAATAATCAACATAGTTGTTCTTTTCTAATCATTTTGGTTCCTGTTTTAACAAGACTGAGCATTGCAAGTGCCACAAAGGGAGTGTTTTTTGCAGAGCTTCTGCATTGGATTGCATTATATCCTGTGCACGAGCATTGAATGTTCATGTGATACTGATGTAGTTGTAGCACCAATTAGACCCGTTTTACTGTGCTTGCACTTATCTACAGCATTTCAAATGGATCTCCGTGAGGCTTTGAAAGCACTGATTCTGGGCAGTGATATGGCACCTCTTTGTTGATGTTATGGAAAAGTGGTCAACGTGTCCTTTTTCTTTAACCAGAGGACTGTTGGTGGACTTGCTTTGTTTTTTTAAATGCTTTCAACAGATCAACAACAGACATGAAGGAATACTTGGTCATTTTGCGAAATGCACTTACTCGCATTCTTGCTGAGAGAAAGATGAGAAGATCAATACTCAAGCATTTCATGTATCTGCTCAATATGAAGTTGGAATGTGGAAACTTAGCTTAGCACCAAAAAAATAGCCCATTCATTTTTCACACTTTGGTTTTTGTACGAATAATAACAATTTTTTCTATAGATGTTGGTGGGTGGGTTTTGTTACCATCAGGCAGAGCTGTTCCACCTGTTTCCAGTCTTTATGCTAAGCTAAGCTAACTGCTGAGCTAACTGGCTACTACCTGTAGCTTCATATTTGGCGTACAGACATCAGTCCGCACTTCTAACTCTTGGCAAGAAAGCTAAGAAGCGCATTTCCCCAAAAATGTCAAACTATTTCTTTAACATATAATAAAATGTGCAGAAATGGCAAAAAGAACATTTATTAAATCAAAGACATGAAATTAAAATGAAGTCTCCACTGAGTGTTTTTTTTATTATTATTTTAGTTCTAATTTCTAATTCTGTTTACACCTGCTGTAGTAGTTCAATATGGTGCTGTCTATCCACCTACGATACTTGGACACCACGGTGTACACTCCAGGAAACTGGGCATCAGCACATCCGCTCCCCCAGGACACCACACCGTAGACCCGGCCCTCACATACAAGCGGACCCCCGGAGTCGCCCTGAAACAGCAGGACAGAAGGAAACATCAGGGATGACTTGATATTCCTCCAGACTTCCAGCGAGAATCACATTTTTCTGAACAAGATGCTTAAAGTATGGATCTGGTGATATTCTCGATTCTCTTATTGTCGACAGATCACATGAAAAGACCAAAACCAACATGGAAAGATCTTATTCCTCTGTGCCGTAGACCTCCACTGCTATAAACGCTCACTATTGCACTAAATGCTTAATCTGCACCTGAAAATAACCAACAAATGCATGAAGTCTTCCTGTCGAGTAACGTTTTCTAAAAACTACACAGCCACCTGTTTTAGGAAATTACCAAAGAAATAAGACTACATCTCTGACACCACTGGTGGAAGAAATACTCAGATCAGTGCAGTAGTTCAGCAAAAGTAGTTATACCACAATGTAAAAATACTTCAATACAAGTATAAGTATTCAAAATGCTACTATCCACCATTGTTCGAGACACATTTTTAAAGGTTTTGCAGAGGTAGAAATGAATGCACCTTGTGCCAGACACGGGGCAGAGAAGCCAGAATTAATGGGGAAAGGCAGTGTTGTTTTTGTCTGTTTAATGGTATTCGCTGATCGCAGCAAAAAAGAAAAAACAGTCTCATCATTCAACACATGCTGCTGAAGGACTTTAATACGGGTACCATTCTAAAAACCACAAGCTGTAGCTGAAACGACAGAAAATCCATCTTAAGACGTAAACATTACAAAGGCAAAAAGAACTGATATATGTGTATATATAAATATGAATATATCAATATATTCTATTTGTTGAGAAGATGTTTAAATTAAAAACGAATCTTTAAACTGACTAAAAACACCTTCTTACCTTACAGGCGTCCTTTCCACCAGCGCTGTACCCAGCACAGAGCATGTTTTCTGTGATCTTGCCGTCGAAGGACTCGCTGCTGTTGCATTTTTCTGTGGAGACGATGGGGAGCTTGACGGTGCGGAGGGTGGCGGGGATCTGGCCCGTGGGGCTGGTGTATCCCCAGCCTGACACTCGACACACTCTGCCCTCAGCGACGGAGGCGCCATGCCGGGGCAGCAGGGCAATGGACACGTAGCTGTTCAGATACACCGGGGCCTTCAGCTGGAGGGGCGGTGGACAGTGTGATCAGGAAACAGTCACAGATGGAGTAAAAATACCGAGAAAAGTTTGTGAAATGTACCTTTATAAGCATAATGTCGTTGTTGTTGGTGGTGCTGTTGTAGTCAGGGTGGGGAACCAAAAGCTGGGGCAGGATTTCTTGTTCTGTGCCCTCATAGATGGTCAGAGAGTAGTCCCCCGCCACGATCATCATTCTGTTCACCCTGCAGAGACATAAGCAAAATATCAAAAGAACAGCTACACAGACTGTGACACCTGATACAGAAAGCCAAAGGGAAAATCCAGAAGAAACAAAACCTCATTGAACATCCCATTCATGCAATCATGCAGCTCACCTCATATGTTTAGATAAGTTTGTTTTGTGCAGCGCAAAAACCAAAAGAAGATTCAGTTGATGATGATATAAAAGAGACAAAAAAAAGCAATTCCTCACTTTTGAGAAGCTGGAGCCGGAGAACGAGGAGTTGTTTTTTTTTGCATTCATCATCATCATTTCCTGAAGCTCGACTGTCAACATTTTGCTGTTTGCCAGATATGTAAATTAACAATGTTTTCTAGATAAAAAAAGTGAATCTGGGCATTATGTTTAAAACAAAACCTATTTGCAAATCAGTAGATTATAGATCCATAAATAAGAAACCAATAATGACTCAGCACTATTACTGGACCACTAGTTAATACAGTGATGTTTTGACACTGACATGCAGAAACTGACAGTCCAGCATCTGTCATTTAATAAAAAGGCTAACAGCTGGACTAAGCGCCAAACATTGTCTGAAATCATTGCTTCCTTACGAGCCAATCTGAAAGTGAGCCCGTCAGATTCCAGTGCCACAGAGCTCCATTGTTACGGCAGAGCTTGTATCACTTTCATGCGTTTTCTCTCAGGCCTGATAACTTGCATAATCTGATATGGCTTGAAACCAATGGATCTTCTAATGCAGTCCTGTATACACACATTTACGCACAAGGAAGTCAAGTTGAGGTCATCATATGTCAACAGGCCTTTTATTGTTGCCTACAACTTCCTTAAAAGGAGTTAAACCAGGGAACAAAGGTGCACAGTATACTGTGACCTGGAGTTTATTGTGCTTCTGCCTGAGGTTAACTTTTATACTCAGCAGACGTAAATAAGAAGAATCAGCTCACCCAACGTTGCAATGTGCTGCTGTGATTACCCAGTACTTATTTATCAAGGAGCCCCCGCAGAAGTGCTGACGCCCTGTTGTCTGTATCGACACAATGTACTTGATCGAATGTGGAACTGGTGCGTATCCTCCCACTATACGCTCCTGTGCCACCTCCTGACCTGCGACACACAGAGGGAAATAAAGAGGAGCTTAGGCTGGATTTAGAGGGAGGGACACGTGGAACAGTCCTCAAGGTTTTTGTGGAAAACCTCAGGGGGGGAACACGGTTGGAATGGTATTACTGCAGCTGCAGCGTCAGCCATAACAATAAAAGTCATAAAGAAAACAACAGTTGACTTCATTACGCAGACGCTTCTGGCTTAACAGATCAATGAAAAGCAATCTCATCTCTGAGGTGCATTGATTCACAGTGAGTCTGAGTCTGACCATCGTTATCTGTCTCATGGCAGCACACACTCACTTGATAGACATTCCTACTCGTTAAGTGGTGGTTTGAATCCAACTGCAAATAGAGAAGAATGTACTTAAATTCTAACTATCTTTACTCAAGTACTTTTACATAGAAAACATATGATGAGCTTATAAAATATGATGAAGAATAAACTATCCAGTAAAAATAGTTGTAATTGCTACAACAGTAAAATACTTCTTACACACAAACACATCAGTACTAATAAAGCAGTAATACAATATGTAATAATAACGCACACAGCAGCCATGTTTGTGACATTTTCATTACTTTTTTTTATCAATACTTGCATACTTTTTAGTTAAATCATATTTTCAGTAAAGTACTTTTACTCAAAAAGGGGTATTTTTTTTATATCACAGTATTCCTACTTTACTAAAGTAAAGAATCTGTACTCCTCCTCCTATTTTTGTTAACCTAGGTTTAACCATGACCAAGAAAGCTTGAACGTGTCTTATGATTATGATCTTTTTAATAGAAAAAATGCAGGAGTCCCTTAAAAAAATGCGATTGACCCTTTTTTCATAATTTCTGGCATCCTGCAGAGTTTGCCGGGCTACAGCTGCCATTTCCTGTGAGTTTGGGGGATTTAATAGTCCAAGGAGCTCTTTATATAATGCTGCAGTTGAATGCACATGTTTTATAGGTTGATTCCAGCGTAAGTATTTACATTTAGGCCACAGAGTCAGTAGTACCCCATGAGAATTTCCTTCCTGGTACTATGGAGCAGACTTTGACACAACATACCTTTATACTGGGAAATAAAACTTGCTGATTACTGAATAAGAAAAAGATGAACAACCCAAAATCTTTGGAGGAACTTTGGTTCACTTGGACTCAGTGTTCCTACAATCCTGGCTACAGCCCTCACTGTATTAACACTAAAACTTTTGAAACTTTTTGTCTAAAAGTGTACATCACCACGATGAGAGCCATTCAAACACAGAGACGCCATCAGGGATGGAACAACACCTCCTCATTACTGTCCTAGAATGTCCTATAATTAGCAGCAGTGGTGCGTGTCCAGAGCAAAATGGTAACTCTATACAGTATACTGTACACTGGATGGATTGGGTGTGTGTGAGATAAACTGGCACACATAAATGTGCCTTAGAAAGACTTATGTAATGAACTTGGAACTGAACCTTGAATAATGGGTCTCCATTATGTGTCATGTGAGCTGAGTTCATTTTGGTTATTGTTCGCACGGCTAAACTGTGAACTGTGGCAGGTTGACTATTCAATCCCTGATTCCAGAAGAGTTTGGACTCTGTAAAACACATAAAAACAGAACGCGATCGTCTGCAAACAAACTGTGTTTCCTGACAATAGCTTTGCAAATTCTTCCTGAGCTTGTGTAGTAGTATCTTTCATCCAATCTTGTGTTCACAAAGCGGTGAACCTCCATCCATCCATCCATCCATCCATCAGACTGAGCCTTTCCAGGATGCCCCTTTCAAACCCAATCATGATACTATCACCTGTCACCAATCAACCTGTTTACCTGTGGAATGATCCAAACAGGTGTTTTTGGAGCATTCCACATCTTTCCCAGTCTTTAGTTGCTCCTGTCCTAACCTGTTTGAAATGTGTTGCTGCATCAGACTCAGAATAAGCGGATATTTACAAAAATCAATGAAGGTGATGAGGTCAAACATTAAATATATTGTCTTTGTGCTTTTTTTAGTTGAGAAAGGGATTCATAAATCAGTATATTCTGTTTGCTAAAACTAGTAAAACTTTATCAGTCTCCAGCCTTGTCCCAGATCCTAGACCTGTTCAAGGCGTTTATCAGAGTCTCCTTTCACATTTTATGTCTGCACCATAATTGGCTTGCACAAAAGCGGGTGTTGGCCTTCATCTGTTGTTCCAGAGGTTTCAAATTCATTTCGTGAATAAGCACACTTTTACTGACCTTTTCATTTCAAAGGCTCTTTATCTCACAATGATATCTGTCTAACAATGTGCATGCTACAGAGCTTTTAAACAGTATTAGAGATTTGACTTTGATTTTGAAACTAGACTTTAAAACATAAAGTCATCACAGAAGCCTCACTAAATCTTCCAAATATCACAAAAAAACCTGACGCTCTGTCCAATTTACAGCTGAAATATTCTTATCTTGTCATTTAAAGTAAAATCCAAGCCAACCTCCCCTTTTCACTTATACTCTTTTATTGTGATTTATGATTTAAAGCAGTGAGAAGTCATGCTCAGCTAGCTCAGATGAAAGTGGCTCTGAGTCACACTTCTTCATCAAAAGACCATCTCAAAGGAGCATCAGGACTGAAAGTGCCACAGAGAACAGCTAAAAGGGGTCTTTTAGAGCATTGATAGAAGGGATGCTCACAACATATCAGACACACATCCAGCCCATTTACATATACATTCAACTTATGAACCCAAACTGTGAATATGTTTTTCAGGAGGTTGGATGACAGAGTCTGCACCCCAGCTTTCCTGTCACTGTCACCCAGAGGCTTCGCTTCACTTAAAGCCCTCCCATGCACGCACAAACAAATGGTAAATTCAACATAAAGAGGCTTACTTACAGTTTACAGCCAGGACTTCCAGCACTATACAAAGCAATAAATATGGCAGGTCCATGGTGAGACAATGAGAAGAGCAGTCTACACGCAGAGAGAGGCTTCACCTGTGTGCTGCTCTTCTAATCTTCACGGGATGGCATCGCACCTGCACTCTCGGGTTTCTTATAGTTCCTATTTCCGTTTCCATGGTCACCTCCTTGTCCACAACCGATATATAATTGAAGCTTCCACAGCACGGCCCCTTGTCTCACCTCCTCTGTGACCCACTCAGGCTGTCCTATACCTCTGTCATTGTTTATGTAATCACCCTGAAGGCCCATTCACTGTCACAAAAGAGGTGAAGCATGTGCTGTGCTTATTGTGCCATCTTCATCCTGCACGTCAGGAGCTCGTGCAGAGTCTTATCACGTTATCGTACAGCTCCTGTGATGCTGGAGGCCCGTCAGCTACGCCCAGTAATTATCATCTTTCAACCTTGTGATTGCTGCTGTTAATGTGGATCAAATGGGCCCCTGTCATCCTAAATGAAAGAAGATACAGGAAGGGTCTCTGCAGCTCCTCATCACTGTACAATCTCCCATCAGTGCTGTCCCCAGGAAGGATTAATGAGGGTTTTTGACTGATAGCAAGCAGCAGAAGCTTTTTTTGTACACAACCAGGTCGAGCTGCTCCACATTTATTCTCAGGCCAGGCGTCATTAAAAATGGAGCATGGCTCACGCAGGTCTCATCACTGCTACCATCCCTCTGTGGAGTTCCTGACCTCGACTGGCTAATAGCCCTCTCCGCTGCCCTCCCTGCTACTGATAGCTATAGCTGCGCTCTGGGTACCTCTCACATCCCCAGAGTGCTGACTGCTGCCTTTTTTCCGCATGACTCCTCAGTGCAAGAGCTGTCATCATTGCACATGGCTGCCAGCTCTCACGTTCATCTGTCAGGCGCTGGAATGATTCTGTATATCACAAACGCTCTAATCCCTAAAATCTCCTCTCGGTTTTAACACACTGGTTTTCACATTGTCTGTGCAGGCTTTGCTTGTTTCAATGAGTTAAGTGGCATTTTAATCCCTATCAGCACAGCAGTATTTGATTTTATTACATCTGTGAGACTTGACAGATCATAAAAAAGCTTATCAGAGTCAATGTGCTTTAAAATGTGCTTGAAGACTGCAAGTAAACTGATGTTTTCAATCACCGACGGACAAAGGACACTTAAAAAATAACTAATTCATGACTGTAACAAGATGTTTAACTGAAGAGGATACAGGCAGATCCTGAGATAATCTTAGTTTACAGTCTTTACTGGGGTGGCACTGATGCCAGTATCACTTCTCTGATGGTTCCAGTGACTCAGCAGCGGCTTCTTGATCAAACCTTAAGTGATTCCTAATTGGTTACGGATATGTTCAGCCAGTCAAAGTCGAATTTCTATTATATTCAAGTAGATAATTTTACTCAATCTGAAGTTATGGGATGTTATACAGTATTACAGAACAATAATACCACTGGTGGAAGAAAAACTTGAATCTTTTACTTAAGTAAAAGTAGTCATACCACAATGTAGAAACACTCTGTTCCCAAGTAAATGTCATACATTTAAAGTGTAACTTGAGTAAGAGTACTAAAGTACTAGTATCAAAGTATATGTACAGTACCAAAAGTAAAAGTACTCATGATGCAGAATGGCCCGTTTCAGAATCAGGAGTATTCAATTATTGTATTGTAGTTATTAATGTATTCATCACTTGCTGGGTAGTTTGTGGATTTCACTGAGGGATATTTTGTATTCTTTATCTGAATCTGCAAAGTAACTAGTTACTTAAGTTATCAAATAAGTGTGCTGGAGTAAAATGTACAATATTAACTTCTTAAATATACAGTAGAAGTATAGTGTGAAGTACCTGAAAATGGAAGAAAACTACTCAAGTAAAGTACAAGTACCTCAACATTGAACTAAAGTACAGTACTCCAGTAGTACACCTCTGAGTAATGCAGTTATACAGTAAAGGTTTTAATCTGCATTTAACCTGCATTACGTTTTGATCAACATTGCTCTGAAAGTGTATTTCTGATCTTCTGATCTTTAAATCCAACGTCCGTCTCTCTGCCGTTCACCGAAGAAGGACGAAAGCTCTTCAGGAGCCTGGACTGCATCGCATCAACTGTTCAGAAATCCTTAATCGAGTTTGCATGTAAAGTTCTTCCCAAGTTCTCAGACACCAGTACCTCATTATAAGTGAGACTTTAAGGTATTGTTTGCTAGGAAACATCTGAAGCACCTCAACAATTCTTTATGTCAAAGCTCACTTGTGCGGTACAACCCAGCTTAATTTAGTAATGTGTGAATCTTCCCTTAGTGAACATCAAATTACAGCTAGCTCTGCTAAGTGTGAATTTACAAAGAGCTGGAGCAGCTAGCTCCGAGGGTGGATGAGCTTCACCCTCAGGCCTCGGGTGGTTTGGTTCACCTTATCTCTGCTGAAGATGCGTGCAGGGTGTCACGGTGAAGAGGAAACAGCTGCTTCTCCCATTTAAGAGGACCCAGGTGAGGTGCTTCAGGCTCCTGACCAGGAGGATGTGTCTGTCCCTGTGGAGGAGGTGCGTGGGAGGAGCGCACCAGAGGTATTACATGTCCTGCCTGCCCTGGGGATGCCTCGGGTCCCCCCCATGAACAAATGGACAACGTGGCTCTGGATCTCTATTATGCTGCTGAGCCTGTTATCACTGCAGCCCCAAACCAGATAAATAACATATAAAGCTTCCAACATTATGATTTAATTTAGGCTAAATATAACTAACCAGGCCTAGATCAAAGAGTAGGGGCTGTTGTTGTGGTAATAGTAGCATTAATAGTCGTAGTATTTGTATTAGTTTTAATAATAGTGTGGCATTACTTGTGTTAATCTTATCAAGCCTATTTGTAAATCAATAAAATATTCAGTCCTATGTTAAATTTTAAAGCCATAGTCAGACAACATCTCTGTGAACTTCTGTACTAATGTGTGAAGGACAGTAGAACCATAGCGCTTGAGCTGTTGGCAGCCTATCATGATGGGGAGAGCAGAGCCTGTATCTCATTCACATAGATTTAAAAAGGGAAATTAATACTGCGATAGCAGCTTTTTCCTGGTTTTCTTCAGTCCTTTATTAAAGCAAAAGGAAAAAATGATGTATGCAAATAGAATTGTGACTGTGACCTTTTTTTTTTATATCCAGACACGCATGAATTTTGTCCCATCAGCAAGGTCAAAAACATTTATTCTGTCCTGAACTTGTTGCTGCTGCTGCTGCTGATGATGATGATGATGATGACCGTGTGGGGGCAGTTCCATCTCCAATACCTTCACATCCCAGGGTGCAAGCAGAAAACTAGAGCTCAGAAACAAACATAATGCAAGAGAACACTTTAGCTTTGTCATGTAGTAGGTCAGTTTCATTGTGTCGGCGTGAGATGGTCACAGTACAAAACCAGACGAAAAGATAATTTAAACAAAAGATCTGCTCCGGGATACAGTTTCACTATAAAAGACCACAGGATAGCATTGGTCTTATCAGTTGGACATACTCTGAAGGTTGCTGTGTTTGGCTTTACAGGTAAGCAGAGGGTGATTTTCACCATTTTAAGTCAAAATTTGTGATTCATACTCAGGAGTCTGCCCAGATTTCAGGGTAAGATGATGTTTTGAACAACAAAATCTATTACCTGCTTATTCTGCGTAATACATGTTTAATTATTCTAGAATATTCCTTTAGAGGAATTAAAATGAAATGACGGGATTCAGTTAAACATTAGAAACATAGATTCTTATCAATCAGTAATCAGATTTAGCCATTGATTTCAGTTTGTAAAAGATGAAGAGTGGGAGTTTTTTCGCCTTGTTTCGTTGCACTTCAGTAACTTATATGAAAATCTAAAAACCCTTCATCTACAAAATGCCTTTAGGTGTCATGAACAACACAGTAAGCGTTAAACTGAGACATATCACATGTTTAGAGCCTGCTGACAAAAGCTTTAACTCTACCATAATTTGGGACATTGCATTTTACACAGTGATAATTAGATTTCATCAAGATTGTCAGAGTAATGAAATGAATCATCACATTATATTCTGTTCATAGAAGCTGCTAAAAGTTCTGTTTCTGCATGACAGATGATGAGTAAAAATATGACTCCTCTGCAAACATCGACTGTGCTGTTCCTGTTGGCTTTCTCAATATCAGGTAAGTTCCTCAGTCCCAACATTTTAATTCCTGGGTGCAGAAAGAAACGCATGTCGTTGGAGAGTCAAGAGGTAGAGGCATGTTGAACGGGACTTTCACGGAGCGTTGGCTGAAATGAGGGTGAAAACAGGGACGTATGTACATCGGGAGAAACGGACATGCCAGACCTCTGGTGACGTGGCCTTCAGCCTCTTGTCTGTAGTGCGTTAAGATCTGAGGTGGAGGTAGTGCTCGGATCTTCATCAGCATCAAACTTTCATCAGCAATACATACATACATACATTATATCGCTGTATTATGCTTATTAATGCAGTAATGTGTTCATCACTTCTACTTCATATCGTTTATCTGCTGGGTATGTCGCGACTTTCCCCTCCAAGATCAATAAAAGTTTAATTTTACATCATAATTTATTTGTTGAATATATTTTATATTTTATAAAGTAACTAGTAACTAAAGTTGGCAAATAAATGTAGTGGAGTAAGAGGTGCAATATTTACCTCAGTGAGTATAAAGTAACAGAAAATGGAAATATTCAAGTAAAGTACAAGTACCACAAAACTGTACTTAAGCACAGTACTTGAGTAAGTGTTCTCAGTTACTTTCCTCCACAGATTAATATTATAAAGACCATAGAGCCTTAAATATGAAGTAAAATTGACTTCTCTGTCAAACCAAAGCACCTCACAATGCACTGTTCGCTGCTGTCTGCAGAGACGTTTGCAGCGAGGATCATCGGGGGTCAGGAGGTCTTGCCGAACTCCATCAAGTATCAGGCATCCCTGCAGACTGAGAAGAGGAGTCACGTCTGTGGAGGAACCTTAGTGGCCGCTCAGTGGGTGGTGTCTGCTGCCCACTGCTGGAGACCGTGAGTACTGACAGTTACAGGGATTAAAAACTGATGCTTTGAGCAGCAGTGAAGGAAGTATTGGTCAAAAAACATGAAATATCCATTAATACATTGTCCAAAAAATTTTGCAAGGGGCCGAGTTTAGCGGGAAAATGGACATAACTCGATTTGTCCAATCATCATAAACCTGAGTGCCAATCATCAGGTCGTGTTTGGGAACAGGCCAAGCCAAACACCCTGAACCCAACCCATAGGGGGCGCCACAAACACGAAAAACATGTATTTAAAAACCCAGTGGACAGAATCTCACTCATTTCTGTGCGCACGCTCTGGGGACAAGTATTAACTAAAATCCATAATGATTGGCGCAACATGGCCATATTTTTCTGACAATTATTGATGATTAAACAGAGACATTATGTTTCCTTCAAATCCAGTCAAGGGGGGACAAATGGCAGAACTTTGAGGGTGTGATTAGTGAAATGCTGCAGACTTTGACTGCATTAAACTAGCCGAAGTGACTTTGCCCCTCTTGTTGTTCGTTGCTGGTCGCAGCTTTAACCCAATGGGCTGCTTCCTTCTGTTGAGCACAAAGGGGCTTGAGTCTGGAATCACCTCTTGCGTCTATATTTTAATTTGTTGCTGTATAATGTGGAAAGGACACTTTCTTTTGTGACAGCAGAAATGTGAAATTTCCCTGTAATTCACGGTTAAAGGCTAAATCCTGAAGCACCTTGTGTCTGTTTTTGGCTGGCAGGAGCAGCCTGATGATAGTGGTGTTAAGTGAGCACAGCCTGGAGAAAGCAGAAGGCTTTGAACAGGTCTTTAATGTCTCAAAGATATTTGTCCACAACTATAGCTACAAGACATACAACAATGACATCATGCTCATCAAGGTAGGCAGAATGGCAGCAGCCTGATATGATACACGGAGCTCTTGACACACACACACACACACACACACACACACACACACACACACTCCTCGTGTACATCTTCTTGTTAAAGGATGAGGCTTAACACATCTAAGCTGTGCAGCTGTAACTTTCGCTTTGTCTTACAGCTGAGCAGGCCGGCAAAGCTGAATGCCAACGTCCAACCAGTCGCTCTGCCGGATGACAGGACCCCTCCACTCTTCTTTGATGTCTGCACAGTGAGCGGCTGGGGGGTGACACAGATTTACAGTTACTACCTCTCCCCTGTGCTGCGTGCTGTGGACGTCAGAATAGTGCCTTACTGCAGTTTTTACTACTGGGGGAAGATCACTTCAAACATGTTGTGCGCTGGATCTCGGCTGGGGGGCAAAGACTCCTGCCAGGTACAGATACCTCAAATACCTTAATGAGGAGACCTAGCTAACAAGGTTGCATAATGTTGTTTTGTACATTGCATATTAATTTATTCTAATTAATAATTCCCTTTGTATTGCTCTGCATGCTGTGCATTGTGTGTTTCTGTGTTGCATGCTTTAATTAGTGCCTGACAGTGCAGCACAATGTGTCCTGTGCACTGCATGTTATCATTACTAACGTCAGCTTTTTCATTATTGCTCTGCACGTGTGTCGGCCTGTCCTGTATTCTTTGTAAGAGTGACTGCTGTAACATCTGTCCTGGCACTACAGATGAAGAGTGTTCAGCTCACAGCTGTGTGAAGCTGTACTTATATACAGCAGTGCTATGGGCTAAATGTTACATCAGCATGCTAACGTGAATTTGTTTTGCTGGTAGTTAGTCCTAAAAGTATTGGACAAATATACATTTTGAGTGAAAGTGATTATAGTTCATCCCGAGGGGGACACGAATATGTGTACTAAATTTCATAGCTATCCATCCACCAGTTGTTGAGACATTTCACTAACAAGAAAAAGAAAAATGTAAGCTTCTTGATGCTACAGGAAAAGTCCTGGGATCACCAAAATCAGTAGGATTCATCCTCTGAGAACCACGAATGTGTCTGAATAAAACTTCATGACAAACCTAGATGATGAGATATTTCAGTCAGGACCAAAGTGGTGGACCGATTGACCAGCATTGCCATGCCTAAAACTACACACTAGCAGGGCTAAAAGCAGCCTTTTGGCTAACTCATGGCACATTTATGGCAATCTTTATTAATATGCGCACAATCTGTGCTAAATCTCCCCCCAAAAAACAGATAAAGACCACCTAAATACTCAATAGCTAATATTACAAACTAGTACATCATTCAAGACTGAACTTGAAAAGATCATCTCTAACTGGTCCTTGTGATCCACAGGGTGACTCCGGTGGCCCCCTTATCTGTAACGGCAAATTTGAGGGCATTGTCTCCTGGGGTATCAGCTGCGCAAACCCGTACTTCCCTGGAGTCTACACCAAAGTGAGGAACTACGTCAGCTGGATCAACTGGATTATCAGCAATAACTCAACATGAACACAGTCCTTGATGAGGAGCCAATTCACTGCATTATTTACAATGGCCTTTTTTTAATTATTACTAATAACTTTCTTTGTGCTTACAGTGCTAAATGTCAATGTAACACACTAAGTTTATTTCATTTCATAATGTTGGGGTTTGCTATATAGAGCCAGAGTTATCATGACTAGGTATGAGGTTCCCTGGAAGTATGCTCAAAGATAATTGATTTTCATTCATTCATCGCTCTAAAATGAGATAAAGAAATAAACCTATTATTATTATTATTATCATCATTATTAGTGGAAGGAGTAATTGTTGTAGTAGAAGCAAAGATGTTAAAGCTGCATTGATCAGTAGAGTGGGACAAGATGGTTAAAATCAGTAACAAGAATTAATATTTTAATTATAACCGAGCTTTGGATTTACATTCTCAGTTTTCCAATATAGTTGGAAATTCAGGTGTTCACATGCTTTGACTCATTAAGAGTATGTTTAAGTTCAGTCTGGAAAACAAAATTTTTACTGAAGGATGTGGATTTTAAATAATTAAGCTTAAGAGAACAGCTGAGTAATTAGCCATTACGAATTGTTTAAAGGTCCAGTGTGTCGGATTTAGGAGGATCGTTCGGGAGAATTTAATGTGACACAGCTGGCTTATAATGAAACATTTTATATTTGCCTTGTCACTCAGCTATGTCTTGCTGATGGCATATTATTATGAAGACATAATATTACCAGGAAATGTTGATAACTTTAGGTTTCTCATTATAATTACTATGACCAAGCAAGTGAATATGTTAGCTGTGAACTTACTTGCAACCATAGGTGCATGAACAGTGCTAAAACAAAGCTTAGTTTATTTCACCTTCATCATATTACTGTCATTAATCTTACATAGCCACAAAAATGCATATCCTGCACACGGCTGTGTCTAAAAACGAAAAATTAGCAATCTTGGCCCCTTAAAAATAACTTGCATCTTTCTTTCACTTACTTTCAGAACAGATGGATGTGCAAGTCAGAACAACACCTTTATGACAGGATGCAGCAATGCTCATGGGAAATGTAGTCATCAGTCAGGGAAACACTACCTTTTTTGTCCACAGGGGCCGCCAAAATAACACAAAATTAAAGTTACTTGTAGTCGCTTTAAGATCATTCTTAAGCCTATATTTATATGTTCTATACATGCTGGCCCACCTAATCTGACGACTCACAGGATACAGTTGACCTGTGCATCAACTGGGTCTCTGTGGAAAGTAATTAACGTTAATTGATATTGTTTTTCTGCCCATAGTTATTGAGGCTTCTCATCATTTGAGTTAAATCTCCAGACAGATCTATCTTGTACTTCCTTTCCTCATATTTTCTTTAATGATGCAAAAAGTTTAATTGCAAAACTTAATAACTAAAACACTCAGTAATTACAAGAATTATTACAACAGAATTAGAAATGTAGAAAATACCAAACAGTTTAGGTAAACAGTGTGAATAAAATCTTAATTGCTGGAGCGCTGCAGGGTACCTTCTCATTTGATTTACTACAAATTTTGATGAAAGTTTTCTGGTAGAATTTGGTTTGGCTTTTGTGGGCATAAATCCTTTGTGAGATCATTGAAGCATCAATTACATATTTTTCATTTATGTTGCAAACATCAGAAAAACCAAAGAGTCTCAATACATCCATCCATCCATTTTCTATACCCTGACTATCCCTTTCGGGGTTGGGGGGGGCTGGAGCCTATCCCAGCTGTCAACGGGTGAGAGGCAGGGTACACCCTGAGCCGGTCGCCAGCCGACTGCAGGACAGTCTCAATACAGTAACGAAAAATCAACAGACATATCATGAGAAATCTCTCCAAACAATAACTGTATGTGGACAACTTCTCCAGTAAACAGAAATTAATATATGAGCAAAGGCGGTGGCACCAGCTCTGGTTTCACCTCGCTGTTGTTAGCGTCCAGTGGAGCTGTTTCACATCTGCCCAGCTCCACTGATTCCCACTATTGCTGTGGAGCCCTACAACTCCATCAAGACCACCCGCGGACCACTGTGACTGCACGTGAATGATAGACAGTGAGGCCCTCTAAGATATCTACAGCAGGAACATTGCCAATATGAGTCCCGTCCCAACCAATCAGAACAGACAATACAGTCACATAGCATCCGTCGATTCACAGAGGTGTAGACTTGAGCTTCAGGACTTTGGACTTGACTTGGATTTGGCTGCTGTGGGACTTGAGTGACTTCAGATTTCAGTAATGCAGAAACAGTGTTGTGTTTTGAGCTGATAAAATGCTGCAGTCCTGACAGACAGACCTGCAGCTGACCTGCAATATGCTGATGAAGACTCGCCTCAGACTCTGGGGATTCACATCCTGTTGTTGCACAAGTGGGACCTCTGTCGCTAATGGATTCATGCATATCTTAAGAATCTCTGAAAGTTGTTTCAGTTCCTCAAAAAAGGTACAAAAGACAGGAAAGCTTCTCACAGTATTTGCCAAATAAAATCACAGAAAGGTCTGAGTTTATTAACTCCTTATGTTGTCTGGTGAGAGTGTAAACTCATCTTCTTTTTGAGCTTAATAACTAAAACACTCAGTAATTACAACAATTATTACAACAGAATTAGAAATGTAGAAAGCGCCAAACAGTTCAGGTAAACAATGTGAATAAAATCTTATTTGCTGAGAGACGTGCAACCATACGTGTAATGCAACGACCGCCATGTTTGTCCAGATTTTTCTTGGCTCGTTCTGTCCCGACGTGTAATGACGTACGTATTGACGTCATTGCGTTGCACGTCTCTCAGCATTTTCAGTAAAATAGGGCTGGTCACTCAGACATTTTGAACAGTATTAAATTATAACCACATTTCCTACGAGAGATACTTAATAATTTATAGTGGGGTTTACTTGTTATCTGATTTTGATTGCTGTTTCCACTGTACTTCTGAATTAGTGGTACTGTTCGGGTTTACTGTGCACCATTACACACAGATTTAATGGCTGGTTATCGTAATTAGTTAGACATATCACGGAGTTAAATCCTGATCAACCAATTAGTGCAATTCCGAATCGACCGTTCAATTCATAGGATGATAGTCATGGATTCACTGTGGTGATATTATCTACTGTGATTGACGGGGACAGAACTAATGATGGTAGTATTCCTGCGACTGATACTATCTGGGGTCTAGTTATCCGTCAATCACATGCAGTCACAGTGGTCCGTGGGTGGTCTTGATGGAGTTGCATGGCTTCATCACCGCGGTGGGCACCAGTAGAGCTGGGCAGACATGGGACAGCTCCACTGGAAGTCTGAGGACTTCTTGCCGTACTCCACAGACGACCTATCAGCAGCGAGGTGAAACGACACAGCAGTGAAATGCATTATCAAATGCGTTAAAAACTCGGTCTGCAGAGAAGGTGGTCGGCTGCAATCTCCCATCTCTTCAGGACCTCCAGGACCCCGAGGCGTGCAGGAAAGATTGTGGCTGATTCCTCTCACCCAGGACACAAACCCCTTGAGACACTCCCCTCTGGCAGGAGGCTGCGGTCCATCAGGACCAAAACCTCACGCCATAAGAACAGTTTTTTCTCCACCTCTTTCTAATCTGTCACATTGACACTGCTATAACTCTATGCGTTACGTTAACGCTCAGCTTGGACTTTCTGAAAAAAAAAAAACAAAAAAAAAACCAGACTGTGTTTCCGAAAAAAAGACTTGTGTATATACATTTATATTGCTATATTTCTAATACTTTAACAGCTTATTTTTTTACTAGATGTGTCGTACACTAACTTCACCTAAGCAAATCCCTCGTATATGTAAAACCGTACTTGGCAATAAAGGTTTTCCTGATTTCTGATTCTGATTCTCACATTCATGGGACACAAAGTGCTTTCAAGGATTCACAGAGGTGTATACTTGAGATTTCAGGACTTTGGACTTGGCTGCTGTGGGACTTTAGATTTTAAATTGTAGTTTTTTGCTTGCACTGAACAATATTTCGTTGTGTAGGAGTCGAATAGAAAACAACGATATCCAGGTTGCGCATGCGCAGTGTTTTGTTGACATAATACTGTCCTTGCTGGGGGGAGCTGAGGACTGTCTGACACAGGCGGACTAAATAACCCCTTAACTTACTTTTCCGGGTAAATTATGTCTGTGAAACACGCTATCAGCCGCGGGCTCGAGTTGGGCCGGTCGGTCTTTCAGCTGGGTCTCCTCAAATCGGGTGGCCGAGTGGTAGCAAAGCTCCGAGCTGAACGTTTCCGTGTAGGCCCGTCGGTCCGCACCGCTCAGCCTCAGGCTTTCCTGCCGTCTCGGTACCGCTACTACCGCACCTCCCTGAAGGGCCTGGCCGCGCAGCTTCAGTCCGCCGGCTTCAGGAGAAGGTTCGCCGGTGGGTCTCCACGAAACCGGGCCGTGTTTTTGGCTTTCGGTCTCGGCGTGGGACTTATCGAACAACAGCTTGAGGATGACAGGAAGAGCGCCGCGACCTGTCAGGAGATCCAGGTACGAAATCACCAGATAAACTGTTTTCCTGAGGTAGTATTCGTGTACTTGTACTTAACTTGAGTATTCTCATTTTCAGATAAGATAAAACTGTATTAATCCCACACCAGGGAAAGTAAGTTGTTATAGACAGAAAAAATAAGAGACATAGACAAAAACAAACAAGACAAATATTAATAATATTAATTCATGTTAATAATATTTCCATTATGTGTATGTATATATATATGTAAGAATTATTTTCTTCCACTTCTGTTCCACTACACATAATTTAACTGTTACTTTATTTACATACATTTATTTTACATACAAAACATGATCAAGTTACAAAATATTAATATTAATATATTAAACATTAAACTACCAAACCAAGGGCTTAAAATTAACTGTTTTTATGTTGTACCAGCCACAGCACTCAAACAGTAATCCATTAACACAGTGTTCACAGTAATATGGCATCAGGCACCGCATAGTAATTTTTTTACACTGCTCTAGAAGTAATTTTCCTTTAATTCAGGATTCCTTTCCTGCATTAAGAAATATTTCTGGATTAAAGTTCCTAAAAGTTTATTGGTGTCAAAAAGGGAAGGTTTCAGTTTTTTAAAAACATGTAACTTTACTTATTTTTTGCGAAGAGCTTTAATCCAGCGTGTGGAAAGTCGTCTCCTTGGCTGAATCTGTAATGCTTCACTTGGCCTGAGGATGGGATGTGCACACACAACTACTGCTCTGCGTCTTAAAAAGTATTTCTCACAATGTGCAGGCCGTGTTCAGCAAGAGAAGATTCCAGACCTCGCTGAAGCCTTTCACCTCCGGATATAAACTGGAGGATTACATTATTGGGAATCAGGTTGGGAAAGGCTCCAACGCTGCTGTGTACGAGGCTGCCGCTTCGTTTGCCCCCCCGAGGGAGAGTAACAACCCTCAGGTGCAGCTGAAAGAAGATGAAGAGGAAGGGGAGACTCCTCGATCTCTGACGTGCTGCTCGCTAAAAACCTTCCCTCTGGCCATCAAGATGATGTGGAACTTTGGGGTAGGTGTTCAACATGATTCCACACTTTTCCCCACGGCTTTAGGTATTAGTCCCGGGAGGGAAAGCAGCCACGCATCAGGACTGGTGGGTATTTTTTGATGCAATTTGTTTGCAGGCGGGGTCGTCAAGCGAGGCCATATTGAAATCCATGTCACAGGAGCTGGTGCCTGCAGGTCCTCTGGCCTTCAAGCAGGAAGGAGAGGAAATCACTCTGGATGGGTGAGTATTATACCTCCAGTGCTTTCATTGTGCCTTACTCATCCTGCAGTCGTGAACAGGGTGCAGGAAAATTGCCCATGAATAACTGCGATCCCTCTGCATTCAGACACTTTGGAGTGCTGCCCAAAAGAGTGTCCGCACACCCTAATGTCATCAGAGTGTACCGGGCCTTCACAGCAGATGTCCCGTTGCTACCAGGTGCCCAGGAAGAGTATCCAGATGTGCTGCCAGTCAGGCTCAACCCCGCTGGCCTGGGCAACAACCGCACCCTTTTCCTGGTCATGAAAAAGTAAGACCTGCCATCAGTCAGGGTTTTAATGTGAACTAGCAGCAGAGGGAAGTGTCCAGTTTGAATTAACTGTGACGTAATCGCTCTGATACAGCGTCAGTAGAGTGAACGGTGAGGCTGAAACCAGTGAGGTGGTTTCCTGTGAAGTCCTCATGCACGTGACTCCAATCACAGCAGACCCCACCGCTATAAATCAAAGATGCCGAATGATTATTGCTGAAAGATGCCGACCATAAATAGCATCAAAACCTTGAAAATCTTACGGATTATAACTTTAAGCGCTGCATACGAGAAAACTGAAGACACCCAGTTCAACAGCACTAGCATCCTGTCGTCCTCTGTGCTGTAGCTACCCCTGCACGCTGCGGCAGTACCTGGAGGTGTCCACACCAGGCCGGAGGCAGGGCTCCCTGATGGTGCTGCAGCTCCTGGAGGGGGTCGACCACCTGTGCAGACAGGGCGTCGCTCACAGGGATCTCAAATCTGACAACGTGCTGTTGGAGTTTGACTCTGGTCAGAGAAACATTTAGTCATCTAGAGAACAATTTGAAATTTGATTCCATCTGTTCAATGTTAAAATTTAGATTTCACCTTTGTACAGACGGATGCCCTCGTTTAGTGATTACCGACTTTGGCTGCTGCCTGGCCCAGACTGACTCTAGTCTGCAGCTGCCCTTCAACAGCATGTGGGTCAGCAGAGGAGGGAATGCCTCCCTCATGGCCCCTGAGGTAGGCTTAAGTAGTTCTTTATTTATGTTAAAAGAGGAATGTCCAACAGCTGCTGAACTGTCCCTTGCACAACTTGAGCTTGTTCAAATATTAACGGTGCAGCAGAGCATTATCATTTGTAGACAGTAAAAGAAGACTGTGTGTAATCGCTGTCATCTTCATGATGTGTCCGCCCAAAGGTGACCACTGCGGTTCCAGGCTGTGGTGTGGTGATTGACTACAGCAAGGCGGACGCCTGGGCTGTGGGTGCCATCTCCTATGAGATATTCGGCCAGCATAACCCGTTCTATGGAGCAGTGGGACTGGAGAGCAGGAGGTACCAGGAGAAGCAGCTTCCTCCTCTGCCCTCCAGCGTTCCAGCTGATGTGCAGTACTTGATCCGATTGCTCCTCAGGAGGAACCCAAGCAAGGTACAGCAGAGTCTGTGGAGGGTTTGTCAGGGATACTGTGCTCAGTTATTGACTTATATTGACTGAAAATCAGAAGTTAGACCAGTTTTGTGTGCCATTAAATCACTCTCACTAGCTATAAGAATAACTTAAACCTGCATTATCTCTACTTCCTTTGGCCACGGGGACAATTCAGCAAGCTGTGAACAGAACATTAGCATATTACCATCTTATTATGTTGTTTATTTATACATCCAGCAGGCATGGAGCAACATTTGCATTTGTTTGATGAGACAGATAAAACAGGAAATTCAAAGTTAGAAGCTAGAAGTAACACTAAAACCCTGTTCTCTAAACGTATAGTGTTATTGTGCACTGATGCTGCTGAAAGGTGAGAACACGCTCTGAATAGAGGTGAACATATCGGGTGATAAGTCACTACCACCACCTCCTTACACATTACACATCATTTTGCACTCAGGTATGAGCACATTTAATAATTGCTCAGTTGTTCTGTCTGTGTATGTAGCAGCAGTCTGGGAACATTAAAAATTAACCAACTGTTTGATGCTCCAGTGCTCATGTGTGTTACTGTTACTCTGCAGCGCCCTAGTGCCCGCGTGGCAGCTAACATGCTGCATCTTAGCCTCTGGGGATGGAAAGCCCTGGCCAATCAGGACAGCGTTGGCATGAGGAAGATGGTTGATTGGCTGCTGTGCCAGTCTGCCGTGGTTCTCCTGAGGGGCTGCAGTGGACCCAGTGGGAACACGGTGGAGGCGGAGCTTCAGAGGAGCTTCCTGTCTAATCTGGACCTGGAGGACCTGCGCACCGCTGTGGGCTTCCTCCTGTATGGGCGGGAGCAGCGTCAGGCCTGCATTCTGTCTGCATAGATCACTCATTCAGACATGTAGTTTAAGAGAGACTGTGAGTTAAAACTTGCTTTGATAGTCAGCCAGGCATCTATATTTGTAATATTTATAGTGTTAGCCTTTACATTTAATGGCTATTACCCCACTGAGACTGCACTCGTTCACTATCCTACATCATCTGTGACTGTCAGTGTCTACCAATTATGGCTAATTATCAAATTGTTTAAATCACCTCTTTGGATTTGCTGATCCACCTTAAACCACTGGTGTCCACTGATGAGGCTACTGTTAGTATCTGTGTTCGTCAGCTCCAAACATCTGAACTGGCCCAAAAATACGAGGTACCGATGGACACGTCCAATATTTCTGTCATAGGAGTTGATATTTTCTTTTATAAGCTCCAGTGCACTTGTAGATATTTTTTAGGAACGACCCCACACTCGTACAGTAGTTGATCCCTGTTAAAATTGGTCTGCGGAGAAGGTTTAGCTAAAGCTTTAGATAAAGGTGAAGGCCAATGCAGATATTTTACATTAGAGTAAAAGTACACACTGTACTTGTCAGAACCTACTGTGTAGGGCAACATTAAGCTTCACTGATTCACAGGTAACATGCAGCTTTAAACAGCTCGTACGTCCAACAAACTGTCAGTCATAAACAGCTTGCCAGTGGGTGTCTGCGTGAGGTTGTAACAGCCCAACAAACACTTACTCGTCATTCTGCACAACATAATGCATGTAAAAACCTCCCCGACATGTTACTATGTTATCTCAGTCATGATTGTGGAAAGCATGGATCCTGCAGATTGACTGACCTTCAGGATGAGATTTTGCTTCGTTTTTGTTCCTGTGCTTTGCACTTTATGTCCATGTTTGCACTTGCTCAGAGCCATTGTCAGGGCTTACTGGTGTTTGTTTGTTGGCAGATTAGATATCATGCCAATTACATTATGGTAAATTATCAAAAACAAATAAACCAAATCTAATATAGAGTGACAGCCGTTATTAAAACTAGTCACATTAAGCCTGCAATTTTGGCATCATAAATAAAAACAATCATGAGTTCAGATACAATATATGGAGTGTTTTCATACTAAAGATGGTGAGAAATATTTTGGATATATGTAGATTTTTCTGCTGTGTTCTGCTGTTTCAGAATTAAAGGGTCTGTCTGAAAAGAGCTCTGAATGGATTGTGCAAATACTTCCTCCTGTGTCTGATTTTATGTCTCTGAGTGAAGTGAATTTAGATGTATTTTGGTTGGTGATTTTCACAATAAGATCATTCATGATTTGTCATCAGTTAAAATCTTAGGTTTATGAACCAGAGCTTAATTTGTTGTATAAACCAAATGGCTATTTTTCAAACTTGTTTCCTCATTTGATGACATCTGAAGGGATTCGACAGTACTCAGATATGAAGTGTAGAGGGGGTTCAATAAAAAACACACGACTTCTTGTTACAGAAGTTTTATTTAGGACAGAGCAAAATTCACCTGTTGTGATGTTTTCTCTGAAGTCACACTGGTACTTAATAGACAAACATTTCTGTTTGAAATGTACTTAAGAACAAAATGAATTTTTTTTTCCTGTCTAATGCCTTTATGTATCTTCTAATACTCCTCTCCTTCCTCCTCTCCCTCACCCTCAATGGAGTCGACTCCAACCTCCTCATAATCCTTCTCCAGAGCTGCCATATCCTCTCTGGCCTCAGAGAACTCTCCCTCCTCCATCCCCTCACCCACATACCAGTGAACAAAAGCACGCTTAGCGTACATCAGATCAAACTTGTGGTCAAGGCGAGCCCAGGCCTCTGCAATAGCAGTGGTGTTGCTCAGCATGCACACGGCCCTCTGGACCTTGGCTAGGTCTCCACCAGGAACGACAGTGGGCGGCTGGTAGTTGATGCCGACCTTGAAACCAGTGGGGCACCAGTCCACAAACTGGATGGAGCGCTTGGTCTTGATGGTGGCAATGGCAGCATTCACATCTTTGGGCACCACATCACCACGATACAGCAGGCAACAAGCCATGTACTTGCCGTGGCGAGGGTCGCATTTTACCATCTGATTGGCTGGCTCGAAGCAGGCGTTGGTGATCTCAGCCACTGAGAGCTGCTCATGGTAAGCCTTCTCAGCAGAGATGACGGGGGCATAGGTGGCCAGAGGGAAGTGGATACGGGGATATGGCACCAAGTTGGTCTGGAACTCTGTCAGATCAACATTGAGGGCACCATCGAAACGAAGGGACGCAGTGATGGAGGACACAATCTGACTGATCAGCCTGTTGAGGTTGGTGTAAGTGGGACGCTCGATGTCGAGGTTCCTGCGGCAGATATCGTAGATGGCCTCGTTGTCCACCATGAAGGCGCAGTCAGAGTGCTCCAGGGTGGTGTGGGTGGTCAGGATGGAGTTGTAGGGCTCCACCACAGCGGTGGACACCTGTGGAGCTGGGTAGATGGAGAACTCCAGCTTGGACTTCTTGCCGTAGTCCACAGACAGACGCTCCATCAGCAGGGAGGTGAAACCAGAGCCGGTGCCACCTCCGAAGCTGTGGAAAACCAGGAAGCCCTGAAGGCCAGTGCACTGGTCAGCCTGAGGACAGAGAGGGAGAGACAATGATCACATATCAGATACAGTTCTGTCTTTTCGTCTCATATTCTGGAGCAAAATCTGCTCTGACTGTACTCACCAGTTTGCGGATCCTGTCCAGCACCAGGTCGATGATCTCTTTGCCGATGGTGTAGTGTCCACGGGCGTAGTTGTTGGCAGCATCCTCCTTCCCAGTGATCAGCTGCTCGGGGTGGAACAGCTGGCGGTAGGTCCCAGTGCGCACCTCATCTGAGGAGACAGGTTGAATCACAAATGACTTGAAGGTTTGACCAAATTAACTCCTGAGAAATGCATCTATCTATATTTAATGAGAGTTTACCGATAACAGTGGGCTCCAGGTCCACAAAAACAGCTCTGGGGACGTGCTTTCCAGCTCCAGTCTCACTGAAGAAGGTGTTGAAGGAATCGTCCCCTCCACCGATGGCTTTGTCACTGGGCATCTGTCCATCCGGCTGGATCCCATGTTCCAGGCAGTAAAGCTCCCAGCAGGCATTGCCAATCTGGACACCAGCCTGACCCACGTGGATGGAGATACACTCACGCTAGGGTGCAGACAAAGAAGATTTGGATTACAGGAGCTGAATCTGACAAAGGCAACACATTTTCCACCACTAGTCCTAATTAAACAAAGGAATGAAACAGGGCCAGATATAAAACAATGGGGTCTTTCAAACATGGATGCCAAATTCTCCAAAATAAGTGTTTTTTATTAAATGAACTGCAAAACACTTCCAATTATCCCTGCTGCATGAAAATCATTCATGGCTGCACCAGTGGTCTTTTTCTGTGAGGGCATGTCTGACTGCTGCACAGGAGACATTTCTGCTGCGACATAAGACTGTGTCTGTTTTGCATGGGATTACTGTAGAGAGAGGATTATCTAGGTCAGACATTTTGCAGTGCGCTGTCTCTTTAACAAGACACATCCTCACGGACACGAGCCAATTTCTAGTTAATTTCATTTTATTCTAATTCGTCTTTAATGCAGATACTATGTGATTAAGTTACTCCATTTTGTGTAACACTTGAATCTGGGATGGACAGCGGGACTCATCATCCTTTCACATAAAATGATCTTGAGAACAAAGAGCAGTGAATTGACGTAATATATATTAATTAAAAGCTGCACAAACGGCCAGAAAACCAAGTTGACAAACCGGTGAAGTAGCGTGAGACCAGTGGTCAAGTGATGCTATCTAAGCTGATTTAGAAAGGTTATGTGGGAAGAGGATTAGGCGTTTGTCGTGCAGGAATGCATTCCTGTAGACTCCGTGAAAACCAGCAAGTCTTACAGCAGGAATATCAATGATGAAACAACGTCTAGTGATAACGAGCTGCAGAACATGCAAGAGAGAAGAGGGTGAACATAGAGAGAAATCTCATAAGCGCGACCTACTTTCCTCCACTTCCCTTTTTTTAATATTACCTATGACATTAGAGTCTCAAAGCATGAAATCTGGAAGTAAATGATCAGAAATGACATTAAAATCGTACTCACCATGGTGGCTTGTCGATATTATGTAATGTAATAAGACAAGGCTGAGGAGTGTTTGTGTCTGAGGTGCGCAGGTGTCTGAGGCGGCTCTGCTGATGGACCACACTCTGCCTCTTGAGGAAGGCAGGTGAAGTGCGCACAGTGAAGAAAGCCCTCCTCCACCTGACGCAGTAACTGTTTCACACCCAGAGCCACAGCAGCCAGACACCGTGCTTCACATCTGACCCGGGATGTGGAGCTGGTCCAGGGCTGCACGTGCGACAAAGGCTAAAATAGGAGAATGGAGAAAGGGAATATTTAATGTGTCATACTTTTAACCCTGGACGTTTAGCCTATCCTGTCCTGGTTAAACTGGGCTAAATGAAATGTTACAAGGTCGTGGATGTGGACCCCCAGAAGACATGACCCAGATCTGTTAACTGGCCTTTAAAATCCACAAGAATCATTATTGTGCCTTTTAAAACTGAGGTTGTTGTTAGTGGTGTCATGTTTTCTATTGCTTTTCAATGTCCTAAACTGCTTCTTTTTTCCAATACGAATATTTCTAACACTTCAAATTACTCTCAGGAGAACATATGGGGGTGATACAAGCACTCAAGTAATTAAAGAGATTATACGAACAAGATGTATCTGCTGGAGACAGTTTTAACATCCTTTTGACAGAAAGAGAAATCATTTTCATGTATTTTGACATTTACAAAAACAGAAAACGTGAAAAGTTTTCTTCTAAGAAATTTAAGTTTGTGAATGAAGCCTGAGGCTAAAAGCAAAATAAAGTTAATCAAAATAAAAACCGTCTTTTTTCGAAAATCTGTTTAAAAAAATGAAGAAGAAGAAGAAGAAGAAGAAGAAGAAGAAGAAGAAGAAGAAGAAGAAGAAGAAGAAGAAGAAGAAGAAGATTTCAAACGTTAAAGAAATTGTGGAAATTCTGTTTTACAATCTCAAAAATTTACACTTTTTTCAATTTTCAAACTCGGAATTTTGACTTTCGATGTCGTGATTGTGACATTGTGATAATTAGGACTTAACATGAATAAAAAAAAAAACAAAAACAAATCAAGATGTCCTCCCATCGTTTAGCTTGTCAAAAGACTGCCTGGCAGTTGCAGTCGGCCATCTTTTATTTTTGTCTTGGTCAAATTAAAAGACTGCATCTTACTGGCTCATAACTTTGAGTTGTCGCTCATTATTTTGACTTTATCATTTTCATAATCAGGCATAAGCTTGGGCGCGCTTGTTTTCCTCACCTGACGGAGGTCTTCCACATGTTGCCCCGCCCCAACTGATCCATCAATCATTCGTGGACTGCTGCCTTCACACTCGCAACCACGTCGGAACTTTGACAATCTCATACTCGATCCGACCCGAAAAGTAGCAGACGCACGTCCCACCTGGGGTCACGTGATACTTCGTAGCATTTCTGATGAGCACACATGGTACATCAAACACATCAAAGTATGGCCGTTTAATTAGATGCTAAACACTATCCTGGTGGGCATATTGTCACTCCCCTACAGCTGATAAGACTGAATGTTACAAGCTTATAAGGGAACCGTGAAGGCAGCAGCAGAAGTCAGATTCGCCACAGTTGAAAGTGCTCCGCATTTAACAACCACAATGTTTCCACTCTGGAGAATCCTGAACTCAGCTCGCAGGACCTTTTCTCCGTCTTGCAGGGGGTCTGCAGCGGACCTCTTCTCTCTGAAGCCACGACAAACTTTGGCCCTCTGCAGGAAGTCCTCGGGGAAGCGCTACAATGTGCCACCGAGCGCCGAGTTTGTTGCCAGGGTGTCCGGGATCCCCACCATGGCCAAGCTGCCCTATCAGGAGACGGCGGACGGGCTCGACGCGGCGTTTGTCGGCGTCCCGATTGACACCGGGACCTCCAACCGGCCTGGAGCGAGGTGGTGTTTTTCTCTGCAGCTGCTGTTTAAAGTGTCGTCCCTGGGCCTGTTTCTGTAGGCCATGAGTGTATATGTACAGTATATTACTGCATATTACTGCCCAGTGATAAAGAAAGTATTCAGACCCTTTAAGTATTAATGCAACACTGTAAAAACAATCGATTAAAAGTAAAAGTCTTGCATTTAAAGTAAGCCCGTAAGGAAAAGTAAGCAAGTATAAGCAGGAAAATCTACTTAAATCATTAAAAGTAAAAGTTCTATCAGATTTTTACTTATGCATTCATTCATATCAACTTTTTGTATATGAGTGCAGCTGATGTTGATTTTCATTATGGATTAACCTGCTGATTATTTTCTTGATTGAATGATTGGTTTGTGGAAATTCAGAAGATGGTGAGAAATGTGGACGCAATTACCCAGAAGCCAAAGTGACACCTGCAAAAGCGCCAGTGATAATAATAACAATGATGATGATAATCCTGCCCTCAGTTTTCATTCTGCTGAGTGTTTTATCTTTCTTTTATCTTCATCATCTGTCATCATTATGGGAATGCAATTAATGTGTGAGCAGCTTGGAGATGCTGAAAAGTAACTCATGCTGTCAGATGAATGTAATGGAGTAAAAAGTACATTTCCGTGACACATAGTGCAGCAGATTCGCAAAGTTGTATAAAATGAAAATACTCAAAAAGCTGTATTAGCTCCTTTATTTGAGTAATAATAACAGACCAAAACCAGTCAGATTGGAATCACTGCAGCACTGAAATTAAACATAATCCCTCCTCCACTGCAGGTTTGGTCCCAGGCACATCAGAATGGAATCTGCCCTGCTGAGAGCCTACAACAGCGGCACCAGGGCAGCACCCTTTGAGTCCCTCATGGTGGCTGACATTGGGGACGTCAATGTGAACGTGTACGACCTGAAGGACACCTGCAAACGCATCAGGGAGGCCTACAGGAAGATCCTGGCTGCTGGCTGTATTCCTCTGACGATGGGTGAGGACAGCTGGAGGAAAAGGAAGAACGTGTCTGCATCATTTTTTCTCCCTGTGGACACAGTCAAGATACCAGCTCAGTAATTGTTTTATAACAATGGAAGCAAGCTCTGTATAAACAGCCATATAAACTGTAGTTCAGCTTTGATCAAAGGTCAGACTTTGAGTTCTTGTTGTCTGCAGGTGGTGATCACACAATCGCGTATCCAATCCTGCAGGCTGTTGCTGAGAAGTAAGTCGGACCTGCTTCGTTATCAGAAATGATTATCTTAGTAGGACGAGTATTAACTATTTCTGAACACTTTCATACGCTGTGCTCTTGTGCTTCACTCCGTTTGCTCTGTAATGACTCGTCAGGCACGGTCCAGTGGGTCTGGTCCATGTGGATGCTCATGCTGACACCAGTGATGTGGTCTTGGGGGAGAAGATTGGACACGGGACCCCGTTCAGACGCTGTGTGGAGGAGGGGCTGCTGGACTGTAAGAGAGTGGTCCAGATCGGCCTGCGTGGTTCAGGCTACTCTGCAGATTCATATGAATGGAGCCGGGCGCAGGTACCTCTGCTAGGACACTGGAGGTCTCTTAGATCACATGAGGCAATGTGTCAGTAATGTCATTATGTCTCGTCACTGGTTTGTTATAACACCTGGACGTGGTCTCTGTGACGTCAGCCACAGGCCTTTGTGAAGCTGTAAAGTTGTGCTTTTTAATATGATGGTCTATGGCAGGGCTGTCAAACTCAAATACACAGTTTACTGAAAACTGATTGAAATGACCTTATTGCACATATTGAACCTGGAACTAACACAGCCTGTAAGTTATTGCCTATAAAACAACTTTAATCATTAAATAAACAACAAAGCCAAACAATAATTTCCTTCAGAGAAAAACCAAACATGCCCAAAGAGTGCAAAAAGTCAACATATATTAAAGCTGAGTGTGTTGCTCTCTGATGCGCACTAGTCTAAACCAGATACTTTAACCTGGAACTAACACAGTTTATAAGACCGTTTTTATCCATAAACAACAATATTAAACATTAAATACGAGAAAAATCAATTGCATTCATTTCTTCTGGCTCTTTATGCAGCTTTTCCAGACTAATTCACCCGTCATGGTGTTTTGTTTCATAGTGTCTTCTTACGTTATATTCTTTCATCACAGCCACACTGTCTTTGCACAGAAGACAAACAGCTTTGTCCTTCATATCCGCGAACACACACTCTTCCTCCCACCTGCCTCGAAAACCTGTTTTCAAAGTCCACCTTCAGTTTAGCCAGTTTTCGGGGAGAGGGTAGCTGAAAGTTGACCACAGGTAAAGAGCTCCATCAAGCTGCTGATGAACGAGTGGGGCAGGGACTCACGCCCGCGGGCCTTTGATTAACGTGCCAATATACCAGTGGGCCAGCTCTAATAATAATTAGATATTATCATGCGGGCCAAAGATAACTCCATCGCGGGCCTTGAGTTTGACATATGTGGTCTGTGGGGATTGACTCACTTTTGACTTCAAGTGGCCATTCGAGGAACTGCAGTTTTTGGCACCCAGAGGTTGCTGCTTGCAAAATATTAGATTGTTTTTCTTTCAGTTAACTATGTTTAATTGACTGATCGTGTAGCACTAATGTGCTGCATTAATCCGCAAATTAATGAAAGAATGAAGTCACTGTTAGTGCTGTTGAGTGGCACTAATGTTGCATATTGTCTGTTAAAAAAAAAAAAAAAAAAGAATGACTGTCTCCCAACAAACAGCCCTCATTTGTGCATTGTGCAGGGTTTCCGTGTGGTACAAGTAGAGGAGTGCTGGTTCAAATCTCTTGCACCTCTGATGGCTGAGGTCAGGGCTCAGATGGGCAGCGGTCCAGTGTATCTCAGTTTCGACATCGATGCTCTTGACCCGGGCTTCGCCCCTGGAACGGGCACACCAGAGATAGCAGGGCTTACTCCCATACAGGTAAACAGACTTTAATCCTTCTGAACTATCTTCTGTAACTTTATCTGATGCCGCGACCTCGTCATGTGACAGTCATGTTTAGTTTCTGTACTCATTTACCTCCTCAGATGTATAACCACTAATATATTTGTATTACCTTGGTTGGATTTAGGGAGTCGAGATTATTCGGGGCTGCCGTGGTCTAAACCTTGTCGGATGTGATCTAGTGGAGGTGTCTCCACCCTATGACACCACAGGTACTTATTTTACACATTAGACACATCATCAGATTATTCATTTACTTTTAATACAACTATTATTTATATAGATTTTTTTTTGCTCAACAGGGAACACTGCACTGACTGGCGCCAACCTCCTTTTTGAAATGTTGTGTGTCCTCCCAAAAATTAAATACTTCTGATCAGCACAGAGCAGAACAGGTAGTTTGTTAACAATGAATACAGGTGCTGCAATGCCAAATGAGCAGCATGTCCTGCACAATAAACCAGTAAGGAAAGGAAATTCTCCAACAATTACAATTTAACATCTTAACCAATAAACATTACATTTATTGCATTGTCTTATACATGAAGTTACATCCTTCCAGACCCCATAGATGACATGATTATGTACAATATTTATGACTCAAAGTAGCATTAAGATGATATTAATGACATTTTTACAGTTCATGTTGATGAAACAAACGAGTAAATCAGGCACACCAAGTTTCATCTCACCTTCACGTGTTTGTCTTATCACACAATTCTTGTCATTTGTAAAACATTCAGACGTTGAAATGGACCCCTGTTTGTCATTTTACTGCATATTTTGAGCATATGCATGTATATATGTGGGACAAACATTCATAGGTAACTAGTTCCTAAATAAAAAGTCTCAACATCACATGTGACCAACAGGACACGGTATCAGAGAGGAAGATACAGAGTACATTATACTACTTCATACTTTACTACTTAAAACTCCTCATTTGTGATCCAGGTTGTTGTTATTGCCTCACCAGTTAATTTTAGGAGATTTATAAGATGTGACCAGATATTCAAAAAGACAAGTTTAGCGTCTCTTACTTCTTTCTGTGGAACTGTTTGACGAGCTCGTCCAAGTTTAATTTCTTCAACCTGCAGAGGACAAACACAACTATATAGAAAAATGAATGAGGTTCTGTTTTACTGAACACAAAGCAGAGCTGCTTTCTTCCCTGTAGCTCTCTGCTGCTGTCATTTCCCTGTGCACATCAACGGCACAATATGAAGAATACAATGTTAAATAAATAATTTTGTGATTTGGAGTCAGAATTCAGGTGTGATTCAGCTGATTTCAGTACACCTACATATGATTACTGGTGGCACGGTGGCAGAAGTGGTAACGGTGTCACCTCACAGGTAGAAGGTCCCGGTTCAAATCCCGCTTTGGGCGCTGGTGGCGTGTCCTCCACCATGCCTTCGGTGCCTGCTGCTTGAGGAAAAAAGCAAAAAGGGTCTGTGTGGAGTTTGCATGTTCTCCCCGTGTTCACCTGGGGTATCCTCCATAAAAATGCCCCCACTAAAAACATGCGAGAAGATCACCACCTGACCAATGGTGACAACAATGGAACTGGTCCCCGGGCGCTGGTCGACTGGCAGCCCACCGCTCCTGGTCTGCCGCGGAGGAAGATTTGACCATGGATGGCGGAGAAAGGATTTCACAAATGCCTGGCGTGTGCCTCCTGAACTCTGCATGTTGTGTGTAAAAATTGTGATGAATAAAGGAATCTTAATCTTAATGATATGATTAATGCGTAACTGCACTCTTTCAAATGTTGAAATGCTGTTCAAAGCTGCTGTGATTCACTGCTTATACAGTGTTTATCAGCATTACTGCTAACAGGACAGCCACATATTTACCTGCTCCACAAGTCTCTGAGGAGTAAGGTCCAATACAAACTATCTCCTTTGCTACAGCAACTTCACTTTATCATACGTGACTTAAAGTATTGATGGGCTGCTATGAGCACCAAGGTGTCTCTGCTACCTATCTCTCACATCCAAGACAGGGTATCCATAAACACACGCTCACACCCGCACACATCAACCTTTTCAACTTACAAAGAGGACAAGGTTGCTGAATACTTTTGGATGATTTACAGTCTCCATCTCCTGCTCCGTCTCTTCCCAGGCGGACTCAATGTGGTGACATTTTTCAGGTGCAGTCTCTCAATGCTGTCGGGCTGCACGGTGATGACATCCTGGTGAGGGTGTAATGTGTGCTCGCTGTCAGCAAAGATGGTGCTTGCTGTAGGAAGGAAAGCTGAAGAAGGATTTGTTGTGGCCATGAGTGTGTTGACCTCTGCTGTATGGCTGGGTGTCATCAGTCTTCCCATAATGGTCATGACTGGCATGTTTGTCTTTCCTGGATAAGATCCAGTCATTGGTCAGACATGGTCCAGTTGTGCATGTTTTTGGCTTTTATGAAGCTCATAGGATTTGATAATCTTGATTAAAAGAAAGCAAAAAACGTATCTTTTCACTTTAGCCTTTAACTAGTCATGATTTTCCTGAACTTTTGTGCTTTTTCTTGCACTTATGCAGTGCTGCACTTCTTTAAAAAATGTATTTATTTTACCTGACTTTATGCATTATGTGTATTCTATTTTAGCTTTATTTTATAACTACTGTTTGGTGGGTTTTATTTTCCATCTTGTGTTATGCATTCTCTTTATGAAAGACATGCAATACTCAATATAAAATGTGCTATATAAATACAGTTGTTGTTATTATTCTTATTATTATTGTCATAGTCTCAACATAGCTGTTTTCTTTTAGTATATCGTTGCTGCAGTGGCAATTCGTCAAAGTAATAATTAACCCAACACCTCTGTAGTTCCCTCAAGCAGATGGGGTCAACCGCGTATCGCCACCACTCGGCGCAATGGAAGTTCTGCGGTTTTTCCAGCTTATTGGTTGGTTAACACTTATGTGAAAAGGCGGCGAATTTACCTCAGCAGCCTGTTTTATTTGTATATGTTCGGTTTATTGTTCGTCTCTCTGTCATTTATAGTGTGAACGTTATGAGGCAAGCTAACAGACTGTAAGCAGGACGCAGTAAAATAAATCGAACGTGCCCTTGTTTTTTTCTCCCGGCGTTCTCTTCAGCAGACCAATCACAGCAGGCAGCGGTGTAAACAAGGAAGTAGCAAATTCAGCCGCGCGCATATACAAAAAAACGGAAAGGCAACTTCTAATATTTGTAACACCGACTGACAGACATGTGAAGAGTTATATAACTGGTGAGTTTTAGCTTTTATGACCTTAACGTTACTCACTTTGTGTTGAATGGAGAATGGAGGAAAGACAACAAAATCAGTCTCGTGACAGATTCGGACCCATCAAACCTCTCTGTGACCCGAGACATGATCGATAAAGGTAGGCTAGCTGTGCAGATCTCAGCTTCTGTTTGTGGGCTGATTATTAAACCAGACTTCATCTAATGTGATGCTGCAGTGTTACACAACCGTCACCGTGTTGGCATCAGAGTTATGGTGCATTTATTTCTATCATATCTGTCTGTCAGCTTAGTCTTTGTGTAGTCTATGGTTAGCCCAAAATCAAAAAAATAAAGGAAACTCAAGTAAAATTCAAAAGTATAAAGTTTACATTTCATAATCACCCCAACTAATGGATGTAAAGATGAAGTCCACTGACACTCTCAAAACAAAAAAACAAACAAACAAACAAAAAAACAATCATCTAAATAAGCCTTTAAGTTGTGTTTATGTTTTAGAATTATATTACAGCCATTCAGCATCACCATTCATCTTTGCTGTCCCTGTTTTCAGCTACATGACTGTTTCTATGTTCCTGTAAACCGTGTTTGGACCATGTGTCGCCTTAAAACCAGTCCCTTGTGTGAGCACATACACTTGGCCAGTAAAGCTGATTCTGATTCTCAGGAGCGAAGGTGAAGAGATGATTCAACGCACTCTATCGTGGAAGTCAAGACAAAATGGAAACATGATGTAAGAGCTATTCTTCTGCCTCTGTGTCTGAAACTCTCCTAACTCATTAAATCACATCTGAAACTTTTATCTCCACTTTACAGCAACTCAAACATGAAGCAGCTTCACTGAAAGAAGGATAATTCCCAGTTTGACTGCCGTGTGGTTATCATGGTACTGAGGTAAGACGGGTCCTGTGTTTTTTTTCTCCTAAGAGCAATCCATGATGATTGTAACAACGAGCCATTGAAGATCAAAGCTCTTGCATCACCTGGAGCTTTCAGGGTCAATGTCACTGTGGTCATCCCAGCTTGATCTCAGACAGGACAAATTTGTAAGGAAAAGTCTGCTTACAAACTGGGGACAAAAGTGAGAAATTTGGGTTTTTACCTGGCAGGTAAGGTCTAACAAAAAACACAGTTGCATCATGGGAAGTGTAGGAATCAGTGTTTTCGGGCATGACACATATTAGGGACTAAAAGTCAGGATATCTCAGTCTCATGGGGAGCATTTGCTTTGAAATGTGTGTTTGTCCTCAAAGTGAGTGAGACAAGTTTTGAGGTGTCCCCCGATGAGGTTTGGCAACATGTGTCTGTTTGTACTTCATGCTTGAGTTGGTTCACTGCATGTCCACTGCATGTCCACAGCGTGGAGAAGTGTTTTCAGTCTTTGCTGTAATGCCTTCTAGCTCCAGTAGAGGGCACTTAATTCTCAGTGTGTGAAACTCAAGAGATCAGCAGCACTTCTTCATTTTCTGTTATTCTTATTTATTCATTTGTTTTACCAAAATAAGGGAATCCCAGTCTTTTAATGACCAGCAGCTTTCCAATAAAACATTTAATTGCCTTTGATTTAATTAAAGTAAAACATTGAGTGGAGTGGAATCCTGTTTCAGGAGTGCCAGTAAGGACTTTAATAAATGTGTGTCTTGGGGCCATGAAAAGTATACTTAAAGGCATTCAGCAAGTTTATTGCTCAATCAATGAAAAATCTCTGAGGATTAGATCTAGTCTGCTTTGTTTAACTGTGCTGCACTCCTCTGGGCCATTCTTTCTTAAATCTTTATCTGGCAAGACCCCCAGTTTTATGGAAGTGCAATACCAAATCACCCTTTGGAGTGCAACTTTGATTGAATATCAGCTTTGGCTGCAGAGAGGCTGCAGTAACTGAATGCATTCCTTCCACTGACGTGTCACAAGTTCCTCTCTCTGACGTCCACACGCTCAGATCCAGATGATGTATGCTCGTGTAAATGCTTTTAGGTGAGTCACGGTCGCTTCCCAGATGCCGTGCACGATGCGAACAAGTGAACCTCAACAGCATCAGCAGGGCAAACCCAAATATTTCTGTGACCTGAGCTGTGGAGGAGGTAGCTAACAATGAACATACTGTTAATAGGAGTAATAAAGAATGTGTAGAATGCTAATGGAGGTGGAGCAGAAGTCACTCGCCGTCGTCCAGCAGCAACTGTCTGAGCACGTCTGATGAACGGGATGCCAGAGCCGTGCTGCTCAGCCCGGGTGACACTGCGTCAACTTTTCCCAACGTGTTTGAATGTGTGCGTGCGTGCATTGCATTCATGCATCTGTGTTTGTTTTGGTTCACGATGGCACAGTCTTTCAGATGCAAGTCACAGCTATAGATAGACTTGACTTGCATGTTTCCCTAATGCCTCTTTGACCATGTGACCGACACAGGAGGGACACAGATTTGGGCTCCTGATACGTCAGGACTGTAACTTTGAGAAAAATGCTGCCACCAATGACTTGTTGATGATGGTGAGCGTCACTCATTATACCAGCAAAATTAGCTGGAGTCCCTTTAAGTCCTTCAGACCACTTAGCGCTTCATTTTAAGTACATGTGATTATTGATTGCGATCATCATAAAGTCTCCCAAATCTCTGCAAACTTGGCAAACTCTCAACCCGAAGCATGTGAGCAAAGATCAGTTTGACAATACTCAGTTTCACTTTCAGGAGACAAATCTGCTTAAAGGCCATAGGTCATGATTTTGAGTGGAAAGATCTATGAATTCACTGAATTACGGCCGTGCATTTACTTTCTTACTGTTTAATTAATAGTCGGCAGCTTTTCTGCTGACACATAGTGGCTGTCAGCTTTCAAGAGTAGATAAAAAATAATCCAGAAAATGTTCGACTTGTACTCTGCATAGTGATTTAAAAGACATAGCGTCTGCAAACCTCTTTTAATAAACTGCTTCTGATAATGAAATGCAATTTCGTGGACTTATTTGGTGGAAATAAGAGTGCAGGCCAGACATGACCCACGTATGAGAGCTGAATGGAAGAAAGGGTGAAAAACTAGTGTCTGCGTGTCCTCCTCCAGGATAACTTCATGTGTATCAGAGTCCAAAGGCGTCGACCCTCGCTGAGAGCGGAAGTGTCTCATAATCTTTGGCTGATCTTTGCTCTTTCTCACAGCTGTTTTCTGCAGCTGCACAGTCCGTCTACAGTTGGCAACTCGCACTGTGCTACAGCTATGCTAATGCAATCCGCAGAGCGAGAGTGAGTGATCTGACATCCTCGCCGCCGTACTTCAGGGCTGAATCTAATAATGTGAACGGAGTGCAAATACAGCAGCTACACTGGGAATTGATCAGATTTGGCTTGTGCTTGTAGACGGCTCTTAAACTTAAAGATCCCCTCCGGACATGTTTTAAGATATGTGTAACACACTGTAATTTGACTAGTAATGTGTGTCTGACATGTTTTTTTCCACAAAAAAAGTTCTGTTAGCTTGTTAAAATCCTTAAAATTGCAGTCCTGAGTCTATGATTATGCAAATGTGTGTCATTTCAAAGGTTTACCTCCTTCACAGCAGACGTCTCCCACTCTGCTGAAAAGTCCATTCTCAGTGTTTGTGCACTGGAGGCTTCAGGTTTCCACATCACACTCGTGTATGTCCAATGTTGGACCAACTGGATTTTCAGTTAGCTCAGAGAAGCTTTCCACTTTCAGCAGATGAATGTGAAAACAGCCTTTTGGTGTCAAACTGCAGATACACCATTTAACAGCAGGAACAAGAAGAAAAACATATTTTTGAGTGGAGGGAGACTTAATGATGGATCATCTCTGCTTGATAAAGCTGGCTCAGTAGTGACAGAAAGCTGCTTCACTTCAATATCTGGATTTTGTTATTTGCCTCTTTCCTGTATTCAGCTCCTTACCCCACGTGTTAATCCTCCCTGAAAGCCAGAGAAAATGTGGACGTTTGCATTACATTATGCTGTTCTTAGCATTCATTTGTGAGTCACGGAGGACTTGGCCTGTGATCGCAGGAGTCGAGGATGCAGCGGTTTACGGTTTTACCGCTGCATCCTCGACTCCCGCGTTCGCTGAACGCTACGTTGGTTTTGGGACCTGTAATAATGGCTTGAGACAGTTTATACTGAACATGTTTGACACAATTTTTCCAGTACTTTTCTGCGAGGGAGGAGTCCCTAAATCACACCACTGTGGTCAGTGACATGCTTCTGGTATGCATTCAAGAGGACTCTGAAGAGCACAGGAACAAGCTTCAGCTCTGAGGCCTGCACTTTACTTTCAGCCTCTGATAGAAAGCATTTATATGTGGTGGTCTTGAATATCACATCAACCAAAAAAAACCCTTAAAAGTGAAATAATCTATAGTGCAAATGTTGATTATTTGACGTCCTACAGCAGTGGTTCCCGCCCTTTTTTGGCTTGTCACCCCTTAAGGTAAAACAACTTCCTGTGCCTTGTCAGCCATTGCTTATGTCGACCAGTTGTGAACAGCTCAACATAGAAATCTCAACACTTTAAGGACGCATAAAATGATTCAGTCACTCACAAGAAAAAGCAAAGATTGCAAGAAAGCCTGTGAACCCTTGCAGATGTCTGGACCCCCATCGTGTTGCCCTGCTGGTGTCCGTGTTACACAGGCCTCCATCCTTTATCCCTCATGTCACCCCCACCCAGCTATTAACATTTTCTTTTTATTACTTTTATGTTTTCCTTTTCATTACGCAGCTAAAGCACAATTAGACACTGAATCTGAAGCCTCACTCCACTCAAAAATGTGTTGTGCTTCTTGCAGCTGCAGAGTTTGATGCTTGAAGACTCACACTGATCTGCTGAAGGAGGAAAGTTTCTCTGGTCTCACGTAAAATTTGAGTTTAACACGTGCTTGTGTGACATGACGTGATATAATGGTGGGTTTTGAGGAAGTGATGGTGCAGCGTGCATGTTAAAAAAGTGTACACACGCATGTACACATACATGGACTGTTTCTGTGAAGTGAAGACATCTCGTGTTTCTTATCGCTAAACTTCTGAAACAAAACACTTGCATATTCATAGATTATGAATTTTTCAACGCGAGAGAAAGACCAGATGTAATTTCTGGAATGTTTAACTTGGTTATTCAGCCTTTCATTTTTAAAACATAGCTTTTGTAATCTAATCAGGTTGATAAGCCCTCTCTGTTCAGCTCCCGTTTAGCCTGTTTTTGGCCAAGAAATGAGAACAGCTTCTTGCCATTTCTATTCAGGGTTCAGCATTTAATTGGCGACAGCTGTTCTCTCAAATCTCTGAGTGTTACAGTGAGCTCTTTACACAGCGTACATGGATGGACCCAAACATGCAGACCTTCCACACGGCTCCTGACTCCAGTCCTGACAAGTAGTTTACTATGTATCCATGTGTGCGGCTCTGATTTAGGACATGTCTCTAGTGGGACAGAACACAAGACAGTTAATTATGTGTCTATTTTTACTTTATGCTTGAGTTGGTCCTTTGTGTCTACTATATGAAGTTATGTCAGTCTTTTATGTAATACCCTCCCGCCTCCAGTAGAGGGCGCTTAATGCTCAAGTATACTGTGTTTGGCTAGAGAGATTCCTTTCATTGAAGTCTGAAACAGCGGTTCTATTTTCTTCCAAAATAAGGGAATCTCTGTGTTTTAATGACTGGGAGCTTTCCATAAAAACATTAAATTGACATTCATGTATTCAGTGAAACACTGAGTGGAGTGGAACTGTGTTTCAGGAATGCCAGTAAGGACTTTGAGGGCATGAAAAGCGCACTGCAGGCGTGCTGCAGGTTTATTACCCAATCAAAGTAAAATGACAAATCTCTGAGGATTAGATTTAGTCTTCTTTGTTTAACTTTTCTGAATGGTAAAGTTTGTTGACAAGTGCTAAGCCAGCACTCCAAGATAAACCATGATCTTAATCTCCACAGACATAGTGACTTTGCAAAGACACTGAACATAAACTATATGGTTTACTTAGAAAACATAATGCACTATAAAGTCAGCTCCACCATGGCAACCTTAAAATACAATGAGCGCATCAGAAATAATACTCCAGTAATGCCCTACATATACAGAGGGGTGGAAAAGTACTCTCTTAAATTAAAGTAGTAACATCACAGTGTATAAATACTCTGTTACAAGAGTTAAAGTCCAACATTAAAGTGAATATTCTGTATAAATAACTTGAATATGCAAAGTACCTCGTAAATGAAGTTGTTAGGTAATGTAGTGGAGTAAAAAACAACAATATCGGATTCCAAAATGTCGTAAAGTAGACGTAGAAAGTAGCAGAAAATACATATATTCAAAGTACAAGTAATTGTACTTCAGCAGATGTACTTACAGTAGTTACCACTACTGCATACAAAGGCCTGTACTTAAGAGTACTTCCACTTTTGATAGTTAAAGTCAGTTTTGCTGCCAATAGACATACTTCTGTGCTTTTATTCTGAAATTATGCCTGCAGGACTTTTACTTGTATTGGAGCAGTTTGGCAATGTGTTAGTACTACTTTTACTAGTACTGGTGAAGTACTAGTACCATGACTTTTCAGTAAAACATCTGAATTCATATTCTATTTATATTCTACTTTTTTAATCTAATTCAGTAGTCTTTAATGAACATGTGTATATATATTTCAAGATTTAAGATTTTGTATTTTTTTTCTGACCTACATCTATCTATCTATCTATCTATCTATCTATCTATCTATCTATCTATCTATCTATCTATCTAGACTTTAAGTATGAAATGAAAAATCCAAAAGCCCTTTCTGAGGGGTGGACACGCGTGGGGAGTGTGTGCTCGTGTAAAGGGGCCCGCGTGGGTCTCCTCGGTGGCTCCTGGGATTAGCTGTCTTCTCTTCAGCACTCCCTGAATTCCATTCCGCCTTTTCCTTTTACTGCACCTCTCTCTCTCTCTCTCTCTCTCTCTCTCTCTCTCCCTCCCTCCCTCTCTCCCTCTCTCTCTCTCTCTCTCTCTCCCCCCCCGGCTCAGGACTTCCCTGTGACTTTGCAGGACTGCATTTAGCCCTCATCAAGTCCCAAGTTTCGGAGCGCACGAGAGTGGAAGCAAGTTTGGAGCCTCTCCGACTCGATTATTTCGCGATCGCAGCCGCAAGAGAAGCACGACGAGCGCGGAAAAGGATCCGTTTGACCTGTTGATGAAGTCCCACCGGGTGCGGGACGCAGAGGAGCAGTCGGGTTCCTTCACGGGGAAGAAAAGTGTGAAAAAGGTGCAGACATCACACCGCTCCGGTGGCCAGGAGGAGTGAAGGACCTCGCTTTTTTCCTTTTCCCCAGCGTTCGCAGCCTGCGCTGGGTTGGTGGAAAATGGGCACTTCGATCTGTGGACTTATCCTCTCTTTGATACTCTCATGCCAGCTGGTTACTGTAAGTGAGCACAAACTTTCTCTTTCCTCCCTCTGCTCACTCTTAAACTCTGCGCTGTGGATTTTCTGTCTCACTCAGCGCCGATTCCCCCAGAGGTCAAGTCAAAGTTACAAATCAGTGCTGTGATGACCTATTAAAGGCAGAAACAGAGGCATGTGTTGATGTTGCTATTTATGTTAAGTAAGTAGTGCGGTCTGCTGGTGCAGGGCTGCTCACATGCAACTGGGCTGCATAACAGATTCCAGCCCGCACAGTCACATCAGCATGTTCTGTAAAGATGCTTTTAAAAGTAATATGACAAACTAGAACCTGCTGTTGAGTGAAGCTGGGCTAAGTTTGTCCATAGAAACAAGCTATTCATAGTCCCCCTGGAGTCCTCAACCCTAAACCTTCTCAAACTTAGTCAGAGTACACTTTGCACTGCCTACACTGCTTTTGTTGTCTTTACATTCATTGCAGATCATGTATGAAAATGTGCTTTTATTCCCAGTTTGTCTTCTTATTCCTTCGCGTCCTCACACGCTGGCTCCCTTTCATTGTCATTCTTATCAATGAATCCGTCCTGGAAATACTTCAGAATTAAAGTTGAGGCTCATTTACTAGTAAATAGATAGATAATTAAATAAGAAAGGGCTTAAGAATCCACTCATCTGGTTCCATTCTCCTCCATCCATGACCTGCTGCAGCTGGGAGAATCCACCGCTTAGGCAGTTTCCGATCAAGTTGCGTCTTCTGCTTTTACTCGTTCACTATTGTGCAGTTTACTGTGGGCCTGCAACCAAACTTTACTAATTCATTTTTCAGTTATTTGAGTGATAATTTAGTCCATAAAATACCCAAGATCACGTCTTTAAATAGCCAAAACTTACATAGATATGCAACAGAGAAATGTGCTGCAGCAAATCCTCACATTTGTCAAGGTGACAACATTTATGGTGATTAATTGATTATCAAAACTGAATGAATCAATCGTTTCAGCTCCAGCGTGCTGCCCTCACACTGTTACTCCAGTGTAATTGATGATATATCAGTCTGAAATATTTGTACTCTGCTATATCTGCCGTGTGAATCATATAGAGGATGAGCATCGCCTTGCTGCTGAGAATAGACCCCCCCTCTAGAAATCCCGTCTGGTCTCTCACCTTTATGCCCTCCAATAAACAGAGCTGTCATGGCTGAGATATCTGTGACTCCTCTGTGTTGATTTGATCTGAAGCAAAGCCTTTTTGAATGATGGGACATAGTCGCCGCGGCCGGCAGACATAAATCTTTCACCTGCTGGACATGAGAGTATATGAGCAGTAATGTTCCAGGCGTTGGAAAAGCCATAACGTTGATGACTTGGAGGTATATTTAACGTCCGGTGGTGACGTGCTATCGAGCGCAGGGCCTTTACTGCGGATGGCCTGTCGCTTTGTGTCCCTTCACAAAGTTGAGACAGAAGGTGCATTACCTGCATCCTCAAAGGCGACGCAAGTGATGTATCAATATAATCGATCCGCAAAAGCTGCCCAGTCCCAGGAGGCCTATCCTCATCTGTCGCTCTGACACTGGAAGGTAACAGGAGATGGCCTCTCCACTGCAACCACAGCCGTGATTGACTACTCGCCCAACAATACCAGCGTAATTGAATTAACTGCAACCACAAGCATCTGTTTCTTGCGTTATGACTTTGAACAGTCTGTCCCTTGATTCAATTAAGCACACGTCCTGGTGTTACCACGGGCCCTCCTCTCACCCCGCCGGAATGTCAGGGTCACGCACATCAGCTCAAACAATGGCGGTCAATAAAAGCTCGCGGTGGGTAAGAGCCCTCCATCACGTCACCTGCTGCGCGCCACCAGCAGCACAAGTGTGAGAAATGATCCGAGTGAAGCGTTTTTACAGCTTCATGTTTAATTAAAGCTGTAAAAACGGCCACTGGCAACTCTGTCCCGACTCCTGTGAGTGTTTTACATGTGAAAATGGACGGACGGTCTGCGCTCCTGGTCTGTCGGGATCATATATAAGAGGCAGAGGCCGCTTTGTTTTCTGATGTATGACATCAGACCGACTGAGCAGCACTGCTGACATTTTTGGCACACGGATCCCTCCCAGTATAGACAGTCAAAAGTGTCCCTTGACTTCATTGGGGGTTGGACTGGAGTTGGGGGAAGGGCGGCCTGGATTCCTATGACTATACAGTCTGCAGAGCGTGTGTCGTTGGTGTAAATCGTTCTTTCTTCTCTGAGTGTGGCTCCGCTCCTTCGTCGGCTGCTCGATGCTGTGCAGCAACAGTTTGATCTGATGATTTATTTAGTCTGTGCTGGCTCATGTATTGACTGCGCGAGGTGGTCGGTCTCTCTGTGTGGCGCTTTGTCGTTTCAGACCCCGGCTACCTGGTGTTTAATTCCCATTCACAGTCAATGAGGACTCCACGGAGCTGCAAAGCAGAGCAGTGCAAACAGCAGCTCCACTCCACAGTTTGAACAGTAGGGAGGGTCTGCCCCCACTAGACCTACTCACATAATTGCTTGAAGACTGGGTTCAGTAAACATTGCATTGTTGAATTATAGCCTCAGGAGAGGGGCCATCTTGGCTGATGGGACAATGCTGCTCTGGAGTGGCTCGCCCCCCCCCCCCCGAGCACATTGGCACATATGGAGCGCAGGCCGGGAGGCTGGCATTTGTTGACTCTGCAGTGAGGTGTGACTTGGGCTGGTATGGAGGTCAGAGAGGTGAAGACTCTGAACCTGACGCTGTTTCTCAGTTCAGCGGGGGTTCCTCGTGATTTATTCACAGCCCAGATTAGCTCCCGCTGCAGAGTTTCCCAAACTTTTCACTTTTAGCTTGCGTCTGCAGTTGCTCGTGTTACGTTTGACTTCACACATTAAATGTTGTGCATGCCTTTGTGCAGTGCAGTCATGTGCTGACCGCTTTCTTCAGTGTTTCTGTGTGTGTTCCTGTGCCTCACTGCTCCTCTGCTATTAGGCTGAAATGAAAATCTTCCATTTGTGCTTCTTTGTCCTCCTGCAGAGACGTGAGGCTAAGTTTGGCTCTAGCTTGTAGCGCGGCATGCATTGAAGAACATACGCTCCTCTTATAGAAGCACAGCCTCGTCTTACATTACTAATGATGCTCGCCACCTTTTAGGCAACACACACTGTCATCCAGGTGATGTGTAGTAGTGAACACTGTCTGCATTTATTGTTTTGAAAGGTACATTACTCCACCATGCTGGTGCAGCACAGACTTTTCAGATCTAATTGCACTTATATCACATTACATCAAAAGCATTATGTCTTCTTAACTTGCAGTAGATTTACGATGTATGCCGATAATATCAGTATTCACAGTATGGCCTCACGCCCAAGTCTTAATTCTTCTATTTCTGTTCTTCTGATTCCATGCAGTTTGCAACCAATGCCAGGTTGTGTTATGTTGTATTAGAACATAATCAATGCAGGCAACCTCAGCGAGCAGTGTGATACGTGCGCTGCGATGCAAAGTAGGAATTTAGATTGCACAGATGCATCAAAGCCTTAAAGATGGACACAATACAATGGGGTGTTTCACCCCGCCCTCACCTGGGACACACCCTCACACACACACAAGCTGATGTCCTCTCACAATACACTCTGTTCTGTGGCTGCAGTAGCGTTGCTCTTTCATGCCCAACGTCTCGTCATTGTCGGACAGAAGAGCCGACTCCAAACACAGCTGCACCTCAGCTGGTACAGCAGCAACGCGCTGCATGTGCTGACATGAGCGCACATACTCTCGAGTACCGCCTGTTGTAACTAGAATCCCACTCTTTCCATTCACACCTCTTCATACGTTTTCCCTCTCTGAAGCATATGTGCGTGCGCGGCTTTTGTTACAAACTACGGTTTAAGGAGCTCTACGTGAAAGAAATGTTACATTTTGATGTAGTTAATGTATTTTGAGCCATCAGATCTCTCTGATTAACACACCTGTCTTTTATTTTCGCTTTGATAACACTGCATTCAGCACACCTGCAGGTATGGAATAAAATAAAATGTTTTCATTCTTTTCTTTTTAGCAGTACCTGTCAGACATGACTGTAAGGTGGTGTGGGAGCAGGGCAGCCTAGTCATGCACATGGTCATCCTTTAACTGACTTACTGAACTGCCTGAGAGCAAGATATTAGATTACCGCCAATTTCTGGATTTTGCTCTGTACTGTAGTGAACCCTCTTTACAGCGCAGCAAGTACTCGGGAGATTTCCTGGCAAGAATCATTAAAACAGCATGTTCACTGTCTACGTTGTGTGATGTGTAACTGTTCATGCTCAGAGACAAACTGTCGCCCTTTGGCCCCTTTTTTAAGTACAACATGCTTGAAGTATATGCATCACTTCATTCCTGTGTTATGGGGCTACAGGTGCAATAAAGCCGACAGAGTTCATGGGGAGGTCACAGGATGTCTTGAGGACACAAGACAGTCTCCACCACAAGCAATAAAAAACAACAAATCATCAGAAACTATTTGTGGTCGCACAAATCACAAATGTCTGATTTTCGCTCCCTCGACATGCCCAGCCAGCGCTCGTATGAAGAAATAGTAATGATATTTTTCTGAAAATAAGAAGGTAAACATTTATTCCATTTGGAAAGAGTTTAACACCAAACGTTTGGTCTTCCTGTGGCTAAATGAGTGGCGAGCTGTCTTTCAGTATACGTCCTTTAACGCCGGCTGTCCCTCTGCTCCTGTGGAAATAGTGACTGTAAACCTAACACGTGTCGCTCGGCCTGATAAGAAGAACTGAAGACTGTAACAGACGGACTCTGACTGCACTCCTCATGCTACACAGCCCTCTTCCATCCTTTCACATTGTTTACCAGGCTTCCTCCCTGGCTGCACCCCAGCTCGCGCTCATTAGAGATTCATTGAAATGCTAAGTTAACTGTATTGCACTTTCCCTTTGAAGGTGCTTTATAGTTGTCTGTGCCCTATTGAATCTGCCATTGTCTTCGCTAGCGGCATTGATGTGAAGTCACTTTGGCATTCTGCTTTTTGCTCAAAGGAGCTGCTGCATTGTCTTGTATGGTCCCTCCCTACTTATACAGCGGCACTGATGGGGGTTGCTGCCCTTTTCACGACAGACGTTTTAGCTTCTTTTTTTTTTTTTACCAGGTACTTAAGTTTGCTAAAGGAATGCCATCATTCTTTTTTTTCCTCCATTGTCTTTTAAGAGCAGGTTTGACCCTGACATCCCGTGAAGTGTTTACAAAAAATCCCACCCTGGTGTCTTATCAGAGCTGATGATTTCGCACTCCCTGCCTCCACTTCCTCTCACTGTACAAGTCTCTACCTGTGGAACAGAAAGGCCTCTATCTTTGCAAGACTTCATTGTAACCTTAAGATGATGCAAATTCACCTAAGCTGTTGTTAAACCCTTAATGTTCACAGAGGGAGGTCGGCAAGTGGAATTTTGGGTGTAATGGCTCAGTGAAAAGTAAATACAGGGGAAACACTGGCTTCCCCTCTCTGCTAACTTCTATTTAATGCAGGAGCTTGTTCGTAGGCAGTCATACAAGATTACTGCTCTTCAGGAGTCTAATTAGATGACTTCACAAATGAAAGCTTTTGTATGTTGAACACCAGAGTTTGAGCTGCCTTTTCTTTTTGTTTAGAACACGCTACAGCAAATGGAAGACTGCGAAAACGCTTACTAAAAATCAATTCAGTTATTCTCTTGCTGAAGATAATAATACTACTTGATGCATTTTAAGTGTATCACCTCCACTGGCATTAGCTCAAGACATGTGGTTTACACAAGTTTACACCAGCTAAAGTCGTTAACCAGAATAGCATTGCATTTGCCAAAGTCATCATCCTAAAAGCCCTTTTTCTTGTTATGTCAAAAGTGAAAATATACTGCTTGAAAATACAAGCTGTCATTTTAGAGGGGATAAGAGTCTGATTATACATTTTTCCATATTATACTTATAGCGCTAACTAGCTGTGCACCGCAATACCAGAACAATGCTGTCGGTCATCAACAGGTGAGGTTGCTAACTTTTTGCTTGGTACTTGTTAGCTTTAGCATCAGCCTTTTAGCATGATATCATGTCCTATGTAGCCACTAAGTGCAAAAAACAAGAAAATAAATAATAACAAGTTAGCCTGAGGCTCCGTTTTGAACCTCAATTCATTGAACTAACGTTAGTTTAAGGAGCTAGCAATCAGCAGCTGATAAAATCTGCTTCTGACAGTTGTCATTGTAGCTGTAAATTCAGCTGCTGCTGAGGGGAGAAGAGGGTAGTGAACATTGATTTGGGATATGGAGACTACAACCGCGAGTGACGCTTATTTTCTTGATTAATCGATTAGTTGTTTGGTCTATAAAATTTAAGATGATGAAAAAATATGTTGATCATGACGTTCATTTTGTCCACAAGCCAAAAAATATTCAGTTTACTGTCATAGATGTGAAAGAAACCCGAAAATATGCACATTTAAGGAGCTGCAGTTCCTCCATGGCAATTCATTTAATAGTTGACAGCAAATCGATTAATCGTTGCGCTACTAATTGAGACTTTTTGACCCAGTAGTGAATAGCAACAAGTAAGCGTCTTCACAATGTGATGCTTTGTTAGAGTCTGTGCCCCGTTGCTTCTGGTTCATGGCAGGGTTTAGTCATCAGGTGCTGGGCCTTCGCTGTGCCCTTCACTGAGGCTGCAGATGTCCTCAGGAGAGACAGGAGGACAGCCGAACCAGTCTGCTCTGTGTTATCATGTCAGCTGCCGTCCCACAAGACATAACAACTCTTTTACTTTGTTATACACACACACACACACACACACACACATACACACACATACACACACTTTCTTGGGCGCTTTGTGCTCTCGCAGGAATTCTCTCTGTTCTTTTCGCCCTCCGTCCTTTCCTCTCTGCTCACTCTTGCTGGTAGCTTTTGACTGTTGATTCAAATCTGGGAGTCCGTGCACATTGTAAATGAATGGCAAACCAGTATTTATATCACAGTACGCACCTGGAAGGAAGGCCGCCTGGACAAGCGATTGGCTCCAGGATGAGATATCTCCAGAGCTGAAGAGCGAGCGAGTTGGTGGTTTAGAGGATGCCGGCAGCCCATTGTTTTGGTGCAGTGGCTTGTGATGGTCTAAAACTTTTGTCCCTTGCTGAGTCACCTTCCTGTTGGGGAAATGAAACCTGGAATTATCTACAGGACAAGAGGACCCCACTTCCCCTGAAGCAAAGTTTATTCAGGCTTTCCTGTATGCATTTCAGTTGTCCTGCTCTATATATGGTGAAAGAAATAACCCAGTGTATTTGTTGTTTTTGCAGCCCCCATGCTCATTTTTTCCCTGCTTAAATTGCCGTTTCTCTCTGAAGTATGTTTATATTTTAAAACCCCCATAATCTGTAGTCCTTCTAGTTTTTCTCTGCTCATATCTCAACAAACAAGTCTTATTTAAACATCTCCCCTGCAGTCTCATGCAGTCGATGTAGAGGCAGTTATCACAGGTTTTTTCTATCTTGCACAGCAGGATCTACTCCACTTGGAGTCTGTCAGCTGCTCATAGAGTGTAGTTGCAAAGCTGTACAGAAGTGTTCACAAGTTTTCATAACTTGGCAAGTAATGTGCTGGAACTAAGGATTAATGAATTCCCCTGGACTTAATTATGCCAAAGTACAAGCCTCCTGTTTTTATTTTCCTCGCTCAGCTAGGACGTGATTTTTGAATTTCCATCACAGTGTGTTTCGACTGAGCAGAAGTGCTTGGTTGGAATTATTTTCCATCCAGGTTTGCTGCTTTTGAAGATGCACGCCAAGAGCCAAAATGTGTTGTCATGGAAAAAGTCTTTGATGCAGACGCACTCCCACAGACTCATTCACACGCTGTATCCTTAATGAAAAGTAACTATTACTCACAGCTGATCTCTGGACGTATAAATGGAGCAGAAAACTTGAATCCGTCAACAAAAAGTCCGCAAATTCAAATCTTTGGCTGCATTAGAAGAGACACAATGATACATCCTAATTGCTTGTTACGGTAAAAAACATAGCGTTAGCATAAGCTGTTGCTACTGTTGCATCTTGGTAATTGACTTGGCGAAGCTCCTCCCACCTTAGTTACTGTTGCTATGACTGAATGATGGATCGCACAATAACGGTGTCAAATTTAACACGAGAAATTCTTTGTAATTTCTTCTCTTTGGCTGCTCAGCTTGTACTCGTTCATAAGGTTAGCCTAAACCCTGATAGCATCCTTCCTTGCAGTGGGGAAACTTTAAAGATGATGTGTTTTCATTTACTTTCATGTGACCAGTAACCCCACAAATGAATATAATAATTAGTTAACGATCTGCCTCTTGGCCTTGAAAGTAACTCTATGTTACGACTGTGGGGAGTGAACTAATTGCCATGACATGCTAATGTTTGTAGCATATGTTACCATACTAATTCAGAAGCATGCTTTTGCCCTTGTGTTTCTGTTTTTTGAAAGGCTAACAAAAAGGACTCCTCCCTTGCTCATACTTCAGCCTGATGCACACCGCCTCTGCAAATCTAAAGCTTGACCTGCCAGACAGAGTTACAGTTATGAGCTATTATTGGACAGCTGCTACATGGGGAAGCATATGCTCAGTTGCATACTTTAGTTTCTTGTCTTATCTCACTGGATCTTTGCACTGTTTTTATCGAACGACTGGGTGTGTGCATCTGATGCAGTCTTTCTGGCAGTCTCGCTACCCAGAGATGCATTTTGTTTGTGAAACAGTTCAGAAGATGCAAAAGCAGCTCAGTCGACAGCCGCTTCTGCGTGAGAAGGTGAATGACTGAAAACCAAACCATTGATAAGAGTGGAATGCGGACCCCGTTGGTGGTCGAGCGTTTCACCAGATTAAAATCACAGTTTCATGTGTGCTGCTGGAAAACATTACAATTGAGCCCTCAGATCATTTTCAAATACTCTTCTCTTGAAGTTGATCCAGATCACCGTCAGGGAGAAGCTGAGAGAAGGATTTCCGATTTTATCTTTATTCATGTAGAGCATTGCCAACTTAATACAAAGACTTACAAAGACTGCTGAACCACCACACTGACTAAAGTAGCTTAGCATCCATCATGTGCCCGGAGGCTTGACATTCAGTGAGTCTACCCAGTACCTGGCAGGCCTGTTGCAGCTGAAGGTTGGCCTTGTAAAGCGGTTGGTAAGGCAAGGGGAATTTCTGTGGTTTCAGACTAAAGTGGCTGTATGTAATTTTCTCTCCACCCAAACCATCTGTTGATCCCATGGAATGAGGAGTCATCTAAATACTCAGCTTAAAGTCTTGTTTATATACTTCTGAAAGTTACCGTTTACTGTTTGATCAGAGATGGCACAGATAGAGACACCAACGGAAGAGGGGATCTATCGGAAAAATACTATTTTGAAACCCAGACGAAAGTTTGCTGTGCATGTGTCACATCTCTTATATAGCAGTATTTAGCTTCTGTGGCGGCGTGAGTCAGCCTGTGTTCTCAGTGAAGACGTACAGTTTACAGTAAGTGGCTGGTGACCACCAACAATGCCTTAACAACACCGCATCAGTCAAGACGGAGTGACGGTAACGGCAGCTTTGGAGCATTGCAGTTTTTTTTTTTTAATCTCTGCACGGCTGTTGGGATGTTGGTTAAATTTTGACACTCTATGTCTTTACTCGATCTCTTTTATTGCCATGTGAGGTACACATATGGGATTTGGCAATCTGAATTACAGATCTTGTTTGACCTTGATGTCCTTCCCTAATCATCAGAGACAGTGGAGGCCTTACTTTTCTGTTCGTCTTCAAGCAGGCAGCACCTCCAGCCAAGTCAGGCAATTATTGCTTTAAAAGGGGTAATTAAATGGTTCTTCCCCTGAACCGAGGGCCCGTGTGATTTATGTGGACTGTGAGCACATAGAGGAGGCTCTTTCAGCTGTGCCAGGACCAAGAGGCCCTGTCTTCCCTACCAGGCTCCACCTGCTGAGGCTCTATTATGACCCTGTCATGGGTACAAGGGGTGTAGATGGGGGGCACACCAGGGCTAAAATCTGGCACAAACACCAGACTGCAGACTGCAGGCATTCTCTCTGGCACAGACATCAGTCTTGCCATTTGGACACATGGTTAACTTCAGTCTGTTGTTTCACCAGAGCTTTCCTGGTGCAGGGATAATGGGAGACAAGATTTGAGGGAGATAGTAGAAGAATGAAAGCAGAGTTGTTTTTTCATGCCTATTTGTTATTTAGAACAGGCCGGCCAGACGGGCAGAGATTAGGGTCCGACTGGCCCTGGGTGCTGTGTCTCTGAGGGCGAGTCAGCACTATTGCTGCATCCCAGAGGTGGAGCTTGTCCTTCTGATATCACACACCCACCCGTAATATAGGTCTAACACTTAATAACAAACATAACGTTGAAAAGGTCCTGCTGCAGATCTGCTCTGTCTTGCTGCCCGTTTGCTGATAGCTGTTGGGTCAAAGGCCTTCTGAGATCACATTTAAAAAAAGGAAAGTCCGTTGCACCCTCTTGCACACAGCACTCAGGAATACCACCCCTGAATCTGCACAGCTTATGCTCAGTGTAAAATACGTGTGCAGAAGTTGGCACGCTAATATGTGTTGCATGGATCAGTGGCAAGAGCGTGAGCTGCTGGGTTTGTCTCATTTTAAAGAACACTGTAAAATAGTCAATCGTGATAATTATAGCTTCCTTCAAAATACTGGTATATATTATTTATATATATTCTAAGGTATAGCATGCAGTATCAGTCATGGCTCCTGCTGCTCTTATCCAGGCCCCTGGGCAGTAATACTAAGAGTTGGCTGAGGAATGAGCGTTCGCTGAGGTGAATACCTTCAGGGTCAGTTAAAAAAATGCAAGCAGAAGAAATTCTGATGGATTTTAGTACACCATTTTTATTCATGTAAAACTGCAGTCATGTTACTTCTCATTGTCTTGAGACAGCAACGTTTTACCATAAAGAACCGTCAGCAAGGTCAGACGGAGTGACGTAACCTCACGGGTGAAAGCCGAGTCTTAAATTATCCTCTTTCTGTTCTTTTCCCTTGAAAGGTCATGAACTGGCTTGTGCTGGCTTGTCCATCAGCACAGTGGTGAGTCACACATAGAGCTGACTGCAGTGCGTTTCACTGCCTTCTCTCATATACCTGACTGGTTCACTTCGCTGATTAACCACCGGAGCTCGTGTATTTTCACACGAACACACAGGGCCCCTTGCCTGTAATTACCTCTTATTATAGTAGGAAATGGATCCCTCACATCTGCTTCCAATGAATGGTCAGGTTAACCCTCCTGCTTTCTTGTATTATTGCATAAACCCCTGGCAAACAGATGTCTTTGTAGGTGTGAGCACACCTTCAAATTAAGGCCTGTTGTTGAATTATGAGGACAGGTGAAATTTGTCTGTCATCTGTTTGGAGGAAGGTACTCCCAGACTTTGTTTATGGTTGTCAGATGTCGGCCCTCAGGTTTGTTTTGTAGCTGGTACCAAGCCAGACACATTCTCTTAAGTCCCTATATGACTTGAACATAGTGGTATTAAGGTTAATTATCTGGTAAAGTTTTGTTCTCCCGGGATCATTTGTTTAAAACGAGTAGCTTTAGAAAGAACTACATCACAGAATTCATTTAATACAGTCACCCCGTGTTTACAGTAATCAACGACATGGGCTGCAATAGAAACGAGAACCATGTGGGCCCTTCTGCTGGGGCCTTAAGTAATGACAGTATTTATGCTTTGAGGTGATCCATGATAATGTCTTAAAAACGTCATCTCTAGTGGGGAGTGCAACAGTCGGGTATAATTAACTATTCAGGAACACAACATGGCCTCTAATGTCATCTATTATTGTTCTGACATAAATGCTGAAACATATGATGACAGGTAAATTAATGGAATAAGGGCTCCTGTTTAATTGACACACCTTTTTTAGGTTAACTGCTGACTTTTACGTCCTGCTGCTGGCTAATTGTGCTGGGAGTCTTTTACACAGCGCAGGAGCAGGATCATTAAAAAGCCTCTGGTGAAGGTAAATGTCTGCAATGAAAGGCCTTCATAAAGATTTGTGATTCCAATTAACTGCACAATGGAAGCATTATTACTCATTAGTTTAGACACAAACATAAAAGACAATGGAGTGTTTCCATTTCAGTCACTTTCAGAAAAAAATAACTGTCTTATTTGTTATTCTTAGCCATATCTTTTATAGATTAAGATAACATTTTACCCAACAGCGTAATTGTAGAAATATGGGAACGCAGTAGCAGCATTTCCATCTTTGCTTAAGTGAATTTTAAGCAAAATTTTGAAATATGGCAAAAAAGAGAAAAACAAAGAAAATGCAAATTAGGCACGCTTCCATAAACTGGTTTGGACTGAATAAGCCAGGTTATGCAAAGTGTTTATTCCACACAAACTCTGAGTATTTATTTACTCTGGCGATAATCAGTCACACAACCCTGTGGTATTTTGTTCTCAGGACCGGACACCGTTTAACTTAACAAAGAGTTACTGAAGAGTCGGGGAAAACTCTCAAAGCTAGCTAGCTCGCTAACTGTCGCAGGCTTGGTTGCCAACGGGACCCTGTTTATTTAAAGGTCTCCCATGAGGTGATTCAAATGAAATGGATTCATTTTGCAGCAAAATTTCACCAGTTAAATACTTGTGCATGTCAAGAAACCTCTAATTCAACCATATCATCAAAACCAAACTCTTTAAATACAGCCAACAGTTGTACTTTAACAACTGTATTTAGTTTTTTCTTACCTTTGTTTTCACTTTCAGCTTCATTTTAGGAAGTTTCATAACCTGTGACTGACCGACTGTGAACTTGTTTAAAACCTGTGTGCTGATGCTCTCCTCATGCACCTTGTTGTACATCTGGGTCTGTCTGTATGGCTTCATCTCCATATCTGTAGAGTTAAAAAGAAGACAACAAACATAAGACACGGGCTGTGAAAGTTTAACCATCTGCATGTATGAATATTCGGCATCAGGTGTGACTGTGCATCATTTCCCTTACAGTTGCATACCCGTGTTTGTCTATCACAGTCAGATTCAGTAACTTATGAGTAAAGTAGTAGACGTGCTATATTTGCTAACAAGCTGTAAACTCACAGTTTTTCATTGTGATCGTCTGTTTGTCTGTTTACACTGTAGTGAATGCTGTCTTTGTATCTGGGTATTATTCTGCTCTGAACATGCAGCCGGTTTATTTTTGGGACTGTCTTGTGGATGAAGGGTAAGTGAAGTAAAGGAAGTGTTTAATTCAGCTTAGTGATTTTATCTGGATTTGAAAGGGTAAGATCCAGCAGGCGTGGTCCTGTCTGGGGGAATTCCTTCGCCCAAGTTCATCAAGGAAAATGGGATTGATGGCGGTCAGGCTTACTGAAGTGCTCTTTTATCTCACTTACTATTCAGATAGACATGCTTGTGGATTTATCAGCGTGGCCAAAAATGCTGCCTGCTGTCTGAGGAGCATTTAAAGCAGATGAGCTTGAAGTTTTGGCATTTGTTGACTCATTTAATGAATCTGTTTGTTTCAGCAGGAATGATTTGCTTTTTTAAAATTAATCTGTGAATCATAACAGCTGAAACCACATCACAACCTGCTCTTCAGTCTGTGTGATAGGCTGGTGAATGATCCCTGCAGGGAAACAGTCTAGACAGGAAGATTCCCAGTCTAGGTGAGTTAATATACTGTAGCTTATTTTGCTGATACAGTCAGTAACTAAATACAGAACGTCATAGCTTTTAAGCATGACTCATACTGAAATGTTTTATCTTAAATTAACCAGGATAGGTGGTGATTATTCACGGAGAAACCTTTAAGTGCAATAATAGGGCCATTGCATTTGATGGGAACGAAGGGATAAAAGTATAACACTAAAAATACCTGTGACTTTGATGTAGTTGAATGTTTTAAGCATATTTTACTCATCCATGATAAGACACTGTGCCAGACATCAAGGCTGCAAAACTGTAAATGATGCAGGAAAAGTCAGCGGCGTCTCAAGAGGCTCTCGTTGAGCCCCATGTTGACCTTGGACAAAAATAATGACGGGACTACTGTTTATCTCCCATCCAACAGCTTTTCCCCCGGCCCTCGTTCATGACCATATCTTCATCCTGCACTCTCTCAGTTTGCTTATCCAAAGTCTGCTCTGAGACTAACTTTTGGCTGGCTTGGATTTCCATACTTGTTTCTAAAGTCGGAGGCATTGTAGCAGCATAAGGAACTTCTTGTGCAAGTGTTCAACTGTTAAAACAACAGCTGCCAAAGCTTGTTAAAAGTTTTAGCCAAGTGATTTTTCTCATAAACCCTTCCCATTGAGTTGGCAGTGACTGGCTGCTTCTGTCCTGACAAATTGGATATTGATATAGGAGTTGTAAATACTGAAAAGATGAAAATTAAGCATAAGCCTAATGGAATGGCCAGTGGTTACCCCGAGTAATACATGTAAACTAATCCTATTTATAGGGTTTTTCTAACTGGCCAAAACAAAAGTGCTTTACACCTGGAGAAATCCAACCTTCACTTCACTCAGATCCCCAAGATCCCTCTCCTTGAACCAGCCTCCAGAACATAATCCGGTTCTTTGCAAGTGTCCTGCCCCTTGATCCTTTGTCAGGGGGTGACAGAGGGAGTCTGAATCAAGGGTTTAAAACTGTGAATGGAGAAGGTGAGAGCCAATCAGAATGAAGGTATTTTATGCCGACAAAGTGGGCACCTGATCCCCTCTCACATGCCGAACCCAATAATTGGCTTCAGGAATGTTCACATTTCTCTGCTTTAGGGTATCGTTAAAGAAGTAAAGCTCGCTGGCTTTTTGGAGGGTGGTTAAGATTTGCCTTGATCCTTGGATTGGGGGAAATAAATGACTTCCTTCACCAAACATAGAAGACAACCTACAGGAAAGTCCCTTGTTAGGCTGAAGCTTAAGGTCACTTCTCTGTTAGCCAGAGTGTGGGCGGATTTGCTCCAAAACGTTCATGTCTATTTTTGGTCATTAAAAATTGATGCTGTCAAAACAAAATTGCTAAATGGCTCTTTTCTGGAAGGTGAAAAAGCAAAGTATAAACAGAAAACCCTGTTCTGTGCGTAATATCTTCTCACTGAATCACATTTTCAAAGACTCAAAGGTGCCTGTTCCTCCCCAGTTTGAGGAGATCTTGAGTCGTGTGCTGCACAGATGTGGGTGTGCCAGTATGCTGAGCAACAGTTGGCTGTGCCTGCGACCACTCAGAGCGTTTTCTGAAACATGGCTTTCTTCAGTGTTTATTGGTTCTTGTCCAGGCCTAACCTCAAAAGGGGAGGTGAGGGGGCTGCCAACCACAGCAGCAGACGGCCTACTGTACTGACGATAGATCTGGAAAATGCATGTGTTGAGTTTTACTCTGGCGAGAGCCTCGCACAAAAGCATCTTTGAAAATGTTGGCCAAATTTAATTCAAGCTACCAAGCACAGCCATTAAACACGTGGCTGTGACTGTAACAGCTAGAGGCTCTGGAGGATGTGCAGTCTTTTAAAGTGCATGTCTTTTAAAGCCAGTTTGTGGCAGGTAGCAAGTCGCTGCAGTTTTGTTTGAGCATAAATGTCAATGCAATTTAAATGCAGCTTTTCTGAAAAGGCTCAGAGGTCTCTGTCCCCCAGTGGACCTTGGCCTGTGTTCTGTCCTGCACCCACTCTGGCTGCAGGGCCTCTGGAGGAGGGTGTAATAACACCTGCAGCTCCTGAGGTATTTTTATCTCACCCTGGAATCCACCTAAATGCATGGGAACTCAGTCAGTGGCGTTCCTTGACGTACATTTATTCAAGTTACCCGTCTCACTCCATTTCCTTCAGCCTCGCTGACACCTTGCTGCAACCGTGATTCCAACCGTGATTTTTAGAAATAGACGGTGGCTGTGGCTCAGGAGGTAGAGCGGTCGTCCGCCTACCAGGATGTCGGTGGTTTGATCCCTGGCCTCGGCAGCCCACATGCCGAAGTATCCTTGGGCAAGATACTGAACCCCAAAACTGCCCCCGATGCTGTGCCATCGGTGTGGATTCATATGTCTGTTGCTTTGGATAAAAGCATCTGCCAAATGATTAATTGTAATTGTAAATATGTGCTTTTTCTGAACCTGGTGCAGCAGCACGTGTCAAACAAGTTGGGGCAGGAGCAACAAAAGGCTTGGAAAGTTGTGGAATGCTTTGGAACATTTCACAGGTAAACAGGTTCATTCATTCACAGGGGATAGTGTCATGATTGGGTATGAAAGGGGCGTCCTGGAAAGGCTCAGTTGTTCAGTCCACTTTGTGAACACATGACTGGATGAAGGAGATTACTACATGGACTCAGGAACACTTTGTAAAACTGATGTCAGTAAACAGTTTGTTTGCACATTATTGCATTCTGCTTTATTTATGTTTTACAAAGTGTCCCAATTTTTTTGCAATCAGGGTTGTGCATGAGATCATTGTTGGACCCACTGCTGCTTTTGAGAATTATTAGCTGTGTTAACAGGCATACCCACAACTTTCCATGAACAGAATGAGAGCAGCATTTTGTGTCAGGGTGGATCAAGCCACCACCAGCACGCCTCTGGGTCTGAATTTTCAGCTTTCACCAGTTCTCCCAGAAGGCATGGGCAGTGTGCTCTTTCCAGCTGTGTTCTACCAAATCCGAAAAAAACAAGTGTGGATGACTTGGAAAATATGCTGACATTTGGGGCAGAAATGGCAAATGCATGAATGGCTTTGTGTTTGTTGCTGCTGAACTGGCAGTGTTCTGCCAAAACATACTGTATGTAATGTAGCAACAGCTGAGGGCATTCATAATGGAGTTATTTGTAATGACCCATCACTGTGACTGCTTTTAATGAGGGTTCATCCATAGTGCTTTCCCATGTTTGTCGTGAATAAATTCATTTTCTCTGCAAGAGAAGGAACAGCCAGAGCACTGAGGGTAACCTCATCCCCTCCTGTGGTCCTGCAGGCCTTTGCAGAGCGTTCACACTTTCCCTTTGTGTTGTCATTTCCAAAGGAATGCGGCATTGTTTTCTAGCTTTACATGCTCTGAATTGTCTGTTGGGGGAGTCAGTTAATGTGGACGTTAAACAGAAATAATACTCAAGTCTTTTTGATCTGACAGGTCAGGTTCACTTCCTGCATTAGTGACTTCATGCACAATCAGAAAGCATTGCTCGAATAAAAAAGAAATCAGCTACAGCAACGGTGAATGCTGTTTATGCCCAAAGACAAAAAGGAGTCCATCATCTTTTTCTCTCTGTAGTATCACATGACCCTCCAGTGTAAAGTACCCATTGTTAATGTCTCTGCATAGTATAAATATGTTTTAGATTTCGTCATTATTGTCGCCTGGGCACCGAGCCCATGATACTCACATGGGTGTCTTTTAAATAGTAATTTGAGCTTGATGTAAAGATGAGAGAACCCTTTCTGTTCTTGTCTGCGTGGGCTTTGATGAAAGTTGGCCTTTTCTTGTTGCCCATGGATATTTTGTGCTGTTCTGCAAGTGAGGCCAGGACAGATCTGATTTCTCCCACTCTGTTCTCTTACCTACTCCCACTTTTTGGCTTTCCCATGGTGCACAGGTTAGCAAAAACAGCTGTCAGGTAATTTCCATTGGGGAGGATGGAGGGGGGCTCTTGAAAGACAAGGATAACCTCTGAATACTTTTTCTCCTTCCTCTCTTTGATGATTCTGTCAACATCAGACCACATTTGTCTTGTTTACTTTGCAGTGCAGAACATCTGGAGAGGAGCATGACCATCTCTTCTGCTACAGTCCTCTTATGTTTATATTAATGGAATAAACAGCTGAGAGGGAAATTTTTTTTGTTTTCACATCCCATCACTTCTGTGGATTTTTTAAAATCTTGGCAGAACAGTGAGTATTATTGAAAAAGTTGTGGGAAAAAAGGCAAAAGACTTTGATGTGCAGATGGCGCCCAACAAAGAGTTGTGTTCAGCTAACAGCAGGTTTTGTTGTGATGTTATAAGCTCAAAGTGCATCTTGGGTTACCAAACAAAGCCTGCTCAAAACTCATGGTTTGAGATGCTCAACATGTTGGAACTGCTTTGCGTTCCAAAGCTTCACCATGGTACCCTGCCAAATCCCAGTTAATTATGAGATGGCCATCCCAAATAGCATGACCTTGGGAACTGGTGAAAAGTGGCTTTACCAACATGAAATTATTCCCTCCGGCCAGGACGCCTGGAGGGTATTCTCTCCCTGACCAAAGAGTCTGGATGCTGTTTTGTTCTCACAAAGTCAGCTCATGAGCGATCTGTTACTGTGAAGATGCAAATTATTTCATTTCTGCACCTCAGTGGAAAACTTTACTTACGTTGCTACTCCAAGGATCCAATTAGTTCCAGAAATGGTTGCATAAGCTGCGTACTTAGAAAGACTTTGTCTACTTAGCCTACTTTTCCCACACAGTCTAACCATGAACTAATCGAGTATGATACACAGGGGGGGAAGTGAGTTGACAGACTGAGCTAGTTCTGGCCTGTGATTATGTGGGACAATATGAGTGTGGCCAAGTCAACAGGTGGTGTCAGATTAGTTGGTCCTGAGGCGAGAATGAGCGAGAGAGGAAGAGAGGAGGGTAAATCTAACACTGCCGCTGCCATCAGTGCAGGGAAACCAGAGCTTACCCACAGAGCCTTCTGACAGCTGCTGCTGCTACTTCCTCTCTCGAGCTGAACTGCCGCAAACCTTTAAATCAACTCAGCAGAATCTGTCGTTATGTTTAAAAAAAGATTGCTAAAAAACAGCATTTCACATACACATCATTTCAGCCACACTAGCCTGTTGGTCTACGGCTTTGGTGTAGACTAAAATATCTCAGTCACTATTGGATGGCCGCCAGAGGACGAAGCCGAATGACTTTGGTGATCCCCTAAATTTTCCTATGAGGTTGACATTTTTGGTTGTTTACTGAAATTTCTTGCAAGTTGTTGATGGATACCATGAAACTTGGAATATGATTTCCTGACTTAACATGAAACTCCACTAGCAAGTGAAATTCTTCCCTCTCTTCTCTTCAAATTGGATTTTGTACAGACATTCGTGGTGCCCAGAGGATGAATCGTAATGATTTTAGGGATTCCTTGACTTTCTGGCACCGCCATGAGGTTCACATTTGTAGTTTTTAGTAAAATGTCTCAACATCTACTAGATGGATTGTGATGAAGTTTGGTTCAGATATTCATGAATTATAATTTTATCCTTTAATGTTCCTTCTAGCTCTAGTTTATGATCAGTTATCTGTAACACATTCCCATCAGCCTCAGCTGCACTTTGTGTTAAGTGCTAATTAGCAAGGACGCTAAACTAAGTCAACGAACATGTTAAACCTTCTACCTGTTAAACGTTAGCTTGTTTGCATTGATATTCTTAGTACGTCAGCGTTAGCATTCAGCTCTACCTACCACTGTGTGTGCTACTCGCTAGCCTGACTCTTCGTCTTGTGGCTAAAATGCACGAATTTTAGATGATACTAATTTCAAATATACTGCAGTTTGTTCAGGACAGTTTGGAAAAACTTGATAATACTTGTGCTGTATGCTTTCTTTTGAAGTCATTTGCAGTAAAGCCATTTTCATCTAAATCTATTTTTGTCAATATTTGAGTATATTTGGCAACATATTACAATTGAGCATGAAGTTGTGAAATATGCGTAGGTTTCTCTATTCTGTAGCTAAGGTACTGTCCTGCTCACAGAAATCCACACTTCTTCCTCATTAATTTGCAGCAGCTGAAGCCCAAGTTGATCTTTGAGGCGTGCCTGAGTGCAGCATCAGCTTAATGTTCAAACTTCACATGCTTGATTCCTCTGAGTCCTCCAGTGGGAAGAAAAGCAGACATCTTGAGTGGCACAGCAGCGCTTTCAAAGGGTCTCTCTGTTATAAATAAACGATCCGGGGAAGGCTAACCACAAAGAGCGGATCTTCCCCTCCGAGCTGCCACCCGTCTCCGCACCTCGCCTGTCAGCTGTCGTCTGGGGGAACAGGAGCCGGCCCCTCGGTCCCCTCCTCCCGGCAGGTCACTCTCTCAGAAATGTTACCGGAAACACACACCCTATTTATAGACGCTACGAATTACTCTCACAGTGTTTATGTTTGATGTGACACGCAGTTCAGGTGAGACAGTATTCGGTTGCATTTTTCCACTTACACTTGTCATTTTTAATCATTCTTAGTATCTTTTTTGTCTTTTCTGTTGTGAAACACTTTTGCTCTGCCTTGTTTTCCCCATTCGGGTATAAACATTCATTGGGATATTTTTCTCACAGTAAGAGCAACAGTAGTTTTAAGAGCTAAACCCCCAATCCAGTAAATTGGCTTTTCCCACAAACCACAGCCCTATTAAAGCAGAATAGGCTCGTTCCTGGCTGAAACAGTAGGCTGATAACTGTGTGCTTGTTAACAAGGTGTGTTTCCAGTGTTTGTGTTCATGTGTGCAGCCGTCTGTGTGTGTGCGTGCATGTCTTAATACCTGCATGTGTAAATGAGGGGGGTGGTTTCAGGGCTTTTGTTCATTGATGGTGGAGGCCTTCAGTGGACGAGCTGTGGCTGTGATTCTTGGTGGTCTGTTGATGCAGGGTCCCGCTGGGGCCCCTGCTGGGGTGATAATTGAAAAGAAGGGGCTTCTGAGGGTGTCAACTGGGCCTTCACGCCTAGGGACGTTTGGGTGGAATGCGTTCACGCTCTATTATCCCACCCACAGTGAAAATGTAATACAGTAAAGCTTTTAAAAACACTTTCAGCAACCTGTAAAATAGCCTGAAGAATATAAGTTTGAGAATATCATGGCTCAGCTGGAGGAGAACATACTTTTGATCATACTCGTGGAAATGAAATCCTCCTCTTGCTTTCAAACTTCTAAGATGACAGAGGAAACATAACTGAGGAGACTTTGCACTACAGCTCTTTACACAAGTTCCAAGTCATGTGATTCTGCTATCATCATGTCTGAAAAAAGCCCATCAGAGATAGCGTTTCAGTTAGCGTTGGGCCGGAGTGTCTTGTTTCACAGCCCGCTTACGATCTTCTGCTGTCTGTCTGGTCGCGGTGTCGCCAGGCTGTGACCTTTGACCTGAAATACAAGTATCGTGACTCACCCCCTGTTAGCAAATTGTGCTGTTTGGAGCTGATTCAGGCTAGTTTGATGCATCATGAGATTCAGTGAATCTTTTTTTTTTTTAGATGTTTATTTTTAACTTGTGAGAAATCAAATTGTATTGCAAAGCATGCAAAAACAAAAGCCAAAGCTTGATTAAACCAGATGTGGTATTAACTCGCATCTCAGTCTGCAGGTTTTGCAGGCATGCACAACTGGACTCATGTGTACGTGTTGGTGGGGATTCATTAGTTCATCCCTCCTGTCTGTTCCACAGATCCCAGCAGCAGAGCGAGAAGGAAAAAGCACACAGACAAATTGCATTTCTTTTTTAAATTTAATTGTGGCTCTGTAGACATCCTTTTTTTTTTTTTTTTTTTTTTGCCCTGTGTATCTGCACCACACACAAGTCTGCACAGGCTGGATGCTTATTTTGACATGCCTTCCCAAACAGTGAGTGTTGGTATAAAGAGAGAGGAGTGTGTGAGGCTGTGTAGCTGGAGGCACTGCTTTCTTTCCACAGAGAGTTTTGGAATCTGGCTGTACCTCACATGGAGAGAGAGGGAAGACATTAAAACGCAACAGACCGTCGTATAGCTTTTTGTTGAATTTGTTTGATCACATCAAGGCGTGGTGGGCATGACTTTCCATGTTAATATACTGCCTGAAATGATTTACATCTCTGAAAGCTTCAACTCTTCCCAAATGAAGGGGAAGTCCACTGTTTCTGCACATCAAAGTCTGCTTAAAGGTCTTTGGGAGTACTGCTGCGTATGTGAAAAAAAGTTGCTGAAGTCTCTTGTGACAGAAACTAGATAAAATCAGACAAACTGTCTCAAGTCTCTTGAGTCAAAATCTGATGGTGTAGCATTAGAAAGAAGTGAGCTTATCAGAGCTCTGTTGCTCCTCATCTTTGCTTTAGGCTAGAGGCTACATTAGCCGCCACTAGCATAACACAGCTGGCTCCCCGACTGAACTTTTAGCAGTCAAGCATTGCATTGTGGGTAATGTAGGCCCATGCACTGTCAAGAAAGAAGAATGTGTGTGTGTTTTGACCTTTTTTTTAAAACTGCCCATCATGACTCTGCCAATGCTGAATCAGTGGAGTCTTTTAACACCTTTTTTGAAGTAACTGGCTCTTCTGAATGTGCGAGACAGAGAAATAAAAATAGTGTTCCTCTGTGCCCTTTCAGTGGCCTGTTAATGGTACAGTCCTCCATCCATTGCTCGCTGCTGCATCACATTGCAGTTCCCGAAAATATCTTAAAAGGGACCATGCATGTCAAGAAACTGTGGGTTCCAGTGCCTGTTTCTAGTGGGAGACCAATCTTATTGTAAAATGCATGGCATGACCGTTGTGTGGGAGAGGGAATGAATGACCTGGGGGAAGATGGCGAGGCAGGCACTCCAAGCATGTCCTCAAAAATGTGGACTTATCCTTCACTGCTTCCTCCCTGGCCCCCGTCCCTCCTCTCTGCAAGTCCCTTTTTTTTTTTTTTTTTGTTGAGAAAATCCGACATGTTTGTTGCAGCATTAGTCATGGAGCACTTTGAGAAGACAATACGAGCGCGTTGTCAAAGAGTGTTTGTCTGTTGAATGAAGAGCCCCCTTCCACTTCCTCCCCGTGCAATCACTTTGGATTAAACCCTGTGGAAATGTCAAAGAGCTGCAGAGAGCAGAAGGGCCTCACTCATCGGGCCCTTTCTGCAGCAGGGGCCCAGCCAGAGGTTTAGTGTCAGAAGTGGCAGTTTGTCAATTCACCCATCACTCCAAACAAGGGTTAAACACATAGGAAACTCTGTCTCTCCCACACAAACATACACAAAGCTGCCCCGTTTTACTGTCTAAAATCTGTGTGTGGAAAAGGGGCATTTCTCTCGGACTTACCCTTTTTCATCCTTCTCTTTCATCACCCTCTCGCAACACAGAAACATAACCTCATGCATGGTAGCGTTGTAAATCATGTTGTGGTATCAGACCTGTTATTCTCTCAGAAATGACAGATGACTTCTTACACCTCTATCCTGCCTTTGGGTATCCAAATTTCTGTGTGTACGTGTACACACATAATTTATTTCTGCATTACAAAGGTGCTGAAATGGACTTGATTTAATACAACCACAATTACACTCCTGCACCCACTCCACAGATAGTAGTGGGTCAAGGAAAGGGAGTGCTGAGGTTCTGCAGCTCAGTCCTTGTTAGTGCCTGGTAGTGCTTGGTGGGCTCCTTCAACTCTACCTAAAGCGAATGTGTCAAGCTTTCATCCACTTAATACTCTACAGTTTACATTCCATTCCTGTTTAGTACATACTGCCAGTTCTAAGCAGATATTGTTAGTCTTTAAGAGGGAGTGAGTAAAAGAGAGCCGAGGGTGGTTAGGGAGGGATGGAGGTTCAAGGAGGCTGGGAATTCATCTTGTGAAGGTTTTTCTGCCAGTGCCTGTGCACTGCTTGCTTGAAAGGTCACAACTCGGTGTTTGAATCCATTGATTGGAATGAGCAGTACGGTGTGCTGCCTTTTTCAGCTTTCATCTTTCTATGTTTGCCTATAACACGCTCTGGCGGGGACAAAAGCAGATAAGTCGTGTGAGCTCAGGAGACGCTTTAAATGCTAAACCTTTGCTGCCGCCATCAGAAAACAGCATTACATATTTTCACGAGAGCATCACTCCTGCGAGACTCTGGTCTGGTGTGAGCTCAGTCCAGCTTCTTATTTTCTCTAACACACTGGCTATGCCTTTAAGATGTTTCTCACAGATCGTCCTGCAGCTGCACCAGTGGGTTTATTAGCAGAGTGGGCGAAGCGAGTGCCCAGAAGAATTCTTCTCACACTGCTTTTTGACAGGCTTTGGCTGTCACAGAGATGTAACCAGGATGGGAATGCAGGAGTGTGGGTGTATGATAATGTCTATCTGTTGGTGCATGTGCGCATGAGAGTGTGGGTGTGCGTGTTTGCATGTACTGCCACATGTTAGTGCATGTACTGCCACAATTTTAGTGCGTGTGCTTCTGTGCACTTTCATTTTTATATCTGTACATCTAAAGGACCATTCTGTCTTTTTTTCATCATCTGCTGATCGTGCGTGCTCATTTTTCAAAGCATACTCTTTAAACTCACTCAAAGTGCACTCCGTCTCATCAGCTTTAGCATCAACTCTGCAATGTGCTTTACTAATCTATCACAGGACACATTCAGTCACTTTTATGTTTCATCATCACATTGTGACTCATGTGGAAATGCAGATGCTAGAAACATCTGTTTGGGAAGGCCCATTTTGACAAGTCTGTTGAAAAGTCTTGAAAATTTTTGGTATTTTGAGATTCTGTAATATCTGAAAAATTTTACTGTGGAAAAGCAAGAAATTGCCAAAGTGATATTGTCCCTCATTTCGCCCACAAAGCCTACGCATGCTTATTACTTGTCTTTTGGGTTTGATTTCCTGAAGCCGCACACAAATGCTGTTAAATAGATTTCTAATGTGAGGGTTTAAAGGATAAGTCTGGCCGTATTCAGTATTTTTTGTTATTATGCCCATGAAAAGGCCAAAGCCAGCAAAAAAAAAGAGGAGATACAGGCTAATGTATGGGATTTATTGACCATAACACAAATATCAACATGGCTAGCCTTACCTCACATTAAGTGCCCCACCAAACTTAATAACCATGCAAGGATTTAATTATCATGCAGAAATGAATGGAAACCACCCTGAAAGGAGGGACATCATTCTAAAAACACACGGAAATCTATTCAAATAGTCAACATTAATGGGCTGAAGAAGTGACGCTAAATGTTGCATTTTTATAACTGAACTGCTCTAAAAGCAAGCACCAGTTTGGGAGTATTAGAGTACAGCAGGGGTGGTTAACATGGAAAAGTGAATGCTGCATTAGTTACCACACCATTATCTCAGTGTTGATGCTATGCTACTAAAAATCTCATGATAAAACGCTTAACTTGTTCCCACAAAGTCAGATAACAGAAAAATGCATAATGGACATTTGTTCTTGTGGTCTTTATAAAAGCTGAAGAGAATTTAGGGACTTTTAGTGGCTGTAATCAGTTCCTTATATCAGTAGCATGACCGGCTGTTAATAGCCAGTGACTGTGAAATGAAACAAGTGGGTTTGCTGCATAAATGTGCGCGTTTAGGACCCAGCGTTTGTTTGGAAGCTGCGACAACAGCTTGTCTCCAGCTGCAAGATTCAGTGACAGCTGACGGTAGCAGCCTCTTGAAAGGATCTTTGCTCAGTTATTTCAGTCTTTTTGCAGGATGTAGTGCTTCTGTCCCATTGCTTACTAACAATGTACAGACCAAAATGCAGTTGTTTTTCTTGGTCCCGCTAAACAACATCTGGGCAAACTTAAGGCCCGTCCAGAAGCTTCTGAGCAGCGTCACTCATTATCCATTTATTCTGTTGATCCCTTTTTCTAGAGCTGCTACTACTTTGTCTCGCAAGGCCGACATTGTGCATTGTGAGCAGGCTAATGCATAAGTAAACAGTGGAATTCCTTCTGCCTGGAATGTGTGTGCTGGTCCGTGTTGTCACATGTGTGATATTTATGTGTATGTACAAGTGTGTGCCTTCTTTTTTCAGGAATATACTTGGTTTCCATGTGTTCCCCCGCAAATTGCAACAAGTCAGCAGAGCAAGGAGCGCTCCTGAGGCCGGTGTCCTCTGGGTGGGGTGGAGTTCAGAGAATTACAGTCGGTCAAGACCTTTATCTCGAGGGAGAGATAACTCTAATACAACGGACGTGTCTCAACTCCTAGACTGGGAGCAAAGGTCGTAGTAGCTGTGTGAACTAGAATGCAGGAGCATACTGAGAAAGCAAATTCATATGTAGTTCCCAACTCTCCCTAAGACGAGGCCGAATCGACGTTCTCGAACAAGCGCAGCTTAACATGTTAGCTTTAAGATCAGGTACCAGGGTGGACCCGTCCAGCAAAGGCCACTCTGTAAGTTTGTGATGGTTTTAGGCCAGATGGCATCCAGCACGTCCAGATGATACACCATCCCAAGGGAGTGGGAAGCAGGAGATGATCACACCAATGGTTGGCTGGTCGGCACCACTGAAAAGAATTTGGTTAGTCAGCAGTTTCCTTTTGAAAATGGCCCGGGATTGTTGTTGTAAGGGTGTTCAGTCGGGGGAGAGAGGATTTGGGGGATAGATCTAGTTATTTATTAGCTGGAACCATTTAAATGGGAAAACTACCATGACAGAGTTGGGTGGAAATACGAACTGGCGGGCCATGCCAACTGGAAATGCCAGGGGTGGCATCCTGCCAGAGTCGTATCTAAACTTATAGCCGGAGTCTGGGCAGTCTGGATGCTGAGATGGTGAGAGCAGAGATAATAAACCCACACTGTGCTGCAGTCGGGCTGGCACAGTGAACTTTATCAAGATGATCAGATATGAGAGTGGCTGGCTAAGCTTTGTGTCTCCTCACTGAGGGTGTGTATGTGTCTGTCAGGTGCAGAGAAGAGGCAGTTCTGTCTTTTCTTGTGACTTTGAGTGGTTTTGTCAAGGGTCGCCATTGGATAATGTTGTGATAGAAATCTGGCCTCATATAATCCTCCAGGATATTCATCCATCATTACTCCACGCTGAGGGTAGCTCTCTGTTCTCTTTCTGAGTTAAAAGGAAAATGTGGAAAACAATGTTCTGCATTATACTCTGACATGTGCTGAGTAGGACGTTATTTAAATGTTCTTTTTTTTACTAGCCGTCGTCCATCTGGTTCGTCACCTACAGCTCTCTAGCTCCTTACTAGTCCAGTGAAAATTAGCCTAAAATGTTTGTCCAAGGCATACCCAACCTTGGATTGGTTACGCTCTCTTTTGAAATGTTACACTGTTTTATCCCCAACAGTCAGAGTCACTGTAAGTGCTACTGGCATTGAGCAGTAGAAGTTTGAACACACTGAAGTAGAAGTTTTTCTTCCACCTGAATATTTTTAGCGACTAGATACTTGCAGATGGCTTTATCTGGGACTTATTAGCTGGAGAACACAGTGGGACCACAGCATGAAGCCTTACCCTCATCCAAGTTCAATAAAACTGATAACAATTCCACAGAAGCTGAACACTTTCATGTTTTCTTTAATGGTATATTTAGGCGCTCTTCAAAGAAAGGCAATTTACTAGATATTTATCTCAAATTTATATTCATGAAAACTCATGAAATCAAAATTTTGGCCATCTATATTCATATTTAAGATATTTGTAACTATGTTTTGGCTACATATCTTTATATTGAGGCATTTACTATATTTATCACTTGATATTGTGCATAATATCACTATTATCACTGAAATCCTCAATTTGAGGAGCTGGAGCTCTAAATAACCCACCGTAAGTGGCGTGTCACCGTGTCCAAAGCGTCAGTCATCTGCAAACTCTGCTGTGATTGGTTCAATCTCCACACCGGAATAAAAGAAGGCACCTCCTCTGTTCAACTCAGATTATTATTGGCCACTCTGGTCTGGTCGCTAGGCTTCATGTGGCAGATTGAGGTTGAAATCTGCATGTAGCTGCACGTCAGTCGTCCCACCTGGACGTGGATCAGGAGGACAGCAGCAGATGTAACTGCGACCCGGGCGTCACTGCCCTGAACACATCTCAGCAGAAATTTTCCTAGCTTTAACCTCCTGTAATTAGTAAATGTTAGCATGCTAGCACGTTAAACTAAGATGGTGAACATGTCCGCGCAACACTGTGAGCATGTTAGCATGCTGACATTAGCATTTCTCTGCACCGTTAACGCGGCTGTAGAATTGTTTCATTTAAAAAGAGTTCTTTTAACATTAGTAGCAACAACTAAAACAGTCTAAAACTTTGATTTAATTCAGGAAATGTCAGACCAAAGATTAGAAGATCGCATCCCATGTCAGCTTACTGTGGCTGACAGTTTTCCGTACTTTCTGTTGCAGATATATTTCAGTTGATACCAGAAAAAGTAGAGGTGCGATTTCCTGCACGGCTGCTGTGTAAGCTGCGAGTTTTAGGCTGTCAGAAATGTAACCTTACCGTGGCCCCGGGCTAGGCACAGCGTTTTCATTTTCACTCCCATCCTTCAGTTCCACCCCTGCTGTTGTTCCATTCATAACACGCTGAATGACACGATGATCACAGAATTTGAAGCAACTTGTCCTCTGAGGTGCTGCGTTTACTTGAGGTGTTTTTACGGCTGCCGCTGGTGACATAATGTTTCCGTGATAGACTCCTTCCTAATTCCAGAGCGACGAGCCGGTCGTAAAGGTCTAGTTGTGGTATGCTGGATATTCTTTTTTCACCCAGAGGGGAGTTTAAAGCATACTTAAAGAGATTTGTGTCATCCAGTCATTCTGATCTCAGCTTGTCTCTGACTTTCAGAGGTTTGTGGAGTGCGCATGTGATTGTTTGCTTGTTCTTGTGTGCATTCATATGTGGGTCACTGCAGTCAGCTGTGAATAACTGTTGCCAACTTCCACCATGAAGATTAGGAATACACACAATAGCAGAATGTTATTCCTTTGGACATTTGTGCAGTGAAAACACTTAAAGCCCTGAATGAGCTCTGTCCACACTCGTGTTATGAACTTTTATTTGCATGCAAACTCTTTAGAAAGACTCTAAGAGATAATAAATGGTGAAAGTAAACACATCACAATGCCCCACTTCCCGTCTCAGCTTTTGTTTTCCCTCCACCCTTCCAGGGTCCATGTATAGCACTGGGTGTAACCTTTCTTCAGAGAGACTTCAACCCCTATAAATCTCTCTGTGTTTGCTGCAGGTGACTCAGGCCTCCAAGGTGTGGGGAGAGGTACCTCTGCCAGAAGACTTGGAGGCGGAGAAAGATGTCAAGGCGTCCCAGAGCTTACTGGACGACGACGAGGACTTTGCTGCTGATGAGGCCTCAGGAGGTGGGCTTGATGCAAGCTGGAAAACCACAAACCACAGCGACAGCTGCCCTTAATTCATGGGAGATGTTTTTCGTAATGCCTCCCTGTCATTGTTAACCCATCCCAAAATGTAAAATGATGGAGTGATGCTCAGAGACATGTAATAAGATCCTTATTTGGATGATTTCATCCTACATATGAACACTAATCTTGCCCTCCTGCAGATTTTATGTTCTGCTTGTTATCTAAGTGCGACTAGGCATGTGTCTCTTTCTGGCCTTGAACCTGCACACTCACCGTATCCCTGAACTTCTGTTTCTTTTTCCAAAGATCTGCCCAGTGGAGAGGATGATGGAAGCACACCATGGCCGCCGGTCTCTGAGAGCACAAGTAAGGGACGAGAAAATCCAGTGAATCTAACAATTCTCTGTGACAGATTTTGTTTATGTGTGGTAGATCACTCAGCCCTCTAAAGCTCCCCCATCTGTGACTCTGCCTTCAGTGGCTGTGTGCAGCGTGTGTGTGTGTGTGATTTCTGTGTGTGCCTGAATGATGATGCCTTCACATCCTGCTGCACCCTCCCCTCCCTCCTCGCCAGAGTCTGCTGGTCATAACACAGGGCTTCAGCTTTGTCTTTGAGACATAAACATCTCCTCTCCTCTTTCATCTTCTAAAACAGCAGCAGAGGTGGCAGCACAAAAAGATACATGAAAGCCCGATGAACAATAAAAGCTACAGCGAAGCACTTCTGTTTTGCGGTCCCACTCACTAATGTCACCCCCCCCCCCATTTTTTTGTAGACTTGAAAAGCATTTATATGCAGGCATCTCACTATATCACATCACACGGTAGCAGGGGAAAATATTTAAATAATGTATTAAACTCTGCACGAAGGGTCTAACTCTTTAATCATGCCTGTGGTTTGCGGCTGCTTGTTACGCTTCTGGTCTTGGTCCATTTGTCCTTTTTTTGCCGTCTGTAGATTTCTTTTTATTGCAGACAGCAAAACAACTAAGAGTTACTGTCAATTGACTTTTTCACTGCATATGTCTGCATGCTACTTGGCCTCAGCCACCGAGGACGCCAGAAGAATATCAACTGGTTGGACTGTCTGTTTTATTTGACGATTAACTGTCATGCAAACAATTGGTTACCAACCATTGTAGGTAACCAACCAGCCAGTAGATATCTAGAGAGCTGTAGCATGTGTTTTGATTTATGGTCCAGCATCAGGTTTCACCCCGTTGATGGCTGTGAAGACGCCACGTTTACATCCCGTCATTCACTCTGTGTCAAGCTGAAGGTCTGCAGTTCAGATGGCTTTGCGAGGCATGTGCTAATGACAAGGCGAACACTGCTGGTTAATGATGTGTTCACTGTCAATAGTCACCACAGGCATCAGAGACTTGTCAGAGAAAACACAAGAAGCCCTTGCTGACCAGCAGTCCCCATGTGGTATCTCGTTAGCTGCCATAGTTCCATCATGTACAGTAGCTACAAAGCTGAACGAACAACTGTCGGTCCAGCTTATCACCTGAAAACATGTCCAACAAGGTCCCATTTCCATTTGGTTCATATCTCTAGTTTATGTATTTTCAGGGTTTTTTCTGTGTATAAGCAATTTTAGGCCAGTCTCAAATATCACTCTTATCTCCCCCCCACAGGAAATCGATTTACCAAGCAGATAAATGTCAGCATCCTGACAGGTCACATCATTTCCCTTCTTATTAAAGACAAAGGTCTGGTAATAGCTGCTGCTCCTTATTTTGTCTTCGGTGCCAGACGCTGGCGCTCGAGTTCGCAGAGATGATTGCGTCATGGCAGAATAATTGTTTTGGTAGCAGCACTGCGAGCTGACATCAGAGCCGCGGCTCATAGCATCATGCGCCTCGCTCACAGAAATAGCAGTGCTGTGAGGCCTCGCTGAATTTTGGTAGTTAAAGGAGCCAGAGGAGCTTTTAACACAGCTGACGTTAATGCGCGTGCTGTTGACAGCATGTGATGAGGTTTAACTGAGGGTTGAGTCAGCGCATTAATAAAGAAAATATTTTGCTGATTTTGACTGATCGATTGAGGCGTAGCTGTTAAGAGGTGGATTTCTTTTTCTTGTAAACACAAACTTTGCAAATCATTTCAGTCGTTGAAGGTTTTATTTCAACCTCCTGCAGCAAACATGAGGGTGTTTTGAAGTGTGGGACCCTCAGGTCACAGTCAGGTTGGCAGATGCAAATGTACAAGAAGAATTTGAAGCTCATAGAACACAAAGCCAGCTTGTGCTTTGTTGACAGCGCAGGGAAAATATTTTCTGTTACTGTGCTTGCATTTTGTGCCTACAAACACTCCCCATTACTTTGGTTTACCGCTTCTGTTTCCATAAACTTCCCGGCTTTTGTAACCACAAAAAGGTCAATGTTGCTTTAATGTGGCAATTAAATAGCAGGCGGAGATTATGAAGTGCTTTCTTTTATATTCTGTCTTACTTCAAAGGTGGCTAGACATTTGCATTCTGCACAGTATGATCATGGTGCTATGATTGGAGAAGGCAGGCTATTTCCATATATAGATCTGAGCACGACAGCAATGGGAAGGAAATTCGGTTTCCTGTGCTGAATGCTGAGTACTTTTCTGAGTGACTCTGTCCTGTTGGCTGTCCAGACTGTTCACCCAAGCCTCTGCCTTCCTTCCCCCTCCACTGCTTTTAAAGTGGGAGACGTAGGTGGCACAGTTGTCCCATTATGCCTTGCATCCTGTTGTGTTACAATTTGCCGATGGTTAAGGAATTCCCATTTCCTGATGTCTCCGCCTCGTCCACTGAAGCTGTGAAAAAACATCTGGAGCCTAAACTGTTGTTGAGAGGCTATTTTAAACCTCTTTTGTCCATTGTTGCTCTTCGTCTCCACTTATCATAGTCACCAATCTTCTCTAGAGATATGGAAGTTGCGTCCCATGTCCTCCTCCTAACCTCTCGTCTTGACCTCAGATCCCTGAAGAGATTTCTGGGAGACAAAATCCAGCTTATCCCATCTGTGAGAGCCTTTCCTTGTTCCACAGGCTCCATCCCAGACATTCCCATTACACCAAGGATATTAGCCACTTTGTTTAGAAACCAAAGAAACAAAGGTTAGCATGTCCACTTAGTAAGGACGTTGATGGTTGCCTGGTGAGGGTCTGCTGGGGTTAAATTCTTCCCAGCGCTAATTCTGGATGAAAAGCTTGAGAATTCATATCTCAAGACTAGAGGTTCCCAAAGTGGGTGCCACAGCACCCCGCCTTGAGGGCCAGCGAGGGTTGCAGCAAGATTTGATGTTTGTAAGATTTAATTGCATTAAGAAGTTTATGACACTTTTCAAACATGACAGCAGTGATGCAGCACCCTTTGCAGGCTCAGAAATAGCAAGTGATGGAAAGATCTGTCAATGCAAACAAACCTCAAAGAAATGCTGATGCATCTCAGTCTTCAACACGAGTCTGCCGGCCAAGCGAACGGCTGCTTCACAATGGACATAAATCATTTAAACATTAAACATTGTGTGTTTGGTCAGAACCCAAGCGAGGCTAAATGTTTAAATTGTGACCATATGCAGCAGAGAAAAGAACATTAATTGTGTTTCTTGTCAAATAAATAGTGATTTACTCAGCGCTCTGTGACATGTTGATTTTGGATTAAATGTGGAGTTTCTCAGCTGATTCGAGGGAAGGACGGGCAGAGAGCTGTGCTCTGTGTGAAGTCTTCAGGGTTAGTCTTCAGCTGGAGGGTCAGACTGTCCTTGATCCGCCGGGACTCGGCTCGCAGACAGGTCGTAGCCTCAGCTGGGTTGATCACATCGATTGATGGTGGGTGCCTCCTGAAAAAACACAATCCAGGTTCATATTCTTCTGCCTGTAGAGGAGAACAGATGTTGCAGCATAAGTGGACAATACATCAGGGTAATGTAGCCTGTCCGTCAGCTTGGCCTGGGCAGTGGACAGACTGTGGCCGGGCCACCCACTCAGCATTTCTGCCTTTTTCACGGGCAGTTTGTGTGTTTCAGTGGCGCTGCCTCTGTGTGTGTTTGCATGTGTGTGTGTGTGTGTCACAGACTCTTGGGGGGACGAGTGCTGGCAGCTGCAGTTATTTCGGTGAAGTCTTTGTTGTTGCACTGCTGGGGGCCCTCAAGGTGGTCACACACTGACTCTAGAGTACAGGAGAAACTTGTCTCACGTCAGAATCAGATGACTTACTCCCTTTGGTGGACAAGGCGGACGAAACACAAGGACTAAATATTTAAGGGTTTTTTAGGCACTGAAAGCCCCCATTTACAAACAGATAATTATCAGTGCGACCGTGTACAAAGCGCTCCAGGAGGGCATTGCTCTGAAAGACTACTGCTGATTGGTCTTAGTCCCTGACTTGAGCCTTATTGCTGCTCCGAGCCCCGCGATGCTGCACTCTGTTGTACCAAAAACAAATGCGTTGCCTTGGAGAACTGGCTTGTGCCGCTCCTCTTTAGGAAAGAGATGTTGGGAGTTTCGTCGAAGCAGAGCACGTGTGGCTGCTTGAATGATCACTTTTTCCTCAAGCCGGTGTCAAGGACAGGCTTGTAACCGATACGTCTGTTTATTTTCATGACCTTCACAATAATCTGTGCCGCAACAGAAAGGAGTACCTTAAATTGGAGAAAAGGAAAACGGCTTGTTGTGTTATAAAACAATTTCTGAATTACAAGTTGTGCTTATTGGCAGGATTTTCAGTTGTCCCGTAGTTTTTCCCAGACGTGAGAGTTTATTTGACTTGGTCAGTGGTTTCCGGCTTAAACACTAGAGAGCCTCCATATCAAATAATGCCTCTCCTGGGATTTGTGAAACTGTTCTGAGGGATAATACATTCAGTGCATGTGCTTTCTTACTATATCAATCGTAATTTAAGGTAAGACATCTATATTTGCAAAGTCACTGCTCCTTTGTTTCCGTCAGTGCTCCTAATGAAGCTCCTTCTCTGGAACTGACCCTCACTCCCATTCTGACAAGGATCACAACATATCTGCAGCCTTTGAAGTAGCGGATATTTTATTAGCTTTGATTGGACTGGGTCAGTATTCTTGGGGGAGACCTCAGATGGTTTGGGTAGGGCAAGTTTTCTGGCAACCGTTTCCTGGCTGGGTTTGTTGACTTTAAGTCCTTTTGCCCAGTTTGCAGTATTCAGTTCTGTAACTTAGTTTACCTGCTCTTCACCTGACCGTCGCAGCATGCAGCCATCAGCTTTTTCTGAGTTTCCTCTCCTCTAAGAGACATGCCACAGCTACACTAATGTTTTTTGTATGTGCAGCTGTAAAACAGCTGGATCCAGCTCGCTCGCTTCGCTTGACTGTGAAGGACCTGTTGTTTGCTGCTGTCAGAGGTTTATGAAGTGGACTCATAGAGAATCTGGATCGGAGTATGACAATTTGTCTTGTCAACACAGCGATAGTGTTAATAAAGACTAAAAAATATCTATGTGATAACATAATCCCCTTTTTCTTGCCAGACCATGAACAGATTCTGTTATAAAATCAACCTTTGCACAAGTTCCCCCTTACAAAACCCACCGAGAGGCCTCCTCAGTTGACATTTTATAGCATGTCCCACAGTGTAAGTGCATCCAAAGCAGTGGAAGAATGAATGAGTCACCACAAAACAGAACATGGTCACTGCTGCCCGTGCCAGTGCAGAGGGCTCAACTTTTGGTTCAAAAAAATATGGTTATAATGGTGCTCAGTTCTTTCCATTTAGGAGGGAAAACAGGAAGCAGCTCCTCCCTGCGGCGCTGCAAAGCCCCAGGGTGGATGTGAAGAAACGTGAAGAGCAGCGCGTTTGGTTCGGAGGATATCCTCTGGACCGAAGAGGAGTCGTTTCTAAAGAGCCGCCCTCTGTCCTTTTCCTTGACGCTGTCATGCAAGCAGACTTCCTCGTTTGTTTCCAGACAGACGCTGCTTGGACTCATTAGCAAACAAAAACCCGCAGGATCCATGGAGCATGACTGTCCACGGCCTGTGGATGGAGATGATTAGCGGGACGGTTGAAAATGCTGAAACAGAACTGATATCAACATTTTTGTCTTGATTGTTCGTATGTTTATTTCTCTGATGTCTTTGAAGAGATATCCTCCATTCACTGCACATTTTAACACCTCAGTTTCCTGATTTCCTGTTTCTGTGACGAGCCTTTTTGGCGATTCTCTTTCTGATTGTCACTTTCTATTTTCTCTCCTCGCTTCCAATCATTTCCTTTCTAACTTTCCTGACACTTTAACCTCTCCGCACCTGCCTGGCTAACTCGGTCCTTCTCCCTCGTCCTTGTGTCGCTTTTCTCGTTTGATCCTTGGCCTTTGGCTCCTGTTTGTGCCCCGTCGACCTCTGCGCCACGTCTCTTCCCCCTGTCTCTTGCCCCTTGCTCCTCGCCCCTCATTGCCTGCCATAGCACACTGGTTGGACTCATCATATCTGGGGAACATTCAGAGCCCAGTCGAACCGGACTACAGTAAGTCCTCAAGTACTTCTTTCTTATTTTAAGCTGCGGTTTCTCTCCTCTCTTGTCTTTGGCACACTCTCCTGTCACCTGCTCTCCTCAGTTATGCACTCTCATTTCCAAACACACTCTCAGATAACATTCCAAGGAAGTCTCAGCTTGGGCATGCAGTGTTTGAGTCCAGCGCGTCTGTTTTTCCAAGTGTCTTGCAGGCGTCTCCCAGTGTTTTCTGATGCCAGCGGAAAATGATGGGGTTGTTCCATCCAGTAATACCCTCATTCATCACACTCGAGTGACAACACTTTGCATTTCCAGCTGAAAACATCTTCATAGAGATGTGCTGGAGTCACACACGGTGTTCATGTTTGTGCACAGCCAACACTTGCAAAAATGTCTTCCATGATTTAATTTGAAAAGTGCTTTTTGCAATTTCAGCCTCATGCAGATGGTCCCAATGATAAGAACCATCTGTTTGAAAGAATTACTACAGCATGAGTCTAAAAAAGTGCTTTTTTTTCCTAAACAATGGTCGTTTTTGATGCTTCCATCGCAAGCCGTGGGAGAGCACAACAGGTCAAGCTTAATAGTGAAGCCTGAAGTTATTCCAAAGAGTTCCCCAGAGGGCAATGAGAGGGCTTGGAGACAGAGCTGTTTGGCTGGCCACCAGCAAAAGGGTTAAGTAGCAGGGGTCCTGTCTACACAACATAAGCTGAGAAAGAGGCATTGGCATATGAATATCACACTAAGAGAGAGAGAGAGAGTTAGAAAGAGACTGAGATAAGCGAGAGAAAAAGGGAAAAACATGTATTATTAAAGATTTTTGATGGGATAGCTGAGGCAATGTGGTTTGGGCCTCGTTCTTATAGATTCTGGCTCACCCTCAGTCCCTCTCTAAATGGCTCGGCTGGTGCTGGGCCGATGCCGTGGGCGCTGCCTTGGGGGTTGAAGGTCAAACCCAATGCGGCTTGGCTTTAAAGGCCAGGCTGGGCTCACTGCTCAATCAAGTCTTTGTCTTCTGCATAGGCCTCTATGTGTTCAGAGGGGGCCCGATGCACAAAGCTGCCACAGTTCTACTGAACAGCTTTAATAGCTAAATAAGTTTGTGAATTAAGAGCGTGGAATGCTCCTTTTTTTTTTCATCCCACCCGTCATGTCTGCACGACAGTTTCATCACTGTTGATGGTAGTGGTGCTTGACAAGGGGATTTCCCCCCCGCTGGAAACAGCGAGTGATGCTCAGGAGAATGGGTCTTGGAGTAAAGGAGCCGCTCGTTAGCAGCAGGGCACAACCCGGCGCTCTAATCAAAGGATCTCCGCCGCCGACGGTCCCGCACTCGCCAGCCTATAACGTCAAAGCGGCGAGCTCAGAGCGAGTTGGGGCTACGGGCTGCTGTTGACCTGGCGGCGAGTACCCACTCAAGTGATTAGATTATATGCGGGTCAAATGAGGCACTTTGATGACTAACTTTGATGTTGCTGGTCTTCTGGCTCCACATTCAGGCCTAACAATCAATTCTAAAAGTCTGACAGTAACAGTCTGCAAAGCAAGCACTCAGGCACCCTGCCAGGCTGCGCTAAAGCCTGCAGTTCTGTCGTTACATGTTCACCTCACTGCATGTTTTCATAGGCAGCGCTGAGTTTACTTTGTCATAAATGAGGCCTTTCCTCACCAGGAATGGGATGTCTTGTTGTGCCAATGCTGTGGGTAAGGAAAGGGAATTTACAGCGTTTACCAGCCAAAGCTCAGGCGGCCGAGCATAAGGCAGCAAGTTCCCACACAGGCCTTTAACGCAGAGAACACACAGCCTGAGTGTGAGGCACAAAATCTTTAACTTTTAATTAAGTAGCTCCTGGTAAGCATGATAAATGTCTGCTGTCAGTGTCCATATGTCTAGTGATATTTAATCAAAGGAGAAGGGAAAGGGAGGAAATGATATATACAGAGAGCGTTGGTGTTTTCTCTGCATGCTGTATGTGTGCGTGCGTGTGTGCAGATTTATTGTTTTGCACATATTTGGGCATGCTCGTTTGCAACTAGAGGCTCAGCAGATGCCGCCTTAGAACACGACTCTTTGCTTTTGGCATGGCAAGTTGCATCTGACTGCAAGAAACAGTACAAATATTGACTTCCCCCCTAAACTCACACTGCCAGTCTGAAATCAGACGCTGGCAGGCCTGTCCTAACAAAGTGCTGGCAGGAGTGTGAGAACGGGGCACCCTGCGGGCCTGGGCTATTTTAAGTTTCACGGGCCAAGCCTGTGACATTGGAATCATAATAATACAGCTGACATTTTTGTTGATAATGAGTTACTCATATAGCTCATAAAGATGTTTTATACAGGTAGTTATATATAGAATTTGACAATGTTTAAAACGTGGAAAATCATTAAGTTGACTTATTGTTTTGGCGTAGTTCTATGAAAATTGGGATATAAATATCATAAAGCTCAAAAGTCAACACAACTTAGGAAGCAGTTGATCCTATGAAATGCCGAACTTGAGAGCTGGAATTGAAAATGGCTCCGATGTGCAAGAAGTCTGTGTCACTGGTTGCCTGCAATGCGTTTAAATGAATCAGCATGACATCATGATGCATGTCCTGTCCCGTCCCACATATGTGGCAGATGGGTGGAGAGTTTAGTACGCAGCGCGAGGAGAGATGGAGGAGTGCGAGGAGTCGTTTTTTCCCTCCTTACATTTCGTCAGTGATTAGAGGGCAAGGTCAGGCACTGTGCAGAAACTTTCTGGGTTCTCAGCTTTTATCAAAGACCCTTCAGCAGGGACGCTGGACACAGTAGATGTAAGATTAACCAGCTGCTTGTAAGGTTTTCAAAGTGAAAAAATCTGGATTGTGCTGATGGGATGACCTGATTTCTCTTGGCACTCCAAGCAAGTAAAAAACAAAAGGTTATAAGTGCTTCTGTATGATTCATGTCTTAACACAAAGTGAATACGTTCCGCTAGTTGACCTTTATGTTTAATGACCAGTTAATGTAGCGTCTCTGGAGACCACTGATACCAGGCAGCCCTCTCTGCTGCCTGCCTGCCTGATGTATTTGACTTGGTGCATGTGGAGGGAATGCTGAGGCCCCCTTCCACAGTCACTCACAGAGGATTTTCTTCTTCCTCCTCTGCAGCTGCTGGCACAGTAGTGACGCTGACTCAAACTCCCACTCACCTTCCAACTCTCTGATATCATCAGCGTTCAATCAGGACGTCTGGCGCAAACTCGTGGCCTTGCTAGCTCGGCTGATACTGTGTATTCGAATGTTTGCGTTGATTAGGTTTCAGACAGTGTGCTCGGTTCTGCCTTTGCAACAAAGAGCCTTTATCAGCATCAGTCTGCCACTGTTTGTGAGTAAGTGTCTCCATGTCTGTGACAAATACAGGGAGGACGACAAGCACCTGATACTGTAATTTCATGGTTTTATTTGAGTATGTGGGCGAGAGCATGCCTGTGTCAGCGTGTGCCTCTTGTTTGGGTATGTGTGCGGTGCAACGCTGCAGTGGTCGGTTTTAGCACAGACCCAACCATAATTGAGATATGGAAATAGACGCCATAATTTGTATGTGGCTCTCATTGAAGCCACAGTCATGCTCTTCAGCTTTTACTTTCAGAAACATTCAACCAAAGGCTTTTCTAAGGGAAATCATTCCCAAACAGTTTCCCATATCACATTGTCTTTAATAAACTTCACAGCTTGAATCTGGCTTATAATATCTAAACCTGGCAACAGTTGGACGTTAATGCTGAGCCTGTGGTCGTTTTCAGTTATTGTGTGGCTCAGCTGACCGATTCTCCTCCCGTCTCTGTGTTTCTAGTTTATTACAGAGCTCTCGTCAACTTCACCGACTCCCTGGTCTATGGTCCCGAGCTTGAGGACATCTTCTCACCAGCCTTTAATGAGATCTCTGAAGCAGTGGTGGACACGGTATGTCCTCTTCTCGTAGAATAAACTCTGCTGAATAATAGCCATGTACAGTACGCTAAGGCTACCTTATAAGGCTCAGGCATGCTATTTATGACTTTTTTAAGTGTGTATGACCTTACATCTGAAAATAAAGCCCGGGCTTGTTTATTTCAGCTTAACAGAGTCTGGTTTTCCTTCCACAGCTGGAGTCGGACTACAACAGGATTCCAGGTGTCCAGACAGTCAGCGTGGTTCTCATTAAGTAAGAACACAAATCCTTTAAATCACATCTTGTGACACCAAAAGTAGATGCCCTGTAGCTGTGTGCTGCTGCTGCTGCAGCAGTGTGGGTGTTTCACTCTGGCCAGGTGATTTTTCTTTTCATTTTTCCAAACTGCTGGAGGCCGACAGTGTAGGCCTGCAGTCGGTAATTCATCAGCAGTGACTACTTTCTCAAAAGAGCATCCAAAGAGAAACCTTACCTCTAAAGAGCTTCCCTGTTTAACCATCTGCAGTGAACGCCTCACAGACCCTGTAGCCTCACCAGGCTTTTGTCGCTCCTTTGCAGGAAGATGGTCAGAGAGGATGGCGTGGACGTATTTGTGGAGTTGGACGTGGGCTCTGACTACAACAGCAATGACGAACAGATCCGCAGCGTGCTGTACAACGTGGTGAAGGAGGGAGCCATTGCTTCCTATGTCACATCAGTGCAGGGCTTCCAGTTCAGACGGCTCGGGGAAGGTAAGACCTCAGCAAAGAGGAGCGCCGGTTACATGTCACAGCCATGACATGACTGACTCTGTGAAGCAAGAGTTTGCTGTATGTTTACAGCAAATTAAAGTCTGCCAGAGCGGGAGGCAGAGTCCTTAACATGTCCCTCTGGTTTCTAGCTGAACCTCTGCCTCCAGTGGAGCCTATAGCAGTGCCAGGTTTGTACTGTGCCATGTCTGCTGCATGGCGACTGAGCCGACTGTATGTAGGATGACTGTAGTGTCTTTAGAAGGAACAGTTGAGCACTTCCTGTCTTACGATGTTGCAGTTTTACGTTGCCGTTTACTGTGACCTGTACACGTATGTGGTCTGACGAATGTTCTGCATGGAAGCACAAGTAGACTTCTGAGTATGGTCCCTGAACAGCAGACAGTGACTGAGAAGGACCTTTGCATGGCATGAGTTTGATTAGGAATGCTGTTGTTCACTGCGACCTCAATCAGCCTCTGATATACACAAATACCACCAACTGTACACCGGCATGGCAACTGATACAGCAGGGGAGGACAAGCTAATGCTAACTTTATCTTCAGTCTAGATTAGTTTGTGTGTATGTCTAGTTTAACTTTGTAGTCTTTCTAGTCTGTGGCTCATGTCATCTGCCTAGTATAGTCTTTTTTCTGTCCTAGTCCATGAGTCTAATCTGGTCTGTAGGCCTAGTTTATCTAGTCCATCTTGTTTAGTCTGTCTAGTTTTCTCCCGACTGTTTAGTTTGTGTGTCTGTCCAATTTGTCTTTGTATCTTTTCTGTCCAGCGTGTGTCCAATCTAGTCTGTGTCTCGGATAGTCTGTGTGTCTAGTTTAGTCAGTCTGTCTATTCTGGGTGTCTAGTTTATCTTGTCTAGTCAGTCAAGTTTAGCCTGTCTAACCTATTCTGTCTAGTCTGTTTAGTTTGTGTGTCCACCTAGTCTGTCTGTATAGTCTTTGTGTCTAGTTTATCTAGTCTAGTCAGTCTAGTTCAGTCTGTGTCTAACCTATTCTGTCTAGTCTAGCCTAGTCTATTGAGTTTGTGTATCCTGTCTAGTCTGTCTATATAGTCTTTGTGTCTGTCTGAAATAGTCTTTTTGTCTAGTCTACTTTGTGTGTCTAGTTTGCCCCATGTAGTCTGTGAATCCATCAGGTCTGTCTCGTATGTCTAGTTAGTCTAGTCTAGTCTGTTTGCCTGGTCGAGTCTGTCTTTTCTAGTCAATCCATGTATCGATCAGTGTTTCTGTCTAGTCAACTTAGATCTTACGTTGGAGCACAGAGTGGATTTCATGCCCAACTGAAAACTTAATACAAAACAAGTCTTTGCAAAAATGTGAGAAAATCCTCGAGTATCTGAAAGCGCACCTCAGTGACAGTCTGTCCAACATGCCTGAGTTACACTGGCTGTAGTAACCTGTTGCCTGAGGACCCAGGACACTAGTTTCTCACCTCACTTTGTTCCTCTCTTAGTAACCCCTGGCATCAGACCCTGCATGCCAGATGAGCACAGGTGTGGTGATGGGACATGCATCCTGATGGAATACCTGTGTGACAACAGACCAGACTGCAGAGACATGAGTGATGAGACCAATTGTGGTGAGTGGCTTCAGCTTGGCCAGCTAGTTGTAACACGGTTGGCTGTAGCATGGAATAATGGCTGGATGTGAGATGCGCTCACTTACTGTAACAGCTCAAAGAAACCGCTTTGCTCAAGTTTAATCAGAGATTTGTTTTCAACATAAAATGGCCAGCTCCTCCAGTCTTCACGCCGCCTCCCACCACAACCGCCACCGTCAAGAAGCCCCCGAGGCCCCCCAGCCCAGCTGGACCCTGCAGAGCGGATCAAGCCACATGCCAGAGCGGAGAGTGTATCCCACGAGACTACATCTGTGACGGAGAGAGGGACTGCTCGGACGGAAGCGACGAGTTCAGATGTGGTAAGTGACACAGCCGCGTGCATGTTCGCACTCTGAGACAACAGCGTACGCTCAAACTGTCTCCTCACAGGTACTCCATCTCCCTGTGAACCCAACGAGTTCAAGTGCAAAAATGGCCGCTGCGCCCTCAAGCTTTGGCGTTGTGACGGAGACAACGACTGTGAGGATAACTCAGATGAAACAGACTGCCGTAAGTTTCTTTCCCGAGTCCTCCTGTGAAGGAATAAGTCAACATTTTGAGAAATAAGCTTATTTGCTTTCTTGCTGAGAGCCACACGAGGAGATCAATACCACTCTCATACCTGTTACATTTGAACTGGAATTGCCAGGAGACCGTTATCCTAGCTTAGCATAAAAACTGGAAGCAGGAGGAAACAGCTGCTTCCGGCCAAGAAATAGCTCCTGCACAGAGCCCCCATAAAACCACAACTTGTCAAGTAACATATGACGTGCTAATTAGTGAGTTCAGAAGTGCTGTTAGGTGGATTTTATTTCCCTTGGTCAAAGCCAGAGTAGCCTTTTGACCCTGCCTCCAGTCTTTATGCTAAGCTTCGCTAATGGACTTCATATTTGACGTACAGGTATGAGAGTGGTGTCAGTCTTTTCACCTAACTCTCAACCTTTAATGGTTGCTGCTGTTTGAGAGTGATGAAAACCTGTGTGAATTCTACAGCCACCAAGGGTCCTGGTGACAGATGTGCTCCTGAGCAGTTTGAATGCCTGAGCGATCGCACCTGCATCCCGGCAAGTTACCAGTGTGATGAAGAGCCAGACTGCCCTGACCGCTCTGATGAGTACGGCTGCAGTAAGTCTCACACCAACAGCTGTCTACAGCTCTCTGCTCCTGCAATCTTTCCCTCCCTCTCATGCACATTTCTTCTTTTTTTCCTACTTTTTGCACCCTCTCTATGCTTCTTTGACCCCCCTCAATAGTCACTCTTCGAGTTCCTTTGTATGCTGTGACTAATTTGCTGTGAACCAGACTCTTTTCACACACGTGTTGCCGGAGACACAGAGCTTTTTGTGAACCATCTATTCCTGAGAACTGAAAGGGAATTGTCCGTCCATAGCAGAGAATTATGCTTCCTCTGGCTTTCAGGCATTTATGAGCCTCACTGGTTCGCCAGATTCCAGTCACATGCCGGGCTTTTTGTACATGTGCATTTATTATGTGGTTGAAACTGTTCTCATCCTCTTGACACTTCACAGCCCCTCCCTCTGTGACAAGCCCGCCAGAAGAGTCCATTCAGGCAGCGCGGGGGGCGACAGTGACGTTCACCTGTCAGGCTGTCGGAGTGCCAACACCCATCATCACCTGGAGACTCAACTGGGGACACATTCCTGTCAGCGGCAGGTGGGTTTGATGAGAAATCCTCCTCCCTGCTGACTTTTTATTATTTGTACTATAATTAAGACTAACTTCGCTAAGTCATGTTGACAACATTACAGGTTATTCAGGGTTTGTGGAAAATGCTGTGGAATTGATTTTGTATGTATTTGGAACTGCTCTGAATGTCAAAAATCGATTTTTGTTGACACTGCTTTTGGAAAAACATGTGTTGCACTGCTCAGGCAAGCTGTCTCCAATTAAACATCTGCATCTGGTGAAAGCCAGTCTTGCTTAATTGATCAGCAGCAGACCATGAATGGCTATGGATTTGTCTTCTCTGCACTTACACTTACCTGGCATATGATGAGTGTTCTTTTAGACCACAGTCTAACTATTGGCAGCCCGGTAAGATCAGTGTTTACATGCAACTATAATTGTATTTGGACCTGTGATTTTAATTACTGAGATATTTGTGGTGTGCTCCAACTCCAGAAGTTTCTGTTTCAGGATGTTCGTTCTGGGCGTAGTCCGCTGTGCGCGTGGTTAAGCAACAGCAGCTGAATTTTATGGATTTTTGTGTAACAATATTTCTACAGTCAGAGTCAGAGGGTTCATTCTAAAGTCCATGCCATAGCTGATGTAGACTCTCCACCGAGATAATTGCTGTAAAAGTGATCATTCTGTGTTCACAGGATCTCCATGACCAGCGAGAACGGCCGCGGCACTCTGACCATTCGTGATGTGAAGGAAGCGGATCAGGGGGCGTACACCTGTGAGGCCATCAACGCTAAAGGGCTGGTGTTTGGCATCCCTGACGGAGTGCTGACTCTCACATCGAATCCAAATCCAGGTACTGATGCCTCACTTTCACTGCGTGGTCCCCACCAGAAACATTACAAAAAACTATCGATGTAAGTCCAGTGTCTTTTCTTGATCTCTGCAGGCAACTGTCCTGATGGTCACTTCAGTGTGGAGGGCCGCTGTGTGTCCTGCTTCTGTGCTGGAATCACCAAGAACTGCAAGAGCACCGGTCGCTACCGCAACCGCATCAGCCTCAGATTCACTGATGAGGAAGACTACAAAGGTACTGAAGCCATCCATCCTTAGGAATCTGCAAGAGAGCTAACAGAGCTACTTCGCTGTCGACTGCAATCCCTTTAAAAGTTTGTGGTGTCCTAACATTTAGAGCACAAATCAGCCTGATTGTATCTGTTATTCTTATTTCCAGGAGTGAACGTCACCTACCCCTCCAGGCCAGGCACTCCTCCTCTCTCCTCCACTCAGATCCTCATTAACCCTGAGATGGAAGAGTTCCAGCTCGTCGACCTGTCGCGTCGTTTCCTCAACCTGGACTCCTTCTGGACTTTGCCACGCCAGTTCCTGGGCAACAAGGTAAAGGATAAAATTATTTACAGACCTTATTTTACTTAAACCATCATCACACTTAAGCATGAAAACTCATTTAATCTCCTCTTAGATTGACTCCTATGGAGGATCCTTGAAGTACAAAGTGCGGTATACGCTGGCCCGTGGTCTGACAGAAGTTGTGGAGAAGCCGGATGTGATACTGCTTGGAAATGGACGCAGGCTCGTGTACCGCAGAGGCAGCAGCACCCCTGCCCGAGTGGTCAACCAGAAGGAGATCAAGTTCACTGAAGTAGGTCTTTGGTTAAAGAAAGTTTTCCTTGCAAAAAACAAGTGCAGAATCTGAACAGCCCTGTGGTGAATTTGTGATGATGACATGTAGTTCTTTAAAAAACCTGCTTATTGTTGTTTTAGGATAACTGGCAGCACTCCAATGGCCGCCCTGTGAGCCGGGAGGAGCTGATGATGACACTGGCCAACCTGGACAGCATCAGCATCCGCACCATCTACGACAACCACATGGTCAGCGTGGCCATCAGCGACATTGTCATGGACACCACCACTGTGGAGTTCAGCACTCTGGGTCATGCAAAGACTGTCGAAGAGTGCAGGTAAGAAATAAAAAAAACACTTCAGGTATGATACTGTGGGGTCAAGAGAGATGGGAGATGCTTACAGAGATACTTACAAACCGTCAGTCAGTAGTCTACAATCAAAGCAAGCTGCTGGGATGTGTACAGTTGACTTATTTAGTGAAAAGTGCTGTGCAGTAATACAGTAACATTTGTTTGTGTAATGACTGTTTTTGGAGCGTTTGTTTTTGAAACAATTACAAAAAATGTATTTTGAGGGACAGCTTGGTGGCCATGCCCCTCAAAGTAACATCCTGGGTTCAGTTACAGCCAGTGACTTGTTGCATGTCATTGCCTTTTCACTGTTATCTAATCCCAAAATCAAAGCAATGTGGCTTTTTGCTGTGCTGTAGTCAGCTGTCTTTTATTCACAACATTAGGAAAGATTGTAATTTGACTCAACATAGTTGTCGTCAAAACGTTGCTTGATTATACCCATATTTATCATTCCCAGATGTCCTCCTGGATATTCAGGCCTGTCCTGTGAGTTGTGTTCCTCTGGTTTCGAGCGCGTCCCTGGTGGATCCTATCTTGGCACCTGTGCTGGTTGTAACTGCAATGGACATGCCAGCGCCTGTGATCCAATCAGCGGACACTGTCTGGTAATAGCTAACTCCTTTTTTGACAAGAAAAGCTGTCATGCAGTCACTTATGATCAACTGGAATTAACAGATAATCGCTTCCTTATTGTAAAACTCTCAAGAGTTTAGCTTGCAGATCATGACAGATGTTTGTCTGCTTAAAGGAAAGGCTCTCATTCGCTCTCTTGCCAAGAGTTACTTGAGAAGATCAATACACTCTTGTGTATGCATGCTAAGCATGAAGCTAGAAACAACAGGCGATTAGCTTAGCTTAGAATAAAGACTGAAGATAAAACATGTTAATGAGATAATTGTTAATGAGATCAGTTTAAAGATGCTGGTCAGCTTTTTTTTTTTTAAAGGTTAGCCCCTTCTTCTAGTATTTATGTTAAGATGAGCTAATCAACTCCTGGCTTTTGCGTCATATTTAGAGTACAGACACGAATGTATATTGAACTTCTCATCTAATTCTCTGCAAGACAGCAATTAAGTGTATTTCCCAAAATGTCAAACTATTTCCTTTTAAACCTTTTTGACTGGCATCCGTGTAAGAGAATGACCGGTATGTTCTCCCCGCCACAGAGCTGCCAGCACAACACAGAGGGCCCTCAGTGTGACAAGTGTCGCTCAGGCTACTTTGGTGACCCGAGCCGAGGCCGCCCCGATGACTGCAAGCCCTGCCCCTGCCCATACTATGAGACCTCGCGCCGGTAAGGTCACGGACCCACCCAGACCACACACACAGATCTACAGTACACATTCAGGCTGACGCATACACACCCACATACCACACAAGGCAATCAGTGGGAACAGTATGAGCTGTTTGGCCCTGTAGTTTTTTATTCCCAAAAGCTGAGCTCCATTCAAATATTTGAGCATGGGTTCATTCATTCATTCATTCAGCACGTCACTCATTAAACCACTGTTGTCATTTTTAATCCATGGCTTTTTCGGTGGGCTCTGTAGGTTTTCTGACACCTGCTTCCTGGATGTTGATCAACAGCCAACATGTGACGCCTGCAGGCCCGGCTACACAGGAAGACGCTGTGAAAAGTGAGGAAGCTGATATCATCAACTGTGCCTTTAAGTTGCAGTTTAGATAGTTTGGACAAGGCAGTAATATAGTTTAGAAAAAAGTGGTAGAATAAGGATTTCCAGCAGAGCTTCGGCTGCCTCAGCGGTGCATGGAGAAAAAGTCTGGAGAGGTCAAAACTCCAGCAGCACTTAAAGCACAAATAAGCGCCGACATTTTGATTGATTGCAGCAGAAGGAGCAAAAACAAAGGCTTGTGGTAAATAGCTCAATCATTACTCTTATGTTTTTGTTTTATTTCAGGTGTGCACCTGGTTACCAGGGTAACCCCCTCCTGCCTGATGGAAAATGTGTTCCTAACCGTGAGTAATCAACAATCGCACCATTTTTCTCATTTAAAGGAATCAACAGAAGCCTCGCATGCATTGTTTCACCTGTTGTACTCTCAGTCCTTCAGCGATATGACTGCAGGGAGGTCTTACCCCTGTGTAATGATTACCATAGGCTTTTTCCCTTGGTGTTATAGTAGGCTGTAGTATGTGGTCATGGCTGAGGTATGCAGAATGGCTGGAACGCTCCCAGGTGCACTCTCCTTTCCTTACCCCATATGTCATCTTCTTTCCACTGCTCTCCCCCTGCAGAAAGCTCCAAGTGTGATAACAGAGGAGTTATCAACTCCAGCAGCAGACCGTGCAGCTGCAAGGTAAACGTACAGCATGGTGAACTCTAAATGAAATAATAGGATTATAATGCAACCGTTTAGCGTGATCTGGTCTTGATTTGTGGTTTACGAGGCTGACGTGTCCTACTGTTTTGTTTTTTCTTCTGTGAAAGAAATAAGCAGATGCATTACATATGTGTTTGTGTGTTTTGTTTCTGTGTGTACGTGCAGAACAACGTGGCAGGCGCTCAGTGTGATGAGTGTAAGGCCGGGTTCTTCCACCTATCAGAGGCCAACCCTGAGGGCTGTCTACGCTGTTTCTGCATGGGCGTCACCAAGCAGTGCGCCAGCTCCACTTGGAATAGAGATCAGGTCGGTTTGCGAAGCGACTAATGGTAAAGGGAGGGGTGAATGCATTTGGTATCAAGGTTTGACTGTTTGTGCTGTCAAGCTGTATCAGCAAATCCTTTCAGAAGCTAAACGGTGAGAAGCAACGTGCAAACAGTGCTCAAGTGGGATCACATGTACAGTAAATCTCAGCTCACATCTCACTCAGACGGCCGTTTGTGTCTCTCAGGTGCGAGGAGGGGTGAATGGGCAGCTCTTCTCCCTCTCCAACAGTGCCAACACCAAAACTATCTCTGAAGGCATCTCCCAGAGGAGCGCCTCTGAAGTTGTGTACCGCTCCTTCTCCAGTGTCCCCAACGACATCTACTACTGGGTCCTGCCTGAGAGCTTCAGAGGAGATAAGGTGAGAGGAAAAACAACAAAGAAGAGAGCCGGCTGGGGGAGAGGAGAGAGAAGCGTCAGTCAAGCTACTCTTCTCTGCCCTTTCTGTCCCACTCATTCATGCCTCAACATGTTGTCAAGTGAAAAGGCTGCACTTATCCACACAGCGAGCCTCCTTTGAACCTCAAGCTTGAATTCACAGTCAAGCTCAACATGGGTGTCTTGTGACTTCCCCCACAGTATCGTAGGGGTGAAATACCTTTCCACTATTCACTTGTGTTGAGATGAGCTTCTCCTTTCACCATGTTGTTACCAGGTGACGGCCTATGGCGGGGAGCTTCGCTACACAGTGCGCTTCGAACCGTTTCAGCGCTCTCTAGTGATTGATGGTCAGCCAGATGTGGTTCTCCAGGGCAATGGCATCTTCTTGGAGCACTACTCGCAGACCAAGACGCTCCCACGTGTCCCTCAAACCGTCACTGTGACCTTCAGAGAGGTGCGTTTCATTGTTCAAATGTTGCTAAATCTGAACCCTCACACTTGTCAGGAGACTAACTTTTCTCTTTTCTCCTTCCATCCGGCTGATAGTCTGCATGGCGTCGCGCCGATGGGCAGCCGTGCACCCGTGAACACCTGCTGATGGCTCTGGCTGATGTTACCGTCTTCATGATCAGGGCCACCTACGCAGACAACATGGCTGAGAGCAGGTATGTGAGGAGTTTCCTCTGTCACTGCACAGCTCATTCATGAGCTTTGCACTTAATGGTAAATTTATTGTGTTTTTTCAATTGTTTTTTGTTGAATAGTCTTTCTGACATCAAGATGGACATCGCCGTTCCTCAACCCACTGGTAATGAACGTGCTCTGGAGGTGGAAGAGTGCGCCTGCCCTCAGGGATACAGAGGACCTTCTTGCCAGGTAGACATTTAACACAAAATCCTAACTAAAGGTCCACTTACTAGCTTTTTTTTTTTTTTAGCTTTGATCCACATCTCAGTCTCTTCAAATGTCACGGAGATGTTTTACTTATTATCACATTACCAACTGAGCCACCTCCATAGCGTTAGAGCAAATTCCATTCACTGATGAAAGCTGTGGGATTTTGTTGAAAGCTCAGAAGCTGGTACTTTGAGGTTTTTTTTTTTCTTTGTCAAACTACTATTTCTGACTGAAGTTCCATCCTCTAGATTAGTTTAATTTAGTCTTAGCTTGATAAAAGGAAGAAGCGTTAGGCACAGATATGCCTACGCTTGTTAAGAATAGCACAGTAAAGTCTCTAACTTTTCCATTACAGTCCATGATGATAATTGCAGTCTGTCTCCCTGCTGCGGTGGAACAAAGACATATTCCTCTTTGTCATCACTTGTCTCTCACCTGAGGTGTTTTTCCATGTCGTTGCAGGAGTGTGATGAAGGTTACACTCGGTCCAGCTCCGGCCTTTACCTGGGCACTTGTGAGAGGTGCGACTGTAATGGTCACGCCAGCGGCTGTGACCCAGAGACCGGCAGGTGTCTGGTAGGTTTTAGGCGACTCCTCTTCTCTCTCGCTTCTTTGCCAACGTTCAGCCTGCTTTGATCTCTACAGTGGAATGCACTAATGCTTTCTTGGCAAATCCCAACATGTGGAAACACTGTGTCATTTGCAAGTATTGTACATTCAGCTGCTCCGTGGATCTCACCTCTTCTTCATTTGTTTCTGTCCTGACCAAAAGCAATGTCTCCATAACACCGCCGGCCCGAGGTGTGAGCGCTGTCAGACTGGTTTCTATGGAAACCCTGTAACGGGTGGTGCTCAGGCCTGCCAGCCCTGCCCCTGTCCTGGAACTGCTTCCAGCAACCAGTGAGTTCATGTCTGAAGGTCTTTTCTGCTTGTGTCAGTTTTATTCAGTCAGTCTAGATTGCTGTTAATTGTTCTGATTAATGCTGGATTAGGCAAAGTAAACTTGCAATGCATCGGCTGACAAACCGCTTTACTTGAATGCCCCACAACAACCCAAGAAGAAACTACATATGAATACTGCCAAAACCAGCATTCTTGTGATGTGCATGGCTTTCTTTTTGCACAGATTCTCCACCACCTGCTATTTGGAGTCTGACGGACAGCCAACCTGTGATAACTGCCCCCCTGGATACACCGGCCGACGCTGTGAAAGGTACGGCCCCCCCCCTTTCTGCTTTTCCTTGTCTTCTTTTCTTCCTCTCACGGTTCTCTGGACACTGCTCAGTGTTTGGGGTTACTGGGTGGGCCGGCAACAAGGTTAGCAGGGGCTGGCAGTAGCACCAAGTGGTTTCATTCACAGGAAAGGGATATGAGCATGTCTGCGGTTCGCCTCTCTTGTTTTTTTTCCCAGCAGTTGTGGTTGAGTGGTGTCAGTCAAGGGATGGGAGAAGCAAATTGGTGCCACCCATTCTGAAGTACCTGTGAAGTTTAGTGCTGTGTCCTGTTTTCCAGATCTGCTGGTGGATATTGTTTTCTTGGATTTATTAATTTGAATATAAGGTCATTTCTGCTGTGGTACAATAACGTGTCTTTGTTAAAGGATAAGGGGCCTTTGGTGGTACTGAGAATGTCATCACCCAGATTTTTATTGTTCATGGAAAATAAATTTGCCAAAGGAGACATGACAGTGCTGTATGTCCTGAGGAAACCTTTAGTTGGCTTAAAATCTTCCTTACTTTGCTTTCTTCTGTCCTTTGCTCTACCTCCAAAAGCCTTCCCAGAAGTTGCTTTCTGCTTCAGCTTTGCGCTTTGCTATTAGCAAAATTTTAAGGTGTTGGTTCACGTGATCTTTGCACAGACCAAATGTATTTCCTGGGTCTCTACGACATAAATGTAGACGTGGCATTTATGAGGACTCCTGTCTGGCTAATCAATCTTTGCTGCTCCAAGGGCAAAGATGCTGAGGTGACTTGGGTGTAAGACGCAACACACAAATAATTTATTGTTTGAACGTCTCTGCCTGCATCATGCCTGATTCTGCTGTTTTGACATTAAGAGAAGAGATGCCGTCTGCGGACAGTTGTGGGGACCCCTTCCTGGAGAAGCCCATAGAAGGTCTCCTACCTGTGGGATGTGGAGCTGAAGCAGTATTCAATTTCAGCTGGGAGAAAGAGATAGCACAGTATGGCAGTGGAGATGATGATGATGACCCTGACGAGCTGGGGCCTACCACTGAAGGAACAATCATCATCCCTACTAGGTCTTTACTGTCTACTGCAGCTCACCATCGCACTACACGTTTCACAACAGTAGCTGGGGCGGGAATTGTCTCAGTCACCCCCAATAGATCAGCAACAAGACTCCCACCACGCTTCACACCCAGCCCAGAAAGCAGACACTCCAGCTTCCAGCACCTGCTCCGGATTCACCTGAACACATTTAACCAGCGCCTGAGCATGCTGGAAAGAAACACGCTTGATATGAAGGAGACCATTCACGGTATGGAGGACCAGCAGAGTAACCTCAGCTCTCAGCTGAAGGAGCTCATCACTATGCAGTCAGCTGCGGAGAAGAGCCAGAAGGTTAGCGAGCTGGAGAAGAGCTACACAGAGATGGAGGCCCGTCTGAGCAGATTGGAGGGAAGGTTGGAGATCCTGATCGACGGCTTCACTGCGCTGGCTCAGGAGATGAATAAGATGAAACGTGCTAGACACGCTTCCCGTTCTCCCCAAGAAAAGAGGGCTCTGCCTTCGGTCACCACAGTCCTGGCGCTCCCATTGTACTCAACACCTCAGAGTCCAGTCAGAATTACACCAACTGAAACACCATTCACCAGTAGAGCCACGGTGCCCAAGAGCATACCGACCCCAGGCCTCCCCGCAAACAAACCCACTTCGGCTCGTCAGAGAGAGAGAAAACTCAAGTCAGCAGCCACTACTACATCAGTAAAAAACACAACACAGCTTCAGTCAGTCACTACGCCATCCAAAAGTCAGGTTTCAACAAGGTCATCAACTAAGTTGAAGACCACCCGGAGTAAACCCAGGACTACTTCAAAATCTACATCTCAAGCTACAGTGAAGCCTGAAACTAAACAGCCAGAACGTAGGAGGTCCACAAAAGGAGGAAAACAGGTGACAACTAAACGAGTTTCACAGCCGAGCAAAACAAAACCAAAGCAAGTTCAGAAAGAAGCAACAATCACTAAATTTCAACTGGAGCCGCCATCTCACAAATCAAACCCTGCAAAGCCCAACAAGGTCAAAGAAAAGGATTCTGTATTACCAGTCAAAACCAATGGACATGACAAAACGTTTAGATCAGATGAACCAGTTCTAAAAAAGGTTCAGGGGGGTGAAAAGACTTCAAAAGGCGATTCAAAGAGATCGTCAAAGCCAAACTCAAAGGGTAACTCAAACCAAAATGAGAAGAAGACGGAGCACAACTCGTTTAAGTTAGTCTCTCACAAAACAAAGAATTCCACAAGGAACACAGTCACAACCACAAAAGCAACCAAGGCTACTAGTACAAAGAAGTCTAAAACAACAGTAAGAAGGAACTCAACTCCACCTAAAACCAAGGCTACCACTGCAAAGAAAGTTTCCAAAAAACCCCAGCAGAAAAAGAAGACAAACTCTCGTTCTAGTGTTTTGGACCTACTGCAGCTCTTAAGTGGAGATCGCAGGTCTGGAAAGCCAAAAAAGAATCAAGAGGGTTCTCTTCATGTGGTCTTGGGAAGGCTGGCCATTCCTATCAAAATTATCCCTGATGACTAGGGATTAATGTGTCTTTCCTTGTTTTATTTTTTTCTATTGTGTATGTGTTTAGGCTCTGATCCTGATATTTATGTCTGTTACTGCAACCACATCAATAGGACTTAATGAAGGGACTGATTTTATGACACTGTGTTATTTTAGAGGGATTCTCCAGATGTTTAATGCCATCTTGATGTGGTGTTATTATTTTGATACTAATGGCTTTTAAGGTATATTTTATTATAATCAAATATTGCACAAAATCCTGCGATGAAGAAAGAGCTTAGCATTAGTAGCTCTTATGTGTACACATTCGCCCATTGTGTTGTGGCCACACTACCTCAGGTTTTAAAGGTATCACCCCCCACCATTTCATTATCAGTCATGCTCCCTGCATTCAAATGGGTATGTCTGTAATGGTGTTTTCAATATGTGTTGGTGTGCTGGAAAAGCCTTACACCTCTGGCACCTTGTGAGTTCAGGATAAAGTTAGCTATTGTTTGCAGTATACGTTTGTGTGCTAAGTGTTTTAAATCAGAGAGCCCTGTCATGTTCCACATTTTGGGTTTTATTTTTTAGTCTTATGAAGATTAGCTCAAATATTAAATTTAGTGGCTGTAAATGCAGCAGTAATAATGAAAGCATCAATTTGATGCTTTCTTATCTTGTCATGTCAGTATCTTTCTGTCGGTCCACCACTTTGGTTGGTACTGATGGATTGTCATGAAATTTGATTCAGACTTTTATGGTCTCCACAAAATGGATTCTAATTATTTTGGTCATTCCCAGACTTTTTGTTTATCCAATACTTTGGTTTATAAAACTGATGACAGTCCCATCAGGCTCAGCTGTACTTTATGCTAAGTGATAATTATTGAATTTTAGTATGCTAACACGCTAAAATAATGTGCTAAATATGGTAAAAATGATACCAGCTAAACATCAGCATTAGCATTTAGCATCACACAGCTGCCAACATGGCTTTAGACTCATTCTGATGGATTTGGGAGCATGAGCATGCTCAGCAAATCTCATGGCAAACTGCTTGTTAGGTTATGAGATGTCTTGGTGAAAACTCAACATTAGGGACTGATGCTGAACTCGACAAGAGGTCATGGGTTCACTGAAAGCAATAGGACTTAATCCTCTGGAGACCAATAATGCCCTTTGTGGATTAAATCAAAATCCAGCCTTTTGTGTCGTAAATCTTTTATGGAAAGTTTTTCTGCAGGAGTCCATCATGCCATGTCAAATCTATTTACATCATTTGACACAAGCATTACGCTCCCAGAAAGCTCTTGGTAAGCGGAAGTCTACTGGGGGGCCTCAGATTTTACTGCCAATGGTACATTACATTTTGTTATTACCTGAGTAGCTCTTGATATTTTGGTCTAATGCGGCACTAGAAGAAAGGTCAGATGTGCCTGAAAAGAACTGGATTCATCTTCTGGGGACCATGAATATCAAATAGTCAGTTTCATGGCAATCTGGCCAGCAGCTGTAAGACCAAAGCATTGGATGCTTAACGGCCAATATTTCCACAAGCGGAGCCATGCTTTGGTCTATCGCTGAAGAAATGTCTTAGCATTAGCTTTAGCATTAGCAGAGAAATGTTAGACTCAGTTTTCAAGATCTGTATCATCTTCAGGAGAAAGGTTTAAATTGTTTGTGAGATTATTTAGTTTAATTTAAATGTGACATTGTTGTCATGTGTGTTTGTCATGAGCTGTATGTCATTTCTCAATAGCCTTTAGTTCTGAACGTTTTTAGCATTTTCACATGGCCATATGTCTTTTGATGTATTTCCTATTCCCCAAGCAACACTGACTTTAAGGACTGACTTAACCACACTTTAGAAACTACTGTATGTCTCAGGAGTTAGTTTGAATAGGCGTTCCCAAAGCAAGTTCATAGCATGGAAGTCCTCTTGTTGGCTGTTGACCTGCGGACCTGCCAGAGGACAGGTGAGGTAAGACTGACAGCAGCTGCCCTCAGGGCAACCTGCACAGATCTGTGGTTGGATTAGTCTTGCTCTGGTGGCAGTGGCGTTGTTTGCTTGGGTTGAAGGCATTTTGCTTTGCTGTGTCACGATATCAAAAATAACTTTCCTCCTTAGCAGCTTAGCATCCTCTGCGGCTCATTACATCATCTGTGCTCACCTCTGCTTTGTTCTCATAACAGTTCTGTATTTGTGAAGCTTTTATTTTATGGTGATATTTTTCAGATTTTCCATCAATGTTAACGTGTTCCTTTGCAAAGGTGTTCCTCAGTTTCAGCTGTTATCACGCTCATATAAGAGATGGAATCAACATCTGAGACATGTTGAATGTTTTAGCAGCGGCTATGCTTCATCCATCTCCAGTGCAAGCAGTGTTTCATGATCTTTTTTCTCTGGGGAAACTGTTTGTATTCAGTGCAAAAGCTGGGTGCCTGTGATTTTTTAGGTCGTGAATGTAAGACTAGTGCTTAGTGCGTGTATGTGTACTTACTGGATGGAATAACAGAATCGTTTGTATGTTCCTTGTCTGAATGACTCAGTCCTTTGTTCGTGGTTGACGTCTGCTTTGGGTCAAGAAGACTCCCAAAAGGACACGATTCATCAAATATATCACCTCTTGCAGACTTCCCAGCTTCCTGCCTCATTGTGCGTTGGGTTAAAATTTGTATCCTCCTTGACTGGAAATATTTATCCAAACACATTGTCTATTTTTGTTTCAGATGTGCCGCAGGATACACTGGCAACCCACTGATTGGACAGAGATGCAGTGTTGGCGGCAATGAAGTCAATGGTACAGAAACATGACAGATATTGTTCCATCTTCCATCTTTGATTAACAGAACTTTCAGAAATCCCTTTCGTGTCATTAATATGGATTTAACAGAATGTAGGTACATATTTTTACTATCTTATCCTCTGTCCTATTACAGGTAACTGCTATAATTGTGACCAAAGAGGAAGTGAAGGCTGCGATGGTGGCGTGTGCCGCTGCAAGGTGATCAGAGGAAGACGCTTGCAATCAGCAGACTAGAATGGACTGATTCCTTTATGTCTCATTTCCTTGATCCTGTGTTGCAGATGAACATTGAAGGTCCATCTTGCTCCAGCTGCAAGTCCGGAACCTTCCATCTCAGCCCGGAGAACAAAGATGGCTGCCTGTCCTGTTTCTGTATGGGCGTCACTCAGCAGTGCTCCAGCTCTACCTACTACAGAGACCTGGTGAGGCCTTTTAGTGGTACATGACACAATGGCACGGAACAGTTCAAGGAGCGGCCATTTGAACCTCTGAACAGCCGAACCAAATGTGAATTTGCCCTGAATAAAGCAGCTTGGTAGTAGCAAAGATCATATCAGCAAGAGAGTTAAACATTTACTTCAGAGAGAAAAGATGTGTGTGACCCAAATTCCCCCTCATCCCAGCTCCAAGTGGCTTCAAGCCAGTGAGATGGTATCTGTCAGAGATGTTGGTCAGAGATTGACTGATATTCCCCTTTCCTTCCTCAGGGAATATCTACAAGGTTACCTTTTGACTTGTGCAAATAAAAAAAGCTTAATGGGTGGGGAAGCAATAGTCTTAAGTGCTGTGTGACGTTACATCTTTCCCCGAAACGCAGTCGGCAAAGTGAGCCACGTGTCCGATCACAATCAAAATTCTTGCTTGTTTATTGTGTAGCTTGATTGCATTTTCAAATGTGTGCTTGCAGGTGTCCTCAGTCTTTTCTCCAGGGAACTTCCAGGGATTCGCTCTGGTGAACCGTCAACGCACCAACCGCATCTCTACTGGTTTCACTGTGGAGGTTTCCACTGAAGGCACTCAGCTGTCCTACAGCAATTTTGACTACCTGGGACAGGAGCCTCATTACTGGCAGCTTCCAGGGGTCTACCAGGGAGACAAGGTTAGTACTGAAGAGCACAAATGGTCATTAAGTCTGTGGAAGAAGCCGAAGCGAGGCCATGAACCCCTTGATGATGTATATAAGGGGCAGAGCAGCTCTCATCAGAAACTTGTAGACCACTCTTATTCTATTGCTGTCTCCATTTTGCTCCTTTCTTAAATCCCAGCAAGCCTTTCTTTTCAAGCTTCTGCGCTCTGTTTCTTCAGCCCTCTTTGCCTCCAATGCTACATCTTGTGTCATCTTCTTAAATGTTAAAGTAGTGTCCACAGATTTAAAGGTGCAGTCAGCGATTCTAATCCAATACACCTCAGTGAATATTTTGTCACGGTCCGCTAGCCGTCCGTTCGGTGTGCGTGTTGAATAAAAATCCGGTGTTCGTGCGCAGTCCTGGCTCTGCAAATGGAAAACAAACAAAGTGGCTCGGAAGAAACCACACAACACTTTTCCAGCCAGTCAACAACAGTGGAACCAGTTGCAGTCCGACCTCTGCCTCTTCCTCTGCGTCTGCAGGCTAACCTTCCTCTTCCGTGTCGTCGCCCTGGAGGAATGGAGCTGCACCATGATAGCAATGAAACATAAATAACATCAAGTTTGTATAAAAATACTTAACTTGCTACCGCAGGCCTCACATTCTTTGCCTTGAAATTACACATCTTGGCCTCTGTAACGTCACTCATTGACGTGTGTATTTATTTGGCTGTTGTGTTCAAATCAGTGTTTCTCCAGAATCGCAGACTCCACCTTTTAATGCCTCCAGTGTTCACTTACATAACATAGCTTTCCATTTTTTTTGTGTCTGCTCCTCCACTCTCTGTAGAAAGATTCTTTCTTTGCTCGCACGAAGCGAGCAGAGCAGGTACAGTGGTGCCAGTCTGCGGTTGTCATGTTGTGACTGAAGTTTGAAGTCCAGTGTTGTCTGGCATGTTTGATATAACTGCTGATGTGGCATTGTGTGATATACTGAATTGTACTTTTTATGTGGTGCGTATTCATAAATTATGGATAACCATCATATTGTATGGCTTTAATAATCTCTTGATGTTTGCTGAATTATTTATTGGACGCATGGTGTGTTACAGCAGTGTATGCAGCTGTTGGTGGCCACTAAGCGTCTCTATAGGTTTGACCACTTACACTGCAGTGCATATTGCACACAGGAATAGCCTTCTGCTCCACATCACATGAGCCATGTAAATGGATGGATCATTAATGGTCCATGAAAGAGCTTCATACAGTTTAACTTTGCTCGAATAACACCGCCATAACACTCCCAAATACCATCAGCTCAGTGGTAAGGAAAGTGATCAAAGAGCTTGCTTTATCCACATCAATAGAGTGACTCGCACTTGTCAGAGGAGCTGCTAAGGAAGGATGCTTCCATTTGGAACCTAATGGCCTCTGAACGGAAAGGCACCCACAGATCCAAAAGGGCTAGCCAGGTATTTGGTATGAACGGCGCCGTAGATTGTTGTAGTGAAGGCAGCACTCACACGTCTAATGATGCACAGTGTTTCTGTCGTTACAAGCTAACGCACTGAGAGTTTGTGGACATCTATGGAGATAAATCCCCTCGGTTCATAGATGTACCAGCATGGAGAATCACCTCGGTTTGATGAAGGCTGACTGAACGGGAGCATGTCGTCAGACTCTGCGTGTGCATGCGTGTGAATCACAAAGAGGTCTGAGTTGAGTTTGAAAAGTCTCAGAAAAGTTTCCACAAAGAAGAAGAAGTTGTTGATTCATGTGTTTTTTTCTGTGTGATCCGACTGCTGGGAGTGAGAGCAATCCACCAGAGCCTTGTTGTACAGCACCTCCAAGCATCTTAGACTAAAAAGCATGACTCAGCATGTTCACCTTACAGTGATGTGCGTCACAGCACGTCGTGGAAGTACTAAATTCTAAACCCCGCCTTCGCCTTTTTCACTGTTCCCATGGTTACGTATCTCTGGTACCCTACTTTTCCGCCTCCCCAGGGTGATGTCAGACAGCTGGATGCTGAGGTCTGGGCGCTCCTCTCTAACTTCTCCAATGGAAGAGCTGGTTCCCCTCCGTTCTTTCCCTCCAAATCGTCCTCTTTCTCTTCTTCCTCTTCTTCTTCTCGGGTCCCACCTTCCTCTTCCTCCTCTCGATGGTCTGTGCGCAGCCTGAGCCCCCCTTCCCCCCCGACTGGTATCTCGTCAGTAGTTAGACCAACCAGACCCCAGCCCTATTCCCCAGGCCACGCTCCTCATCTGCAGGTACACTCAGCCAGAGATCACAAGAAGTGAACAAACCTTTTTTCTTGTCGTGTTGGTGACTTCTTGTGTTTCTCTTTGGGGTCCGGCCCTGATCAACAGAGCAAGAACACAGTGAGCAAGACTTCCTCTAGTGCTTCTGGGCAAAGCAGCAAGGTAGACAGTGGCATGACTGACCTCGTGTCGCATCTTCACAGGAAACTCCAATGCTGACTTAGTGAAGCTTTAAAAGTTAATTAACAACTTGTCCTCAGTTTGTCAAGGGCAGTTAATGTGTAGTTCAGAAACTTGTAACAGCACCTAACAGATTGAATTATGATCTACTGAAGTAATGCAGCATCTATTTAGTTTATAGCTACCAAAGAATGGATAATTCACACAGTTCCAGTGATTGACTGGGTGGTATTTTCCATTGTTAAGCAAACAGCTCCCACTCAGTGCTGTCACTGTAATTGTCCACTTGAGAGAAACACTGGTTTTACAATAGCGTGTGATTATACTGTTGTTTGGTTTGAAACAGCCTCTCACTGAGGCGCTGTCATTTTTTCATTATTGACAGTGGAAGTTGTTGTCTTACTTGTCAGACAAGGCACAGTGCGACTTCTACGCTGTCATCAAACTGTCAGTGGAGCCTTTAAGCGCAGTCCTTCCACAGAACATGTAGTTAAAAGAGTTTAGCTGTGTGTCACACATTTGTCCAGAGATTCTTGTGGGGCTTTACTCTGCGGCATGCTTGCCTGCTTGTCCTGCTTCTCTGCCTGCTTATGATTTAGTCTCGCTGCCTCTCTCTCCATCTGTGGCTTATTTTCTGATGCCTCTCCTTCCTCCTCTGCCTCTCAGTACGCTCTGGTCTACAAAGGTTTCAGCTTGCACCAGGACGATCTGCTCTACTGGCAGCTCCCAGCGCAGTTCACAGGGGATAAGGTAACTGTGAGAACTCTGGGGTGGCGTCCCTTCATGACCTCTGGTCAACCCATCAAGGTCAAGGAAAATAAAGCACCTTTAGTATCCTCCAGCCTCCCCACTGACCCCCAGCCCACTTCTACCCAGTCCCTCACATGTCCACACTCCCTACTCCCTTTTAAGTTTGTCCCAGCCCTCCCTCTAAGTGTCCTCTTGACATTTTGTTCCATACTCCTTCTCTTGCCAAGTTACCATAACACATGAACGTATTTTTGTTCATAATCCACACACACTGTATCAGTTACATACAATTAGTAGATAGAAACTACAAATAATCCTTACTACTCTCCGGTTTCAACTGCTTGGCTGTCAATGATTTAACATAATTGGGTTCAAAATACAAATGGCAGAAGTCATGTAATTGTCTGCTGTGGCATTAAAGGGGTACTCCACTGATTTAGCATTGCACTTCCAGAAAGTTGGGTGATTCTCAAGAGACGAATTTAGAAATAAGGTCAAAATCAAAGCAGATATCCTGACTTTTAGTCCCAAGCATGGGACTACAACTCCCATGATGCAGCTGGATAACATAGTTCTTTATAACCCCCCTGAACTTCTAAACACCCATTTCTTTCAAACGCCACACCTCCGGCTTGTAATGCAGGCTATATGTTAAAAATGTAAAGCTCAACCAAGTGACATCACTATGATGTCATTGGGGTAGTTCTTTTCAGACTTCGTCCAGAGCCACAGAGGACATTACACAGCTGTTTTGACGGGCTGAGTGGTATTCCCCATTAGGAGTGCACTAAATCCTGCTAACATGGCAGCTCTTACATGTTAAAAAAGTTCCCTCACATCCTTTTTGTGCATCAGATTTGATGCAGCTGCACACACCGTGTTGCTCTAAGTAGCCATCTGGTTTTGATATTTGCAGCACTGTTTGACCTGGCAAAACATCTAAAGCCTCTTCCTTACGAACCATTTTCTAGGTGGGCTCTTACGGCGGGAAGCTTAAATACACCATTTCCTATGTCGCTGGCCCAAGAGGAACACTGCTTGATGATGGCGACATCCAGATTATTGTGAGTATGCCCTCGTGCTGATTCAGTTTCCTCCTACGGTTACATGCATTTGTAGCATTTGCTCACTCCGTGTTGTTCCTGTAGGGTAACGACATCACTCTGGTGGCTCGTCAGCCCTGGCAGAGGAGGCAGCAGGGCAGCAGAGAGACTCACCAGTTTGAGGTTGTCTTCAAAGAGGTGAGCGGCACTGCTGTTATATGATGAATATCAGCAAACGCCGGGCCTGGTGATGTGATCTGTGACCTTACTTTCCTGAAGAAGAGCAAGCAACAGTTTTCCTGCAGGAGTAAATGAATGATCACATTGTTATTGTTGATCAGTCATAAGGGTTTTAATGTCAAATTAAGATGCTCTGAATTAAACAGTAATCTTTCATTTTCTTTCCCAGGAAAACTGGCGTCGTCCTGATGGCATGCCCGCCACCAGAGAGCACCTGATGATGGTCTTGGCTGATCTGGATGACATCCTGATTCGAGCATCCTACTCCACTGAGATGCGGTCCTCCAGCATCTTTGATATCAACATGGAAGTTGCGGTGCCTAACTACAGCGGCTTGGCGCAGGCCCTCGAGGTGGAGCAGTGCCGCTGCCCACCTGGATACCAGGGACTCTCCTGCCAGGTAACTATTCAGTTCAGTTTTGTGAATTGTTGACTTCACTGGAATCAGTGCAGAATGATGCTAATTGATGTGTCTTTGTCTAAACCATAATGTCTCTTTAAGGACTGTGCGCCTGGATATACTCGCACAGGAGGGGGTTTATACCTCGGCCACTGTGAGCTCTGTGAATGCAACGGCCACTCTGACTCCTGCCACCCAGAGACTGGCATCTGCACGGTATGAAGCACTGAACTGATACTGGTCTTATTGCGGCTACGTTACAGCATGCTAACGAGATGTACGGATCTCTAAACGTGATGTGTTTCTCCTTCCAGAGCTGCCTTCATAACACTCAGGGGGAGCTGTGTGAGCAGTGCGCTCCCGGCTTCTTCGGTGACCCCACTGTTGGCACTCCAGAGGACTGCCAGCCCTGCGCCTGCCCTCACACTGACCCAGACAACCAGTGAGTCCTGGCACAGATACCAAGACCTCACATTCCACCTCCATTTATAGCTCAAGACAACCCTGCACCCAGCTCACTTGCTCTTGTTTACAGCAAATTCTGCTGCCATGTAAATTCTGGAGTTTGATTCACTTCCACTCTTAACCCGTTTCCTGCCAGCGAACGTGAATCTCCATCACTTCATTTGAACACATCAAGATTTCGTGCTTGTGAAAAGCTGCAGAGTATTGAAGAAATGGTTAAGAAATGTGTCATTAAAATGATCCCTCCTTTTTTTAAATCAAGCATGATACTTGATACCCTTCACAATATTCATGGCTGAGTCTTGGAAAATCCCAAAACACATGAAATTGCCTTAGAAAGTTTTTCTAGTCAGTTCACAGCAAAAGATGAATGTGACACTAAATTACCGGTCAGGTTCAGTTAATAATGAATCTTGTTTCTGCGCTAAAAGCTTCTTGTCTGTGTGTGTAACTCTTATTACAGGTTCTCCCCCACCTGTGAAAGCCTTGGAAATGGAGGCTACCAGTGCACTGCCTGTCAGCCCGGGTACACTGGCCAGTACTGTGAGCGGTAAGAGAACCCAACGCACAAACAGTTACTGAAATTATCTCGAGCAGTCCATTTTGATAAATTGCACTTACTGTCACAACTGCAATTTTCACTAGTTTAAGTGTCTGACTCACAGGAAATATGCTGTTGACTGTAGAAAGTCTCAATAAGGTGAAATGTCTAAAATCAAGACAGTTTTCATGTTAGATTATTTCACTTGTTTCAAGCTTTTCATCCTTGATTATCTTGATATTAGAACTTCTTACTGAGATTTTATTACTGGTTTTCAGTACTTCAGTGCTTGAAAGTAGCATGTCCAGCATTATAAAGCTGTTTGATCAACAGAATTTCTTTGCATCCAAACAGCTGTTCTTGTTTTCAGTCTCACTGCTCTACATTTAATATAACTGCGTTCTTTAAGACTAGATATTTTTACTTCTTTTAAAAATCGTGGGAAGTGAATTTTTCCTGTTCTGTTGGCAGATAATTTTGCTTATTTTAAGTAATGGCACCCTCGTGTGTTTTTTGTTTTTCGTCTTGTTTTCGAGCTGGATAAAACATTATTATTGACTTAACTCTGTGGTTAAGTCTTGTTTCTGTTTCTGTTCCTACCTTCATCAGTTGTGCTCCTGGATATGTTGGCAACCCTCAGGAGAGAGAGAAGTGTCGCCCATATGATGGTGAGGCTACACTTGGCAGTAGAAGTATGACTGAACAAGAGGAGGTTAAGAAAAAAGAAACATTTCATTAATTGAGACACTCCTGTTTAGAAACAGTTGCAGTAACCTGTGTCTTCTCCTGGTGCAGCTAATTAAGTTTGGCCTGAAGGTGAACATCAAATGACAGACATGGTCCTGCAAATAAAGGCAGACTTATTACAAGGCAGAAAACACCAGCTGCAGCTGGCATCCAGCTAAATAACAATGCAGTTTAATGAAGATTACAAGCAGCAAATCCAGAGATGCAGTCCGCCAGCCTCAAAGAGTCTTGACAGTGAGTGTTCAGCCAGCAGAGACTCCAGGAAGTGTCTGCACAAGAAGCAGCACATAAACCGTTGTGAGACCGCAATTTGGCATTTTATACACTTCGTTTTTTGTTTGGATTAAACAAACAAAATATAACATGTTAATTAGGGGGCTTTAGAGCTGTAGATGCTGGCTTTGTCCCTGTCTCCAGTCTTCATGCTAAGCTAAGTAAACTGAAATACCTCTTTGATTCCATCTGTTTTGATATTCTCGGAGTATTCCTGATGAGTTTGTTATGACCTTTGCACCTTGCAGCTGCAGCCTCGCTGGTGGTGAAGGTTTATCCAGAGAGGGTCCTGGCATCCCAGGGTGGCCCCGTCACTCTCCGGTGTCAGGTGTCTGGTAATCCTCCACACTATTTCTACTGGTCCAGAGAGGACGGACGACCCATCTCCAGCAGCGCTGACAGACGCAGACAAGGTACACTTCAGCCACATATTAAAGCACGTTTCTTTCAGTCTTTAAAAGTTCTGATTTAACTGATCTGGATACATAAACTGTATATAATTGATATCCATATAGGATGACATTTTATGTGCATTTGTGTTTGCAGGAGCAGAGCTGTACTTCCCCAACGTCCAGCCGAGTGACGCCGGCGTCTACGTCTGTACCTGCAGAGACCAGCGCAGCACCAACAGGAGCCGCGCTGAGATTGTTGTCACAAGTGTGTATGGTCTCACTGCCATATTAGCCAATAGGATTTTCCCCCATTAAACTTGTCGCTGCACATTAAATACTGTGGATACCGTCTGTGGTTCCACACATGGAATTGCTTATGCGCAGATTATGTAAGACCTCATTCTTCACTTAGGTGACTGTGCCGTGGTGCATTCTTGGTAATCGAGATATTAAGGTGCCGTTATGAGATATGCATAACAGCTGGCAAGAAAACATTAGGCTTGTGAATCAGACCTGTCTTTAACTAACATTTCTTGTGATACCACTGATTTTTGAAATGCTTATGTTTGATGTTTAGCAGGCTGGGTTTGATTGAGAGCTTCGTTTTAAGCATTTATCAGTTTATATTTACAGTCTTCAATGAAGAAAAGACTGGCAAAAATAGCACAAAATATGCCAACATACAAACTGACATTAGAATTTGATATTAATATACAGGCTCTTCTCTAAGTGTTGACCTGTTTGCTTTCACTATAAACTGATTGTCTCTGCATTTCACCAGACGTCCAATCCAAAGCCATTGAGGTGACAGTTGAGGAGCCCAAAGCCCAGACGGTCAGGGTGGGCTCTACAGTCAGCTTCATCTGTACTGCAAAGAGCAAGGTAAGACTGGTCGATGATCATCACTATTTTACTTTCTTATTCATGTATCCAACAGAATAGTTCAACATTTTGGGAATACTCTGACTGACACCACTCTCACATCTGTCTGTTAGATATGGAGCTGGTGGCAGCAACTAGTTAGCTTAGCTTAGCATGAAGACTGGAAACAGGGGGAAACAGCTGGCCTGGCAGGCTACTGAAAGCCTAACCTCCACTGAAGTTTATTTATATTAGTGTTGGTAGTGTTGCTGTAAGCAGACACAACAGAACATCAAGAGCGTTGTTCTCCATGTTTGAGATTGCATGCGTTTGTGATTCGCGTGTGTTCATCTGCTCGCCCCTCCGCAGTCACCAGCCTACACCCTGGTGTGGACCCGGATGGGTAACGGGAAACTGCCCAACAGGGCCATGGACTTCAACGGCATCCTGACAATTCAGAACGTCCAGCCCGAGGATGCAGGCGTCTACGTTTGCACGGGCTCCAACATGTTTGCCATGGACGAGGGCAATGCCATCCTCTACGTGCCAGGTTCGTGATCCTCGGCACCGCATTCCATTACCCATCACCCCCTGCTACCCTACCAGCTCTGGCTCCTGTAGTTTCCCTCCCCCTAGACTCGAGTCTCCCCTCCAGCTTGCAGTGGTGCATGCTTCTCTGTTTTACTGCGTTTCTCATCATGCTCCGCAAACACTCAGCTCTGGGTTAACAGCATAACAAGCTTGCAGTTCTAACTCCCCGATGCTTTTGCTCTCAGTTCTCAGATGCCAACACAAAAGCCATGTCTTGTTATTATCCAGCTCTTCTTAACTCTCGCTGTCTTGTACGTCTCTGATCATCTGGACTTTAGATGAAGAAATACAGCTTGTGGGTTTGGTTAAAACTAAAACTTCCCAGATAACATATGGGGTCAAGTATGCAGTTGTAGGTTTTAACTAATCATGTCACGACACATCCACTACACTTGGGCTAAACGAGCGCTCTTTTGTTATCAGTGATTTGCGGGTAATGCTTTCCGCCAACGCTCTACTAAAGCTGCTGTAGATTTTTTTTTTCTTTCCTCTTGTTTTCATTTTTTTTCCACGTGGGTTGAATTAATCGGTGGTGGTTTGTTTGCTTCTCGATCACTGGTGCAGTTGCTGGTTTCTGCTGTTAGAGGTTTCTCAAGCAGGGTGCTTGATTGTGGTGTCTTTGGGCTCCCGGGGCCCCTTCCCGCCTGAGCTGTAGTGCATAAAGATGAGGAGGAATGTGGATGCCACGATTGGTGCTTAGTGACTGGCGTTCAAAGAGGACTTCAGTGTATCTGGGAGAGAGGAGATGTAGGAAGAAACCCCCCCAACTCCCCCGATTTTGTGTTGGTCCACTCCATACAGTATTCCCTCCATCTGCTGTGTAACTGTCCAAATCGCCCTGATGATGAATGTCAATGAACAAAACGGTGCTATCAGTAAAGCAGTCAGTTAAACCTGTCGCTGAATTCACTTCCTGTCACACTGCTGTAAAATCCCTCCTTCGTCCCTTTAGCCTCGGCTAGTCGGCCCTGTCGGTGTCGATTGTTACTTGTCAGATTTAGCTGGTAAAATATACGAAATCTGGCTTGAAATGCAGAAGAAAAAGGGGGAAAATGTTTTTGTTTTTATCCTATTTTTGTCAATAATCATCTACAATTGTATATTATGGTCTTTTTCTTTACATCCTGTCAATGTTGGCACGTTTTTGTTTTTTTTTTTTTGTAATTGACTGAAATATGTTATCCTGAAATGTTTCTATGAAATCAATCATATAAGAAATGTTAGAATTTCTTTTCTTTTTGCTAATTTTTTTTTCAAAGGGAATTGGCCATGTGAATGCAATTACCCTGCATGATGTGTGTTTACATTTTGGCAATTTCAAAGTGTTTTTATAAAAAAATATTTTTATATATCTCTGAGAACATCTTACACCTCAACAATCACAGGTCGCATTTAAAACCTTTGTTAACCATTCAGTCTTAATCACTTTTTTGTTTGTTTGTTTGTTTGTTTGTTTGTTCGTTCATGACTCAAAGGCTATATGATTGCAAAAAATATACCCAAAGGTGCTTCTGTAAAGATTTTACTCACTCATTTTTTAAACATTTCTAACTGATGTAATGTAAACATGTCACACTGTAATGTATTTATCGTAACTGTGAAAATATTTTGTGAAAAAGCAAAAACTGATTAAAATAACAACAATTTATCACAGTGATTTGCTAATTCATGGATTGGGCTCATTTACATGCAGTATCTCATCTGTTGAGGATGACCACAAGCTGTATGGCAGCGTTTTAGCAGCTGAAATGAAACCAGTGTTTCACTGTTTAAACTGCTTCTTGCCACTAACCTGCATGTCTCATGTGTGGCCACTCTGCATAACTTCATCTCTCCTCGTGCTGCTGCACAGTTCACACAGTCGTGATCTTTGTGTGCGTGTGTGTGTGTGTGTGTTTGTGCATTTTGACTGAATTCACAGCGGCATTTTGGAGGATTGTTGTTGTTGTTGGTTGGTGTGTGTGAGATAAGCATGAAGCAGAATACTGCAGTTCACAGAGTTCTCAGTAAATGTGAATCAGGTAAGTGTGAAAATCGAATGCACCTAACTGTGAATTAAATGGCACCAACCATCTGGATTAAATAAAATCATGAAGAAAGCAGGAAAATGAATCATGAGCTGAAATGGAAAAAAGAGTTGGTGCCAGTTTAATTCAAATTCGTGATTTATTTTTTACAACCTGTGTGCTGCTCTTTGGAATGAATTGGACAAAACCACGGCGGCCCACATGTGGAGATGGATAAGTGTGTCGGGGGAGATGGGAGGTAAACTGCTGTTACCCTGAAACCTGACCTGTCAGTTTACCTGTCCCTCCTCCCTCCCTCCCTCCCTCCCTTCCTCCCACAACTCCAGAGGCCTCACAGACTAAGATGTTTTACACAGCCTATGAAATGTTTGAAGGACACGGGAAGCGTAAGTCCGCATGGGCATGGTTTCCTCTCTGCCGGGCTCCCTGGACGGACCCGCCCCTCCCTCTCTGTCATGCATGCACTCATCTTCCGCAGCATGGATATGCTGGTGTCCTGGTAGCGCCTGTGTACAATCAACCAAGCAGCAGCTGCAGCAACTCTATACAATCACTGTCACACATGACGGCCCAGAACATCTGCGCCGTCGTACGTGCTGCTCGTAAGCAAGCGTCTTTAGCTGAATTTAGATCTGAAGATGGACATCTGTTCTCAGTAATTTCCCTTCCTTGTTAAAAGTCGATGCTTGGATTGTACATGAGCGTTACTGGCTCCTACCTGGCTCTTTGGGTTCATTGGGGTCCATCACTGCAGGAAAAAGTGCATGTTCATTCTGATGGGCCACTCCTCATGAATGTTGAGTCACGTCTCCATTATTAGAACGATCACAGTCAGAAACTATAGACCTTACTGGAAAAATAGAAATATTCCTACTTCTTTCTTCACAAAACTGCCATTGTAGATGACATTCACATTTTAATCAAGAGAACTGATGAGACACTGTTGGAAAATGTCCCTTTAAATTGGACAAAAACATAATAAAGCTAGTACTTTTGATATGAAAAAATCCCTTTGAATTAATGGAATTAGGTTTAGTTGCTCCTTAAAGACACATTTTATTATGTCTTTAGTCTCTACATAATCAGGGGCCTCATGCTCACTTATTTTAGCTGGGTGACAGCGTCTCCACATTCAGAGACAAGAGATGTCCCTCCTCCTCATGCTTCTTCTTTTTCTTCTTTCCCTTCACACTTTGCTCTTTCCTGTTTCTCTTCAGGAAACATGCTATAATGTGAAACAGGTGTCATCTGGGCTTCAAACATCATACTGTGCTTAATACATCCCATCACAACCTCATGTCATCAATGCTGAGTGTGGGTAGCAGACTTGTGTCCAGTGTGAGAGGCCAAGTTTCAGTGCGTCAAGCAGATGGAAGTGTCATAAAAAAAACAAATTACAGTGCAAGTCATGAAGAAGTTAAAGACATAAGAGAACATATTTTACTTAATTACCTCTAGTGGTATCTAGCCATGCAGCCAGTCTCTGCAGAGTGAATCAGAATCATTTTGGTGACCACTTTTCATGGAGCTCCATCATCACATCAAATGTTCAATGTGATCAATACTTACCTGCAAATCTGAATACATTCCCATCAGCCTCAGCTGTACTTTATGTTTAGCGCTAATTAGCAAATTTTGGTATGCTAACACACTAAGCTAAGATGGCGCACATGGTAAATGTTATGCCTGCAGCATCTTAGCATTATTGTTAGCAATTAGCTGAAAGTAGCGTTGTGCAGGACGGCCTCCCAAAGCAGCTAGCCGGGCTGTAGATTCTTCCATCTGCCTCTGTTGTATTGCAGTGTATTTTGGTCTCTATAGCTAATTTCCCCATTTGTGACAACTGTACAAGGGTGAATATTAATAGAACTCACGCCTTTAAATTATATTAAGGCCTAAAGTTATGCATAATTATGGGCATGCCTGCTCTGAGCGACAGCTAGCCACTTGGTTTCAGCAACCAGGCTTCATTCAACCCACCCAGTCCCTGCACTTCACGTGGCTCTTTAAAAACCTGTGGACGACGTGACAGAGACTACGTCCACGCTTTATAAACTCCGAGGCAAACAGATGTGTGAAGAGCTGGACAGATCAAACCCAAACTGTGCTGCTGGATAGATGTCCCTAGAGGCAGTGAAGTGAGAAATTATGTTTTTTCTTAATATGGGTGAATTGACCCTTTAAGCTTCATCTCCTGATGCACTGATTCTACCACAGATCTTTACAAAAACCCACCACAGAGACTCTGTAAAACACCTGGATACTCGCAGTCCAATGAAACGTCTCTGCACTGGTGTCACTGAGGTCACAGAGTCAAAGCTCGGCCCGGGCTACAACAGTCCCAGGGGTTTTCTGTCTGCTTAGATAGCCTCATACCCCTCCCTCCCCTCTGAAAGAGGCCTTTCTATTGCTCTGCCACCCTGGAATCATACAGGCTCGATCTAGCAGCCAGCCAAACTGGCACAGACAGCAATATGCCCAGAGGCCATGCCAAGGTCTGCCTGCCACATCTCATCTGTTTCGTCTGCTCTGAGGATCTAGACTGCCAAGGGTGAGGGTGGGGGCACGGGCAGAGGCCATCACTCTCTCTCTCTCTCAGTCTGATCAATTCATTGTAATCAAAAGCATTCCCACAGTTTAATGTAATGCCCATGCAGCGGTTCGACACTCCTGACGAGGTTTCATATTCCACTTCGCCACCGCACCGATAGATCAGTCTGCATTATCACGCTTTATTTCTCCACCCGCCTCTGGGAACTCTCACTTTCCGTTCTGAGCTGTGTTTGACGGATGTGTCTCCTTCTGCAGCGGCAGAGGGGGCCCAGCCTGTGGCCACCATCACTCCCTCAGTGCTGAATGTCCAGCAGGGCCAGCGGGCAGAGTTTCGCTGCACAGTGACTGGAAACCCAGCCCCTGCCATTGAATGGATTGGTATGACCAGTCAGAACTCCACTGTTGTATTGTTTGGCACAGGCCTTGTTGAGATTTATTCGTAGCAATCTGAGTGGAAATGCAAGTTTCTGTATTTCTGCTGTGTGATTTGGAGAACGTCAGCTCAGTTCAGTCACAGGGTGTTACTGTTACAGGAGGTCCGGGGAACAGAATGAGTCCCAGAGCTGTGATCCGAGGCGGCGTCCTGACCTTCACAGCAGTGGATCCAGCTGACGAGGGAGAGTACACCTGCAAGGGCCTGAACACTCATGGGGAGCACACAGCACGGGTTTCCCTCTTTGTCCAAAGTATGTGTTGTGTGTGTGTGTGTGTGTGTGTGAGATCGTGTATTACATGTGGTGGGAACTTGAAGCTGTTTACGCACTTTGGGGACAAAATGCACGTCCCACAATATAAATGATATTTTAAGGCTTGATTTAGGTTGGTTTAAGGTTAGGACAATGTTAGTGATTATGGTTAAGGTTAGCTTTTTAGCTCATTAGAGTGAGACAGCTTTTGAAAAAAAGCATAATCTTCCAGAAAAGAAAACACTCAACACACTCAGTTGTGCTGCTGCCGCAGTCTCACTTGGTCGGGCATGGCTAGCTTATGGTAGCTAATGCTAGCTCATGCTAGCAAACTCTAAACAGAGTTTGCTGTGGAAGTGACATTGTTGAGCAGGTTAATTGATTTCACTGTTCTTCTCTATTTGTGCACCTTTAATTTCCATATTTCAGCACGTCACAGATGAAAAACAATAAGTAAACAATAACTGGTGAAAACTGTCGAGCAGAAGAAGTTGGGGTGGTTGATTATTTTGTGTGTGAATGATCACAGTGCATTTTTCTGGTCAGAGTCTAACCCAAGTGGCTTAGGCACCCAGCCCCAAGTCCAAGTCAGCCCCCAAAATATTGGAGTCCACGAGGGCGACACCTTGAGGCTGTACTGCCGGGCAACGGGATCGCCCACGCCGAAGCTCACCTGGCTGAAAAACGGAGGACAAATCCCTCCACAGGTGAGACACCCCCTGCAGTGTCAGCGCCCGAATCGTGCTTTTAACACCGATTAAATCTGTATGCTGTATTTCTGTCTCAACTTCAAGGTGTGTCCGGTGCCGATGGTACTTCATCATACTGTGTCAGTTTATACTTTCAGCGTTTTGACCATTGACCTTTATTTTTCCCTCCCCTTCTGTTTGTCTCCTCCCCCCTTTTTTTTTTGATCCCACCCTGTTCTGACGTTTGCTCAGGCCATTCCCTCTCACGGTTTCCATCAATTTAAAAGCAACAGTCTCGATGTGTTACAGAGACGTATTGAGGAGCTGCAGGTCTGTCCATCTGTCCGCTGTCTGTCTGTCCTGTCTCGTAGTTCACCTCAATTGTCCTCTACTGACCTCGTCTTCACACATTGTCGACTAAGTGCATGATCAAACGTGTCCTTGATTCACACCTTGTAAATCCTGTTAATTTACCACAGCTGCTCACTAAATCCCTCTAGAGCTGTTGCCAAATACATTAAAACCAACTAGGTGGGTCTGGTTGACTTCTTAGTGTAATTGCATGCAGTCCATGTTTTTATGTTGCGTTTTGTCAGTTAAAGTGTTCCATAGTCTTGTGTTCTGTGCTGTCCACATCACACCATCCCTGATGTGTTTGGGCTCTCAGCACCCAGTTGACCCTCATCATTCCATTGAGTGTATTAACAGGACTAAGTATACAGTAGGTACTGTAGGTATTTCAGACATATTTTGCTCCGTGCCAGGCGCGGCCCGCTGCCCCCCTGCCCAAAGGGGTATTGTGTTAGTCTGGTTTCTACACAGCCCTCCTCGACTCGATGAGGGCTCCGGGGCCTGTTTAGTTCTGCCTCAGAGAGCCACTGCGTTGTGTCAGCCTTTCCCAGGGGGAGCTGGGCTCTGCCGTGCGACCACGCAGAAATTCTGTATGCTCTAGCAAACGGCTTGCTTTGAAAACTCGTCAATGGGTTCAGACACACATTGAGCCAGGGCCCGCCTCAGCCACTGCTCGGTTTAGCCTCCCTCACGGTTGAACGGGCCGGAGCTAAGCAGCTTTGTCCGTGGATGCCCCAACACCCCCCGGATACAGTAATCCCTCCCCAGACCCTCCCCTCCTGATTCCCCTCCCCTCTGAGGTGTTTCCAAACTTTATGAAAGCTCATTTTCGGCCTTGCTGGGCCTCTGACTGCCATGTGGAGTAGTGTACAAACAAGTCAAGTGGCTGATTGCTCATGAGCCAGAAAAGAGGTTTTAAATATGAGTGTTGAAAGCGATGCAGGCGTTTGGTTCTTACTTGAGATATATTATTATCTTTTGACCTCCAGGGCTTTGGATAGTGATTATTCCCTGATTTTACACTTTAGAACTACATTATATTGCACCATCCAATACAATCAGTGTCAATTCTAACTCTTGTCATTGTTAAAGCCATCAATCATTCATCTTTTCTTAGAATCAAGTTTAATTATCACCCATCATGATATATTAACAACCCAACCAATCACTGTAGAAATGTCGGCACTACTTTGTACAGTTTCATGTACAAAGTACCGTGTGGTAGAAATCATGAATCAAAATCCATTTACAGAAAGACTGAACTGTAGCAATAACAGCTCTTGTCTTGTCTTAAAGATCTACGCTGTAGCGCTTTTGTGTCGCTCTTAGCTAGTAATGTCGTAACGTCGTATTTGTGTTGTGTCGAGGGACATGCGAGAGGTAAGTCATGTGCTTTGTCTTTAGTTCACTGTATTGAGTCATGTGTGTTTTATGGTGTAGATATTAGTCAAACCATACCTCTGAAATGTGTGTGTGTCTTCTCCAGGCCCGCATGGACCGCACCGACATCGGCACTCTGCTCATCCCCAACATCAAGATGTCCGACTCGGGCACCTACATGTGTGTCGGTAGCAACAGCATTGGCTCAAATAGCGCTCCCATTAAAGTCACTGTGTTTAAAGGTGAGATGTACTTCCTGTAAGGTCATAAGATTCAGAGTGTCAGAGTGCGTGTTGTAGAGGAAAAGCTTGATGTGGTGTTTGTGTTGGTGCAGCGGACCACAGCTCCTCAGTGGTCACCATCCAGCCGTCTATCGCTGATGTCCAGGAGGGCCAGAATCTGGAGCTCAACTGTTTCGCCCCTGGAAACCCTCCTCCCCAAGTCACCTGGACGAGAGCCAGCGGACGCCTCTCCTCTAACCACCAGGTAATCTCACACACACACACACACATTTTGAATGTGAGATGATATGCATATGAACAAGTGAGCGCCTGGATCTTTGTTTTTCAGTTTTGCCCACAGTTTAATGTTAAATCCATATCCAAACTTTTTATTGCCAATACTGAGACTATGGCTGGAGTACATATAGTATTATTTGCCCTCAGCAGTATAGGTGGTAGTATGAATGCATCATAAGTATGAAGAGTTTTCTTGTAAGCTGAGTTGAAGTGACTCCATGTCTCGTCTGCTGGGTGCAGGTTTTGGGCAACCAGCTGCGTATCCTGTCAGCCACCCCAGAGGACTCCGGGGAGTATGTCTGTCGGGTGCAGGGCAACTCTGGAAATCCAGGATCTCATGTCCACCAGGCTTCAGTGTCCGTATCTGTCACTTCGTCTTCTTCACGTAAGTTAGACAACACTTCAGGACTCATACGGGGGCACAGTAGCCCCCTTTGCAGACAGATAAAGAATGTTCCCGCTGTACTTGATGCTTGATGTCCAGCTGATCAGACTCGGCAGTCATTCTCACTGAGGAAATTGCAGTTGATGGCAGCGTCACTGAGAGACATTACATGGCAGGGTGTTGTTCTCAGACTAACACTGCTTCACTTCATGAATGAACTTTCCAGGCGTACTTTCCAACGGAGCGCAACATGACCTCAGATTGAACGATTTTCCTTGCTACTGTCCCATGATCTCATCCTCATTCACTCCTTCCTGGACGTGAGCGATGTTTGAGCTCTTTAACTTCTGCCAATGCAGCCCATGCCCACATTGAATTGTAATTCAGTACTTCAGGTTTCTCTGATTAATAAGTCAGCTAAATGAAGTGAGATGATGAACACTAATGCTCAAACAGAATCCGTGCGGAGCTCAAACCGCCGCTTTCTGCCGCAGGTCTTCAGAGTCCAATCATCGCCATTGAGCCCCACAGCGCTGCAGTGCGTGTGGGGGAGTCGGCCAGCTTCAGGTGCAGGGTGTACAGCGGGGCCCAGCCTGTCAGACTGGAGTGGAAACTGGCCAGCAACCAGCCGCTGCCAGGTAATAACCACACACACCGAGGACCAAACCTGCTTAATGAGTTCTGATTTTATGATGTCATTATTTGCAAGCTATTGCAGCTGCAGTCCACCCATGACTTACTCCTCTGTTACTTCATTTAAGGACTAATTTAGACCTCTGCTTTTCTCAAGACATTTTTGCATTGCTAGCAATTTCTCATTCAGTTCTTTTAGGCTTTCCTTCTCGAAAAACACCAGTGCTTCGTGGCGTGTGTTCAGTGAATAAACAAATGTGTGTAGTCATTTCTTCCAGTCTTCTTTGACCTTTCTTCAGAATTTTTGCAAAAGAGTGAAAATAAATGTGACTGTGCCAGGCTAATCATTGCAGTATTTCCTTAACATTTCTCCAGCTTAGTTTTTTTCTTGCACTTTCCTCCCTTAATTATGATTATCTTCGAGAGCTGTCTTAGACCCAAGATTTAGACCTCCTCAGCATGTCTTAAAGTGCTATTCTGGTGATTTAGTCTTGCTCTTCCATAAAATTGGGGGACTGAAAAGAGACAAAAATACTGCACCACACACTTCCCATAATGCATCTTTCATTGGACCCCTCCTGCCTCCTAAATGCCCTTTTCTTTCAAACCCCACGCCTCCAGTTTGTTTGCAGACTTTCCGTTAAATCAAGTCTCAAGCTCAAGCCGAGACAACCCTCATGACATCATCAGGGTCATTTTTTAAACCTCAAAAAGCGCCATCCAAAGCAACAGCACTGCAACACGTGTATGAAAATGTGCAGACTTGCAGCATTTACAGCACATCTAATGTGTCATTCGCTCCTCTGTTCTTCAGATAATGTTAAAGTTGGGCCTGATGGTTCTGTTATTACCATTACCAATGTCCGCCCCATGAACCACGGCGCCTACCGTTGTGTGGCTAGCAACCCGTTCGGCATCACCCACACCATCGTGTCTCTGATTGTCAAAGGTAAGTGACATGCATGTCTACTTGAACGCCCCCAAACCTCTAAGTAAAGGGCTCCCTCTAGTGGCCGATCAGATCTAGAAACTGTATTCTATCTGTGCCTTCAGAGTCTCCTGTGGCCACCGTCACCCCTGTTGGACCTGTGCGTGTCAGGGTGGGTGAACCCATTAACCTGGAATGCCAGGCGTCAGGAGAGCCCCGCCCCTCGGTCTCATGGCACAGGCTGGACAGCAACCGCAAGACCATGCTGAGCAGCCCCGTGCCCATGGAGTCCAACGCAGTCATGCAGGTACTGGTACATCTGGCAACACCGCCAACAGCTGGAGTTAGCCAACATTTCTGTGTTGCCGTGTAAAGATTCAAGATTGAGTCAATGTTCGAAATGAGTGAAAGTGTGTGTGTTTGCATCCATTTTTTTCCTCCTGTGCAGATACTAGTGGCACGTCCAGAAGACAGCGGCACGTACGTGTGCACAGCTCGCAACAACGAAGGCGCCACTGAGACCAGGGTGGAGGTCATGGTTGAGGGAGGCCCTCAGGTGCCCACGGTGCCCAGGGCCTCTGTTCCCGAGCCGCTGGTGGTTGTGGCGGAGAGACAGACTGCAACGCTGCGCTGTGAGGCCCACGGTAATGATGCCCCACTTCCTGTCCTGTCTTTCTGTAGCACTTTAAACATATGTGAATGCTGCAAAAACAAAACTATTTTCATTCTCATTTATTAAAATTGGCATTTAATTAGATGAGCGTAGAACTTAAGTTTTGTTCTCCAATTTGCCTTCCAAGGCTTCCCCTCCCCGACGATCACCTGGTCCAAGATGCGCTCTCCTCTGCCTTGGAGACACAAGGTGGTGAACAACAGCCTGGTGCTGCCCAGCGTGGGCCGCCAAGACTCTGGAGAATACATCTGCACTGCCACCAACAACATGGGCACCGCCGAAGTCACCATCATGCTCGATGTGGAGAGTGAGTGCTGCGGTTTTGCTGTTTTCTGTCATTTTATTTTAATGTATTACTTTTCTTTTACGCTTCTTTTAGGTTTAATATATGTTGAGTAGAAGTTCCTCCTTCATATGTCTTATTCTGCAGCATGTATCTCTTGAGAAAACAAACCCAGTAAACGTTCATTCCTCCTGTCTCCAGCCCTTCCTTATGCCACATCTGTGCCTGATGATGTGGCTGTGCGGGTCGGGGAGGTGATCAGGTTGCAGTGCCTGGCCTATGGCACTCCTCCTCTGACCTACAGCTGGACCAAGCTGGATGGAAACCTGCCCCCGAGGGCCGAGGTTAATGGAGGGGATCTGCAGATCAACCTGGTCACTGCAGAGGACGCTGGGAGCTACAAGTGTGTGGCCACCAACAGAGTGGGCAACAGTGAAGTGATTGCTAAAGTCACAGTCAGATGTACGTTTGCTGATGATATAATGATTATGAATAATATGAACGACTTGTGAGGTGCAATAGTGATATTTCTGTACCACAGCAAGACCTAAATCCTCTCTCTGTCCTTCCTCTGTAGCCCCCTTGGCAGTGCGGGTGTCACCCCAGGTTGAAGTAAAGGCCCAGGGCAGTGCTGTGGAGTTCACCTGTTCGGCAGCAGGTGGTATAGAAACCAAAATTGAGTGGCTGAAAGAAGGCGGAGCCCTGCCACCGAACCACCACATCAAGGACGGGGTGCTCAGGTGACTCATACACAAATTCACGTGTAGACAACAGTACAAAAAAATAGCGCTGCATGTGTGAATACGTATGTTTAAAGACCAAAAGGCTAGTTTTACCCTTTAACAACTTGCATTTACAGCTGAGTCTATTTCTATTCCTATTATTTAGCACAATTTATATATAAAATGTATGGTATGGTTGCTCTATGCTTCTATGTTTGTACTATTGTCAACAAATCCCAAGAAAAAAAACTAATAATGTGTGAATCCCTCAATCCTTCCTGTAACATCTGAGCTGTGCACTGTACTTGACATTACTCAAACAGGAGTAAATTTGCTATTTTCAGCCAAGTGTTTGGTGCTCTAGCAAGTATTTAAAGCAGCAGGACGGCATAGAGTATGTAGGATTGACAACATGTTATTCAGTGCAACAGTGTCGCTGGTTGATGTGGTTTTAATACTTACTTTAATACAACAGCTTGTTGTTAGATTTGTTAGTAGGAAGAATTCTTTGCTAGCTTTGGTCATGGAAATGATTAACAATAGGAAAAATATAGAATATCACCATACTCATCCTTTAATTGTTTTCTTAAATGTTGTGTCGTATGTGAAGTAAAAACTTGCCCATGGCTCGTTTTCATGTGTGTAAATGAATGTTTCTCTGCAGGATTGAGAACCTTGAGCAGAGCAACGAAGGTGTTTATATCTGCAGAGCCAGCAGTGTGTACGGTCAGGCTCAGGACACTGCCAGGCTGACCATCCAAGGTCTGTTACATTCCCTGCGAATACACAAGTCTATACCCTGCTTCCTCAAAGCCAAACACAGCGCCTTTAATTTCTTTTCCTTTCCCGCAGCCCTGCCGAAGGTGATGATCAACGTGCGTACCTCGGTGCAGACTGTGATGATAGGAAACTCTGTGGAGTTTGAGTGCCAGGCCGTCGGGGACCCAGAGCCCACAGTTCAGTGGAGCAAAGTCGGTGGGTCTCTGCCCGCTCACATCATGGTGAAGGGCGGCATGCTGAAGATCGAGCAGGTGACGGAGGCCGATGCCGGGCAGTACCGCTGCACGGCCACCAACGACGTCGGCTCAGTACAGTCCCAGGTGGTCCTGAACGTCCAGTGTGAGTGCACATGAGGAAAAAAACACATTCCCTCCATCACACACACAGACACACACGCACTTTCGCACACACCGATGCTGGCAATTAAGCTGTCACCACCACCCTCATCTGAATCCTTTGGCCATTTGCACAGCCCTCCCTCAAATTGCTGCGCTGCCTGAGACGAAGGAGGTGACAGTTGGGTCTGATGCAGTCTTGCCTTGTGTGGCTTCAGGATACCCTGTGCCTGAGATCAAATGGTCCAAGGTAACCAAGATTATTCTGTCATTCAATAAACTTAAATTTTCAAGATGATATGAGGTTTAGGAACTCTCTTTAATGACAGTCCAGATGTTTGCTCTGTTGATGCTGACGTTATTCACAATGCTGCTTTTGTTACTGCGTCTGTATCCAGCTGGAAGGAGAGCTTCCTCCAAAGTGTTTCCAGGAAGTGAACGTGCTGACGGTCCCTCGGGTCAGCCATGAGGATTCTGGGACATACGTCTGCACGGCCTCTAACAAACAGGGCAAAGTGGAAGCCTTTACCTCGCTTCAAGTTCACGGTTAGTCCGCGGGGGGGGGCGCAGTTCTGTGGGAAGGGATGTTAATAAATGAAAGAAAAGTTTTGAGAATGAACTGCACAGTAACTATGAGATTATTTGCTTTTTCAGAGAGAGTGATGCCATACTTTGCACAGGACCCCTTGTCCTACCTCACCCTGCCCACCATCAAAAATGCCTACAAGGCTTTCAGCATTAAGATCAACTTTAGGCCTGATAATGTTGATGGTAAGGAAGCACAACCTGAACCTAATCCATCCTGAAGTGTTACTTTACACTTTTCTTTGTCAAATCTTGCAGCGTGGTAATGTTTTGTGATTTGTGTACCGTGTTTGTCATGTTTCATGTGTAATCTCACTGCGTCTTCTGTCCCTTTCCTCTCTCCCTCACCTCTTCCTCTCACCCACGTGGTGGGAAGGTCTCATATTGTACGCTGGTGAGTCTCATTTCTTGAGAACCACAGGAACTCAAGAGTGATGCTGGCAGTGCTGCTTTTTGGCTCCATCAGACTTTCACGTAATGCATCCAGCTCAGAGCTAATTTAGGGGCTGTGACAGTGATGCAAGATGGTGCATGGCCTATGTTTTCATACAGGCTTTTTGGACATGATCACAGAACCACTTTTAGGAGTATTACAGTCATCAGTATAATAATAGCTTGGTTACAAATCTGCTTTTACATCCCAGTCTACTTAAACAGCTTCTACACTGCTGACATAGCAGCACTGCTGCTTAAAATCACAGTTATTATACAACCCTGATTTCAGAAAAGGTGGGACGCTGTGTAAAACATAAATGAAACAGAATGTGATAATGTGCTAATCCTTTTTGACGTATACTCAACTGAAAACAGCACAAAGACAATATATTTAATGTTTGACCTCATCAGCTTCATTGATTTCTGTAAGTATCTATATTAGTTATATATAGTTTCTATAAGTATGAATAAGTATCTGCTTGTTCTGAGTCTGATGCTACAATATGTTTCAAATACTGGGAAAGATGTGGAACAGTCCAGAAACACCTGTTTGGATCATTCCACAGGTAAACAGGGTCATTGGTAACAGGTGATAGTATCATGATTGGGTATGAAAGGGGCATCCTGGAAAGGCTCAGTGAGGATGGAGCGAGGTTCACCACTTAGTGAACACATGATTGGATGAAGGAGATTACTGCAGGAACACTTTGTAAAACTGTTGTAGATAAACACAGTTCATTTGAAAATGATCGCGTTCTGGTTTTATTTATGTTTTAAACAGCGTCCCGGCTTTTTTGGAATGGGGATTGTATGCTAGAACTGTGTAAATACAACGCTACACATGTTTCTTTGGGTGTTTTTATTATTATTTAAGCTTCACTGCAGCTCTGAAAACAGAGAGAGTTACACAAAGTCAAATTACAAGTACTCATATGGTTCCTTTGAACCCATCCACAGCTGGTGCAGGATGTGTGGTGACAGCAAAATGAATAGACATTACAGTAAAATGTTTGGAAAATCAAAGGAAAATATATAACTCTTATTCTTATTGACTGGCAACTTATGTGTGGCCGTGGCAACACGCGAGCTACAAATTATCACAAAAGCATTTCATGCACAAACTGGCTTCACAGTCAAGTTTCTGTTGCACATTTATGCAGTCTGCTCTCTCTTGATCACTTCTTTTCACAACTATCACACATGACGTAGAAAGACGTGTAGGAGGGCATGATCCCACTTCCCTGTGAGCCACTGTGGCTCATGTAAAGCATGTGTTCCCGGCATGTGGAAGCAGAAACCGGAGGACTGGTGTGACTGGTTGCACTCGGCAGCCCAGTTATGCCCACGTAGGATGGAAGTTTATAACCTGGCTTGGTTGGCTTTAAACCTGCCTCACCATGGCATGCTGCTTCACCATCCAGCTTTCAGAGAGTTTACAGTGTGTGTGAATGACGTTTTAAATAATGTCCATCTTAACAAGTCACGTACGCTCATATTTAGTCTAAAATCTTGATTTCCTTGAGTGAAATGTAGTGGGATCAGATGGCTGTTTCAGGAATGCTGCAGAGATAAGTGTTGTCATTTTGAGACAGAGCTGAAGAAAATATTTTGTTCCACTATTGACTCAAGGAAACTTTTGAAGGAACTTGATATGCAGCACAAATACTGGAAGATTCAATTTGTTTATTGACTTATTAAGATGGATATTATTGTAGAGTATGCACGTAGGATTAGGTTTTTCCGAGTGCTCACCTTGTTTTTATGGTGTAGGTATGATCCTCTACAATGGCCAGCGGAGGACCACAGGAGCAGACTTCATTTCTCTGGGGCTTGTGGGCGGCCGCTTAGAGTTCAGGTCAGTTTATGCAGATCTTTCTTCAGCTGACTGGAACACAGCACAGATCTTGTTGTTGATCACGTTATGCTGTCTCAGGTTTGACGTGGGCTCTGGCATGGCCACCATACGCGACAACAACCCCATCAAGCTGGGAGAGTTTCACACCGTTGAGCTGTATCGAAACCACACCTTGGGCTACATCATTGTAGATGGAGGGGAGCCCATCAACGGCAGCTCGCAGGTCAGTGTTAGTGCAGCTGCCACGTTTGAGCATTTTAAGTTAGCAGTTAATGTGCTCTCACAAATGCACATTTCCTCTCCTCAGGGCAAGTTCCAGGGCCTGGATCTGAATGAGGAGCTGCACGTGGGTGGCTACCCCAACTACACACTCCTCGCCAAAACTGCTGGCATTAAGACTGGATTTGTTGGTAAGACATCGCACTGTTTACACCACGACAGGAAATACAGGACGGAGGAAAAGGCTCAAATTTATTGGATGTTTCTTCTGTGCAGGCTGTATCCGTCAGCTGGTCATCCAAGGTGATGAAGTCATCTTCAAAGACCTGGATCGCAGCTCTACTGGAGTCTCAAACTGTCCCACCTGCAAAGATCGCCCATGCCAGGTCAGTGTGATCATTTGCTAATCCTTTTTGATGAATAATCAACTGAAAACAGCGCAAAGACAATATAATGTTTGACCAAGGGGCATCCTGGAAATGCTCACTTGTTCACAAGCGAGGATGGAGCGAGGTTCACCGCTTTGTGAACACATGATTGGATGAAGGAGATTACTACATGGGCTCAGAAACACTTTGTAAAACTGTTGATGGTAAACACAGTTCATTTGCAAATGACTGCGTGCTGCTATTATTGACATGTTACACAGCGTCCTGACTTTTGGAACCAGGGTTGTATCTGTCTTATCTGAAGTACTAATATCCAGTTTTTTTCTTCCATGTGATCAGAATGGAGGCAGTTGTGAGGACTCAGAGACCAGCTTGTACAAGTGCACCTGCCCCAGAGGATTCACAGGCAGCAACTGCCAGCACCACTCATCCCTGCACTGTCACTCAGGTACAGCCTCCACCTGACCACACAAACAAACCTGGACATTTAGTATCAGCTCCATTAGTATGCACCATTAACAGTTCAGTGTTATACTGGTAAATAATAAAAATGGTAAAATAAGTGTTTTTTTCCATTGAGAAACTGAGCCATCCATGTAAAGGCAACTTTATTTTTATACACACAAAGTGGTATCTTATCTTAGTTTATTTTATCTTATCTTATCTTACTGTCTGTGACTCCCACAGAGGCTTGTGGACCAGACGCCACTTGCATCAACCGACCAAACGGCCTGGGCTATGACTGCCGCTGCCATCTTGGCAAGTTTGGAAACAAATGCATGGATGGTAAGACAGGAAGTTATTCTCTCCTCTCCCATGAAGTATTTTTAGAATATAAACAATGCTTCTATAGATATTTTCCATGTGTAACTAAATATTCTGAACACTTTCTCCAGGGGAACTGGTGACCACGCCACTGTTTGATGGCGATGAATCATACATAGCCTATCCCCCCCTGACCAACATCCACGATGACCTGCGTGTTGAGCTGGAGTTCAAGCCCCTGGAAAGAGATGGCCTGATGTTCTTCTGTGGAGGGAAGAAGATGAAGGTGGAGGACTTTGTAGCCATCTCCATGGTGGAGGGACATGTAGAGTTCAGATATGAACTGGGCACAGGTAAAGCATGGACACAAATCTGTTGTCATTTCAGAAAGTATCAATGTGTCAGTCCTTTAAATATCTACAGGTGAATGTAATTTGCATCATTTTGTTTCTGCTTTGTGTTTTATGAATGAACATTATGAAGATTTTAAACGCAATTAGAGTTAGATTTAAACTGAGACTGAAAGATGTGTTAAAAAAAGGATATAAATTCCTGTTTCACAAATTATCAGCCAGCTAATACTGATGTGAAGTGAGTTTAAACCTCCACTTCATCCCTTTTCATGAGGCTGATCTTGACTTTCAGGACAGGCAATTCTTCTCAGCCCAGAGCCGGTCTCTCTGGGCCAGTGGCACAGAGTTGTGGCCGAGCGAAACAAGAGGGCCGGCCACCTGAGGGTGGACCAAGGCCCAGTGGAGAGGAAGACGTCTCCAGGAAAAGCCCAGGGCCTCAACATCCATACCCCCATGTACCTGGGAGGCGTCCCCCTCATGGACATCCTGCCTAAGCCCGCCAATGTCAGCGAAATGTTTGAGGGATGCATAGGAGAGGTGAGGCGGTAAAAGAAGGAAGGAAACAAAAGTTCAGAAACATTTTTTCTGAATGTGGCAGCTGAAACTTGTCTGCACTGCCTGCTTAGGTTTCCATCAACAACAAGAAGGTGGATCTGTCCTACAGCTTCACAGACAGCAGATCTATCCGCACGTGTGTGGACAACAGCCCCTGTGACCGCCGGCCCTGCCTGAACGGCGGTCACTGCATGTCAAGTGTGGAGTATGAGTACCAGTGCCTCTGTAAGGATGGATTTGAAGGTCAGTGCTCGCCCTCTTCGTCGTCTAAACACTGGAAAAGACATCTGCATAGGATCTGCAGAAGTACAGCTCTAATCTTTCAACACACCTAATGATTATTTGCAGCACAGTTCTGGATTCTGGTGCATAATCTGATTTGTGTTTTCTGCCCATTTTTAACTTCATCTATAACTGGAAGATTTTCTGAGCTGTGTCTTGTTGAAGGCGACCTCCTTAACCATAAACTATAGACAACTTCAGGACATAAAATCTGCTTAAAAAACAATACAAACACGTCCTGTCCTTCAAAAAATCTGGATATTTTTCAGTTAAACCAAAAACCAATAAACATTTTCCAAGTATCATCGCCAAACCCCGTTAACTCACCTTTCCTTTGGTGTGAACTTGACCTTCGACCTTTCACCCCTGACCCATAACTGGTATGTGACCCCGCAGGTGAGCGCTGTGAGGTGGTGAAAGACGTGTGCGAGAGCAACCTTCAGTGCCAGAACGGCGGCAGCTGTGTCGACGGCCAGTGTGTGTGTACGCCCGACCACACGGGCCTGAACTGTGAAGAAAGTAAGTAGCTACATAACAGTAGTTGCTAGATATTATATCAGAATTGAAGCCAGGAAGAGCAAAACATTCATTGTATTAATGATACAACTTCAGTTGCAGCCAATTTGTCCAAAAGCTGTTCTGAAACATCTCCAAAGCATTTCCCCCCTTACAGCACATGTGACTTAGCGCATACCCCTGCATCCTATAGACAAAGATATTCATCATCAAAGCAGAAAGACTAGACATGCAGCCTCAAATGAGGCCATATCACTCACATTCTCCTCAGTATGAAGCCCTTCTAACATCAGACAGTTCACCCCCAGCATTGCACGGCATGCTGGGAGGGTCAACCCTAAGTGATTACTTATGTCTTACGCTCTCATGGCTATATCCTGCACACACAGGCCAGGTATCCAGCCTCCCCGAGACCCAGTGGAATTTGGAAGCTAAGGAGGCAAATGGTACAGTATTTTCACTTTCAGCCTGCCTGACACAACCGTGACTAACAGGGGCCTGTCTGAGCTCGCGGGGCCCTGCGTCCCTTCCAAGCTCAACCTGTCTATTGCCTAACACATGTTCGCGCATAAACACAAACCAAACATGCGTCTGTACTCAACTGGAAACTGAGGCTCTTATCCCCACTGGAAAGTTGGGAGGGGGAATTCTGCATCTATATAAAAAGGTAATAGGATGGGAGTCTGTAGTCGGGAGATCAAGCGATTTATGCTTCCTGTTTTTGGACCCATGTGAAATGTGGAATTCCCCTTGTTTTTGTTTTTCCCTCCCGTCACGTCAATGCCTGTAAGACGGCCACTCACAGCATAAAATCTTGTCTCCGTCTACTTCAAGAATGCCTGTCTGTAAAACAAGAAAATACACACAAACACTTGTTTTTCTCTCTGGAACTAAGTCGGAACATTAAATCCACACATTTGCGCTGTTACTAACAACTTCAACTGTCTGCTGAAAGCACAGTGTGATGGTGTTGGGGTGAGTTGGTATGTGTTTCGAGCATGAACCCATGGTGAGTTCAGTTTGATGAAAGCTCAGCGATGGTGTAATGTTTGAGGGATGGCAGATGACTTGCTCGTGTTGGAAGAGTTTGCACCATGGAGCCTGGTTTGGTTATACTCAAGATATTTGTTGTATTGAAATTGTAGTATTTGAGTTTTGGCATATAATGAAAGTTAGGATTATATTTTATTTCATATGTTTTTAAGTGAGACTTTGTACTTTTAGAAAGAAGAAATAAGCAAGAAAACACACACAATTGCTCATATCTATACACTCAGAGGTTGCCGTTATAGACTTGATCTGATATGTAGCTTGTGGTGGCTAATGTTAGCCAATGCTAGCAAACTTTAAACAAATATTGCTTTGTAACTGACATTACTGAGTCAGTTTTCAGGTAAACACACAGTGTTTATTGAATTTATCCAACAGTAAAACAAGTAAATAAGAGTAATAAAGTCAGCAAAATTTATCCAGTAATATTGGCTACACATGAGCATCTAGGCCTCTCTAAAGTATGCTAACATTAGCTAACATTAGCTAACATGCGCTTCATAAAAGATGGAGTGTATGTAACGAAGCATGGGTGCAGTTTATTGTTTATGAATTCTAATTTTCATTGGTAAGAGGAAGAATGTGTTATTTCTTCTTTTAAAACTTACATCTTCTGTTTTTAAAAACACCACCAACAAATAAAATACTCTGGTCGGTGATTTATGTGAAAGAATACCTCCTTGTCTAGAACTGTTGTATCTAACCAAGCCTGTCTTAGCAGGGTTTCTTCCATGCTTTGGCCACTGGAGGGCACCATAACAATGAGGATGAAAGTTCACAGCATCTTCGCTATTGTTCAACTGTCATTTTGATTTGTGCCTTCTGCATTTTTTGTAGATTCACCTTATCAATATGCAGCTCATTTCCACAATGATGGCTACATTGCCCTTCCTAAATCCATTTTCCCAAGAAGGTAACTGCAGTTTGATTTTCTACGCTGTTCTGCTCTCAAAGATGGTGCAACAAGGGTAAAATTAATGCCATTTTATTTCTGTTTTAGTGCCCATGATTCACCAGAGACCATCGACCTGGAGATCAAAACCGGCTCCTCTGAGGGTCTGATCCTGTGGCAGGGAGTGGTGAGTCCCGGTTTTGTCTTGAGTCTTATCTCTGAAGGACCGAGCCCTGATTTAATCCAAATCTTAAGCCTGGTACTCACATACTTCCCTTCCACCTTTTCATTGTCACCCTAACTTTGCTACTGGCCCTCAGCACGCCTAATCATCACCATCACCTCACGTGTAAAGAAGTGACCCTCATTAATGTCTCGTAACATTCAGCAGGTTTTAACTGACATGTTAACAATCATTCATCTTGAGCGGCGTTCATCGTGCTGCGTCCTCAGTGGCACAGAGGCTGTAATGTTGTTGGGCATGTTGGCTGCGAGCCCGGCTCTGTCTGACACGACTAAATAAATGCATGTTGCTTCTCTAACTCACCCTCCATTTTCCTCAGGAGACCAATGGCGCACGCAATTTGCGAAAGGTGCATGCTAGTAAAAAGGTATCCACTCAAGCACATGACACTCCTTATTTATTTGGCATGTTTCATAATGTGTGCTTTCCATACAAATATAGAATTACGATTGTCAGACATGTCAAGAGACTCACATGATTTAAAATGAAATGTATGCACGACGGCTTGTGTTGTCACTTTGCATGGACGGTTTTACATCACGCTGCGATCTGTATGCATTGCCTCATGTTTGTTTTTATAACATTATGTGCAGACAATTACTGCAGGGAAGCTGCTCAGTGGTTCACAGTATTCAGTCATACAGCATCTTCTTCTTCTAAAACACATTTATTTCCAGGAACTTGGAGAACACGGCAAAGGAAAGGACTTTATTAGCCTCGGCCTCCAGAATGGACACCTTGTTTTCAGGTGACCTGCCCTGTCTCCCGAGAGTTCTGAGCTCTGAGCTTTATTATTTTCAGCTCATGTTCATGTTGTAGTAATGCTGATAATATTTGTGATATCCAGTTACCAGCTGGGCAGTGGAGAGGCAGAGATCTTGTCCCGGACGTCCATCAATGATGGGAGATGGCATAGAATCACAGCAGTCAGGTAGGATTGCTGAGAAGCTGAGAAGGAATCAGATGATCCACACACTGTTGCTGACTTAGTGTACAGTAATTGCAGTATTTTGTTTGGTAAAACATCAGGAAAGATTCCAGATGTTGATCCACCAACTAAAATAAAGATTTTGCTGGTCTTCTGCATCATGATTTTCACTGTAGCCAATAGTTTGTCTAAACTGATTCAGCATACAGATGTGAAATTAATGGATGAAAACACATACAAACATCTGAAATAGCAGCATGCTTTGGAAAATTGTCACCCATTATGCTCTTGATCTGTTTTTAAGTTTAATTTGTGCTCTCTTGTTTTATAACTCACCCCATCATTTAAGTTTAATGCTCCACTGTACCAGCAATATCAGCTGTCATCAATATATCAGCTGCATCTGTATGTTTCAGACTCGTCTGTGCGAGTTCAGTGTTCATCTCCTCATTCTCCTACTTTCTTGCAGGACTGGAAAAGATGGATACATCCAGGTTGACGGAGACGCCGAGTTACATGGACAGTCTAAGGGCAGGAGCCTCATGGTCAACACCAAAGGCAGCATATATCTGGGTGAGTGGACTGAAAGTATGGAGGCCAGAAAGTGGCAAAATGTCGCGAAACCTGATCAGACAAGTCAGATATATAACTGAAAACATCAAATTCCAATAATGTAAATCATTGAATTTTAGGGTGAAGAATTGGGTTAAGGGTGGCACGGTGGTGTAGCAGGTAGTGCGCGTGCCTCACAGCAAGAAGGTCACCGGTTCGATCCCCGGGTTGGGCAGGGCCTTTCTGTGCGAAGTTTGCATGTTCTTCCCGTGCATGCGTGGGTTCTCTCCGGGCACTCCGGCTTTCCTCCCACAGATGCTCATGCTCATTAGGTTAACTAGTGACTCTAAGTTGTCCCTAGGTGTGAATGGTTGTATGTGTGTTGCCCTGCAGTCGGCTGGTGACCGGCTCAGGGTGTACCCCGCCTCTCGCCCGCTGACAGCTGGGATAGGCTCCAGCCCCCCCCCCCAACCCCGAAAGGGATAATCGTGGGTATAGAAGATGAATGAATGAATGAATCGGGTTAAGGTTTAGGTTAAGTTTAGGGTTAAGCAAGTTGTGGTTGTAGTTATGGTAAGTCTCCAGGAAATGAATGTAAGTCTATATAATGTCCCCAGCAGTGATGGAAACATGACTTTATGTGTGTATGTGTATATATATATATATACTGTATATATGTGTGTTTATATGTGTCATGTATTACTTGTTATGGAATAAATCTGTTTACATAGTCACATTATGGGGACAAAGTGCAGGTCCCTATAATATAAATGATTACATTTTAGACTTGGGTTCAGGTTTGGGCACGGTTATGGTTATGGTTATGGTTAGGGTTCCAGGAAATTAATGTAAGTCTACTGTATGTAAAGTGGGATGAAAGGGATGAAAACCAACCGTGTGTGTTAGTGTGTGTAGCAGTGATGAGGACTGTGCGGCCAGCTAAAATAACTGGAAACAACAGTTACACATGTTTTCGTACACTGTATTTTTGGCGGTTTTGGCCTTCCATACAGGACTTCCTCAGTGCAAACATGAGTGAAGTCATCTTGGTCATTTATTTAAAGCTGTATCAGTGAACTGTTTCCTGGGTCCAAATGTCCAAAGAGGATGTTTATCACTGGTTGCTCATTGTGTGTGTGTTCCCATGTGACAGGCGGAGCCCCGGACATGGCTGCCATGACAGGAGGGAAGTTTTCGACGGGAATGACGGGCTGCGTGAGGAACCTGATGCTGATGAACGCCCGGCCGGGACAGCAGCCGGCCCAGGCCATCGACCTGCAAGCCCACGCGGCCCACGGCGTCAACGTGCAGCCGTGCTCCTCATAGATCGCAGCGCGCACACGAACACACACACACGAAAACACACGCACACACACAGAGACTATGGAGTGACGACAGACACACACAGCAGACTCACACAGAGAGACTTACACACAAAGAGGCTGACACAAACTTGGTGCTTCGCTGCTACCAAAAAAAAAAGCAAGATGACACAACAGGATACGTTTCTCTGTGTGCAGTAAAACCAAAAAAAGAGAGAAAAAATGAAACGATATTAACAAGTCTTCTCTTCCTCAGTGTTGTATTCTCAATGAAGGACTATTAACACAGGAGAACCAGTACAGTTTACATACTTCCAGCAGTAGTTTTAGCCATGAGAAGAGTAAGAGTAAAACATATTAGGCCTTCTACGATGGGTCAGATCCTATGGAGTTGGAGATGTTTTTACAGCACTGAATTTTTATTTATATACATATGAATATATATATATTATATTTGTGGGGGAAAACATGCAAACTAACCATAACTGCTCTTCAACTTTCCTAGAGTTTATTCTGGGTTCTAATACTGTGTGTCCAAGGCTTTTTACAGGCCTAACTGTATTAATACTTGAAGACGTTTAGGCCTTCTTTCTTCACTTCTGTAGAGGAACCTTTTTTGCGAGCATGCTTACAGTCTTTTTGCAAATTGTTGGGAGAGGAGCGCACACGGTCACGGTCACATGCAGCTTCAGTACACAACTCAGGTCGTCTGATACACATTAATAACCGCAAATGGCTGATTTTTTTTTTTTTTTTTTTTTAGCTTTCGCAGCGTTGTTGTGTCTCCTGTGTCTGTATTTGTTCTTTTTTTATGAAAAGAAAGAAACCTTGGTGCTAATGTCAGACATGAAGATACAGCACATACGGTAGTCATATGGTTTCATGTCTGTCCCACGTAGAGGTGTGGTTTTTTTTTTAGTCATTTGGTTAGCAGTATACGCTAGAGTCACATTTGTTGATATGCATGGCGTTTTAGGTTGATTTTATAAGAGTATGGCATGATTTGTTGCCTCCACAGCCTTATTTGATTGAGTAGATCTCAAAAAAAACAGCTGACTGAAAAGCGTTTCATTTTTTTTAACGCGTGAATGTTGAAAATATTGTTTTACGTGTAAAACTATCTGCCAGTCAGGTAGATATCTCTGTCAGTTAAGAATGAGTGTGTTTGCTTGCATTTCGCATAGGTCACTCTACTTTCAGCCCCAGTACAGAGTCAGGTGTGTGTGTGTTTGTGTGCGTGCGTGTGTCATTATCCATAATCCTCAGGAGGGTCAACCCAGAACTGCCTCAAGATGTTACTTAATTTTCAGGTTTGGTAGCTTTAGTGATGATTCAGTAAGCTATAAAACTCTGAAGGCTCTGTGGGTTGTTTCCTCTGCAGAGGGAGATTCATCAAACAGCAGTAGGACGCAGTCGGGACAGTGTTTGGTCATGTGAGGATGCAGCGGAAGCCTCCTGCAGGTGCTGTGACCAGTCGTGCAGCTCCGATAAAGCATGCTCGCCCACCTTTAGTCGACCACACCGCAACGGCACGATCACTTTGGGGTTCACAAACCTTTTCTCTTTTTTTTGTAAGCTTAAAGTATTTGTATTAATATCCTAAAAATGAGCACTATCCTTTCTCTTAGAGTTGCTTCATTTTTATTTATTTTGTGTTTTTTTTTTCCCTTTTCCTCTTCTTCATCGCTCTGTTTCAAGGCTTGATTCTGCTGTTTTAGAGCAATCACAGAAGCTTGCTAGTTTCTTTCCTCTGGTTATTGTGTATTGCCTCCCACATCCCCTTGTTTTTCCCCTCATGTTTGAGTTTGAATACGGCCCCCTCGGTAAGTTCCTCAGAAACCCCCAATCCAGTTCCAGGAAGGGTTCACATGCGCCTGACTGGGACCGCCCGGTCATACGGTTGGAAACTGGTCTTATTATTCACTCAATGAAAAAGTCTTAGACTCCAAATGCAAATAAATTATTTGTCTGCACGGAAAGGCGTCATCACGTTTGTTAAAATCTGAGCAGGTGGATATCAAAGAGCCACTGCTGCGGTCCAGGTTTAGGACACTGAAGCAGAGAATGACGGTGTGTGGGTTCCTTTGTGTATCTGCTCTTAAACTGGATTTTCATACATACACTGTACACTCACGCCCACTGCTTTTTGGTTGTTTCCAGGCCATTGCAAAATATGAAAGGTGCACTTTTAGTAACGGTGGAAATTTTTATTTTGAAAGCTTTTTTTTTAACATTTTCCTGTTTCACTTCCGACTGGCAGAAAATAACTCGAAAGTTACATGAATGAAATTGTACCAGATGAAACGTTGTCCATGTTCGGACGACCTCACATCCATTTCCAGTGTTGAAAAGACGCTCCCCCTGCCCTTGGTGTTTCTTAATTAAAAACAAAATTCATGTGCTATTTGTAATCTTGTGAGTTTTCTTTCTTCACGTCCGTGTCGCTCGTGTTCTGCTCTATGCTGGGAGGTTTCTGTAGAAGAAGCATTTTGAGTCAAATCACTTCATTGTTCCCAAATAATCCATTGTACCGATAAGCCTTCAACTCGGTCTGATTACACAGCCCATTAAGAAAGTTAAGCCCCAATGTTCCCGTGCAGAGGTTACACCCAAATCAGGTTTCTAGAATAAACCTGTCCCATGGGTCCAGTGCTCTCATCTTACAGTCTACTGTATGTGTATGTGTTCTTGGCAATGGATAAATACAAAATGCATCATGTAAAGTCAAGTTTGATATTGATAATAGTCTGATTGTAAAGAGTTTAATCTCATAACAGTAAGGCACATTCATGTACATTATAAATACTCCATACAAGTGATTCACATAACTCAAGGTTTTAGAAATATAGTGGTCAGATTGGTCTGCAGCTGCAAAACTTATATAGAATAAAGTTAAATAATTCATGAATCGCTGTTGACACAATACCAGTCGCAACAGGATGCAGTTAAGTCATGAAGGTGAGGACTCATCCGTCTGTGAGAGGATGACGAGGCAGAGGTGGGCTTGTGCCGGCTCAGTTTTCAGGCTCGCTTTATGGTCGTTATGTCAGAGAAGGTTAACGCCCATCATAAACAATGGATCTTACATGTGCTTTCACAGGTCTGCCATCCTCCAAAAAGGTGCTTTTGTTTTCCTCAAATTTCTCTTTTGCCCAACTAGTTATACATTAAATCGTGTTTACACAATTATATTTCCATATTTATTTATTTTATATATGTTAAGCACATTTCTGATTTTTGTACCTACAGAATCAATGATCAACTGTTATGACACTATCAGATGCAGATGAGAAGCTTCGTGGAAAGAACCAGAGGCTTGTGGTGTATTTTTAGTGAAGCCACATAACAATTAACTTAATCAATAAAACGTAACATGTCCTGATGTCTTTTGACATCTCGGGTTTGTACGATTGTAGGGACTAAAAGGCAAAATATATCTTTCTGAGCAGTTCAGATTTTTACCATTCTTTGGTTAATCTGTATCTTGCAAGTCCCCCAATTTAATAGAAGTGCACTAAATCACTTGAATATGACTTAAATCAAATTTTGGGGTAAGTCCAAGCCATCTTTCCAATAAATGTTACTGTGACAGATTCATACTATTTCCCATTCTCTTTAGTGCAGGCTATTAAACTTATCAAGTATTTCTAGACTGAAAGCACCACAGCACCAGGCCCAACAGTGGCGTCTAGGGAACATGACGGGATCATCTCACAGACCTGCAAATGAAATGCTGTACGTGCTGATATGCAGAGAACATTTAGTACACGAGTGACAATAAACACGGCTTGAACGTAACATTTGAATGCTTCTTTCTTTTTTAAGAAATTTTAGTGACATATTACAAGGCCTGTGGTCACTGCTTGTCAGAAATGCATCACTTTCTTGCCTCTGGGTGTGTTGTGTCACAATGTCATGCACACAGCAGTTAATCGACACCAATCCTGGTTATTTTAGACCTTGCTTTTCATTCAGTGACATTTCACAGCAGGGCTTCAGGCCTCAATTGTTATCTATAGAAACTCTGGAGTCGCTTTCAACAGATGAGCTTTCACCTCACTTTGCAGGTAACGTATCTACCTGCCTGAAGCCTATTAAAGGCTGTGACACTGACCTTTTCAAATAAATGGCAGTCAGACACAAATCTTTAAGTTTGGAGTCAGAAAACAGCAACAAGCCCAACAATCATTCCTTTAGGTTGAGTCTCTTTTCGTTCTGTATTTGTTCTTTAAGCACACTCAGGTCTGAATCTATGAGGTGAACCGATGGATTAGATATTTATTAACATGATTGTCGAGCTCACACAGGAAGTGTATCATCAAGTTGCTCTGTCTTTCTTTCCGAGCCTGAGGGACTCCTGCTGCCCTCATTCCACGCTGAATTCCACATTGTCTCGACAAGTCTCAATCACACGTTCATTTGACACTACACGCTGCTGAACTGGAGGATGTGTGTTGGTCAAACGCTCAGAAGCTTCATGAAAAAAGAAAGTAGCATCACCTATTCTTACAGACTTACACAGGAAGAGATGGACGTACAACCCTGCTTCCAAAAAAGTTGGGGCACCGTGTAAAACATGAATAGAAAGAGAATGTGATGATAATAGCACAAAGGCAACACATCAAATGCTGAAGCTGAGAAATTTTATTTTTTTTGACAATTATATTCTCATTTAAAATTTGATGCAGCAACATGTTTCAAAGAAGTTTGGTCAGTGGCAACAAAAGACTGGAGAAGATGTGAAATGCTAAAAGAAAACAGCTGGTGGAACATCTCAGAGTTAATCAGGTTAACTGGCAGCAGGTGAGTAACATGACTGGGTATAAAAAGAGGATCCAGAGAGGCTGTCTGAAGGAAAGATGGGGGGGGGTTCACCACTCTGTGACAGACTGAGCTGACAAACAGTGCAATGATTTAAGAATACACATTTGTGAAGGCTCCATTAATGCTGAACCATTGATACAGTCTGTTGGAGGAACATGCTGAAGAGTAGACGACGTCTTTCTCAGGGAAGTCGTTGCTTATTTCAGCAAGTCAACACCAAACCACATTCTGCACATATTCCAACAGCATGGCTCTGCAGTAAAAGAGTCTAAACTGCTAAACTGGCCTGTCTGCAGTCCTCACTTGTCACCCATTGAAAGTATTTGGTGCATGATGAGATATAAAATACAAAAAAAGGAGACCCTGAACTGTTCATCACAAATCATCGCATTCTGTTCCTCTTTACTTTTTAAAGTGTCACAGCTTTTTTGAAAATGGGGTCGTGCATTCACATTACCGCAGCGGGACTGGGCAGCTTCACATTTGTCAGGCTTTTCCTTTAAAAATACTCACATAGACGTAAAGCGAAGCAAGTCACGGGTCACTGTGATCACTCCTCCTTTCCTTTGTGGCGGTCAAAAGGTCCCTGTGAGTGACGTGGGACTAAATTCAAAATCAAACTTTTGCTGAAACTAATGTGAGGTTTCACAAATCTGAGCTCCACCAATCAAGTTGATGCTGAAGTATTTTAGTACAAATACACCTTTTATGTGCCCCCCCATCCCCCAAACCCACAATGTGAATTGCCTCAGAGGAGCAGTGAGGTTTTAGTGCTGCATGCTGCTCCATTACCTGTTGGTGATACCTGAAGAGCACTGTGAGGCTGAACCTGTGTGGGAGGAGCAGGAGTGCAGACATACTGATACACCACAGACCTCCACATGCTGCCAGCAAACAGACTCTTCCTCACATGAGACCAGCTTTGTGAGTAAAATTCAAAGGACGTCTCGTTTCTACTTTAATGAAGATCTTGAGTCCACGAGGATTTTTTTCATATTTTCTCTCTTGAAGATTAACGGATAGAAAATCATGCTGCTCCTTCAGGTACTGTGATTTTATGCATTTTTAACTGATTCAGGTGATGAATTTAATCATGGTGCATTCTGGTGATTTCTTTTCCTCTCTTGAAAAGATATGACATTATATGACATGATATTATTACTTATTTTATCATTGCATTATCATTTTAGAGTTTTGCAGTTTGGTGTCTTCTTGCATCAGGTAATATAATTAATGATTTCTTAATTTTTCTTATTATTTCATAAACACAATACTTTAACAGAAAACTTGATAACTGATCAAAACCTTCATCTTCTTGCTTCTTCAGACCTTCAGTTCGTTGCCGCTGCATTGGATTGTAAGCCATGCATTATTTTTTTGAATCCATTGAGAAATTAAACATTCATGCAGATTGTCAGGATCTAACGTTCCCCCTCCGCAGCCTGTGAGACAGCCTGGTTTGACGAGGGCGATGTTTCCAGAGACGGGGACTCAGAGCTCTTGAGTGACTTGAGGAGGAAGCACTGGACCAGGATCTGTTCCAGCCCGGCGGACATGGAGGCTCAGACGGTCTCAGGAGTCAAGTCGCAGCACACGAGGAACACTTTCCACACGTAAAGACCAGACTCTTACAGTGACTTTCTCTTTTTATGAACGACAGATGCAACATTTTGAATCATTGTCATGTTTTAGAAATATAGTTTTTCTCAAGCCAAGTGTAATATTAGGATGGGATGATTGTGTTTTGCAGCTACAGTTCATCAGAGGGCCTTTTATGCCTGAACTCTGAACAGAAATGGAGACAGTGTGACGATTACAAGGTCAAGTTCACCTGCACAGGACAGTTCTGCTCAGGTAGGAGGTACCCAAAATGATCGAACCTAAATGCATCTGAAGGAGAAACATTCTGGCTGAGCTCTTAAATATGTGTTTCCTCATTGTTCATAGAGTGTAGGACGCGCTGGTTTGATTATGATGACCCAACAGGAAACGGAGACTATGAGGTCCTCAGTGACCTCCTGCACATATACCCGAGAGAAATCTGCCCTCAGCCAATAGCCATCGAGGCCCAGACCATCTCTGGAGAACCTGCCTCCAGCACCTCTGATGCTTTTTTAAAGTGAGATTAACAACATCAGACAAAACAAGCGAATCACCTGAAGAGGCGTCACTCATCCCCTCTTCTCCTCTGTGTTGCAGTTATGATGCCACCTATGGGTTTGCCTGTGTAAATGCAGATCAGGGGAGCCGGAGCTGTGAAGATTACAGAGTCAGATTCACGTGTCCGAAAGAGTTCTGTCAAGGTGTGTCTCTTCTTTTCATTAAAACCCTTAATGTCCATTTCCAGCCAAAGAATAGGCCAAAAAATATATGTTTAGCTGAACAGCAGTTCTGCTAAATCAAAATTCTGATTGGATGTAGTGTTGGTTGATGGTGTGGAGGCAGGGCCCCCACCACTGAATATTTAATGCCATAATAAATGTTATTCAATAATATAGTTTAATACAGATTATTCTGAAAAGAAACCGTGCTGCATATTCATTACTTTTACTTCAGAGGGACTTAATTCACTTCACTACATTTATTTGTTATTAGTTGCTAGTTTGTTTAGTTAGCAGTTATATTGTGGATTCAAATTATATATACACACACACACACACAAACATTATGATGTGTTACTACAGGTTAAGATAAAATAATTAGAATCTAAGCATATATAAACCGACATGAGTCGGCTGAAATAATAAGTACTTTGACCAATATTCTGATGCTAATACTTTTGTATTTTTACTTGCGTAAAGTTTTGAATGCGGGTCTTTTACTTGTAGCAGAATATTTCTACCCTTACTTAAGTAAAAGTAGCAATACTATTGGAAAGCAACAAACTACCCCAGGGTTAAAATAAAGTATAAATACAGAGTAAGAAAACGACCCATTGCACTCCCAGAAATGTTGATTTTTTTTTTTTTTTACAAATTTTCATACAACCCCGGAAAGAAAAACATTCCTGCTGAAATCCAGTTTTAAAGATGTATCCGTCATTAATCTCCACTCAGCGTCGGAGCAGTGCCGCACACAGTGGCTGAACAGTGATACCCCGTCAGACGAGGGTGATGTGGAGTCCATACCGAGACTACTGAAAACTTTTCCTGGTCGAGTCTGCAGAAACCCAATCAGCATTGAGGCCAAGACGGCAAGCGGCATATCTGCCAAACACATCAGAGAGACATACCTCTCGTAAGCGTGTTTTTTTGTTTTTAAACGTACAGAGTTGATTCAGTCTAACAGCCTGTCATAATGAGCTCTTTATTCTGCTCTTTATTATATTCCAGCTATGATACTACTTTTGGGTTTGCATGCATCAATGAGAAACAGGCGGGTAAGCAGTGTGAGGATTATCAGGTGATACTGACGTGCCCCTCAGAGTTCTGTCAGGGTAAGTTTTCATGCAGGTAGGATTTATTTTACCACAACCAGTGGTATAATTTTATTTTCTGTCTCCATATGCCTGTGTCTGTTTAATGCTTCTCACTGCTGGGCAGGTTGCAGGACACGCTGGTTCGACATGGACAATCCTACAGGGTGGGGGGACTATGAGACCCTCCTCCGGCTGCGGATGCTGTATCCCACTCAGGTGTGCTCCCAGCCCGTGGCCATTGAGGCCATGACAGTGTCTGATGTCCCAGCGCATGAGACCGGCGATGTTTTTCAAGTGTGAGTTGCAGCACGGACAACGATGCTACAGAATGTACTGCAATATTATGAGTTGCAGTGTCAAAGGAGTTGTTTGACTTTTTGGGAAATACATAAATCACTTGTTTGAGTTAGATGAGAACATTGATGCTACCTCCAGAGTCCAGTTAGCTTAGCTTAGCATAAAGACTGGAAACAAGGGGAAATGGGTAGCCTGGCTGCATCTGCCTGTTTCTTGGCCTGGAGAAGTCCCCTCAGGAGTCTCTGCTGGTTGCCTGGAAACCTAACAATAACAACAGGAAGTGACTGGACCAAGATTTAATCGAGCACCACCTGTAAACCACACTGTATTGTTTTATAGGAATGAATCAATCAGACTTTATTTCATGCAAAGCAACGCCCTCCAACACACACCACCCTAATCCACATCCAACATCAAGTGGCCATGTTATAAACACTTATGGAATAAAAACAGGAAATGAGGAAACGCTACCATAACTTTTCATGAATCTACAATCAGGAAACACCAAGACTCAGTGAAATACAGATAAAAGTCTCATATTTGCTCTTATAAGTAGCAGGACTCTTAGCTCTCAGGCCTTCAGGCTGACGACCTGGAGGCTGGAAGAGATATCATGTGTTAATTAGTGAGTATAAAAGCTTCTGGGCAAATTTTGCTACCTTTGGACAGAACCAGGCTAGCTGTTTAGGGCTGTTTGCAGTCTTTATGCTACGCTAAGCTAACCTGCTAACGGTAGCTTCATATTTACCGTACAGACATGAAAGAGGTATTTCCCAAAATGTCGACTCGTACTCCGGTGATTTAGTTTTTCATTTCCATTTCATGCTAAAGAGTTCTCCTTGTGACGAGTAAACTGACATCCATGTGTAAAATCAGCAGCGTGGTCCTTTAATAGTTTGCTCACTGTATGTTTTGCAGATATGACGCCACTCATGGCTTTGCCTGCATGAACGCTGAGCAGCCTGCTGGAAATCGATGTCAAGACTACAAGGTCCGCCTTACGTGCCCACTGGCTTTCTGCTCCGCGTGAACAAGCAGTGATCAGCGTTTTTAAAGGGATTAACTGTTGCTGCAGGATGTGTAGCATCTGCTAAGACGACATGGTAAAACATCAGCCTGTTCAGTGTGTTGTGTCTTGTAGGATTCCTCATTTAATGAAAGGATTCAGTCTCATTCCAAACAACCTTCAGTTTCTCCTCAGGACTCGGAAAAGAGAGGAAGAACACATGTTTACTTGTAGCAGAGTATGTTTCTACAGTGTCAATAAATAAAGAGAAACTAACATCATGTCATCTGTCTCCGTGGTACTAAAGGCTTATTTCAGCTTTCACACCTCCTTAGAAACAGGATGTCTGTGGGTTCATTTTAATTAGGGTTCCCTTCTGCATATTCATGATGTGTTCAGGGGAAATCGCACACAAATAAATTTCCTGGTCCAGACTTCAGAGAGCTGAACTGTTCTCGAATAACGCCCGAATATCAAGAGTTAACATTTCGACATCTGATGATCTGGAGTCTCAGCTGGTGGACAGGAGACATGTTTCCATAATAACACAAACCTCCATCCTCCACATCAGTGCTGTGTAATTTGACTTCACCCTTTCATTCATTTTGTATGTTTGAGCTATAATGTTTAATAATTTTCCTCATTATCGAGTCAATTATACGTTTTCGTTTTCAGTCGTGGCAAATGAATATTCTGATTAATGTGCAACCATAACCAGTTAATAATTTGTCAGGCTTGAATGGGGGCCCTGCCTCTACAACATCAACCAACACTGCTTGATTATAAATTCAATTTAATAAAACTGATGTTCAGCTAAATATATATTTTTTGTGTCGGGCTATTATAAACCTTATCTCTAATGAATGTGGGCTGTCAGTGCTGCTAAATTTCCTCAGTCCCATTGTCTGCTCCACTCCCAGGTTACACTAAACATCTACAATAAAAACTGCATCTGTAGTCATATCTCCCCTTTGTTACACAGGTGGCCTGGTCTGGGAGCACATAAGCTACTGAATGATGATAGATACTGTATACAGTATTACAGGAGGCTACGTGTTGCTGCTAACATCACTCTATAGAGTAAATAGGCTACAGCAAACTATGCTACTTCCAAAAATGTTGGACCGCTGTGTAAAACATAAATGAAGCAGAATGTGATGACTTGCTAATCCTTTTTGACATATACTCAATTGAAAACAGCACAAATACAACATATTTCACATTTCACCTCATCAGCTTCATTGATTTTTGTAAACATATGCTTTGTTTTGGATTTGGTGTTTGGTGTTAGTGTAGAATTAAGCATTTATAGTTATAGTTTATGGAATATTATAGATCCAAGATGAAACTGACTGAGAGAAAAAGGTACTCTTAGTAATCCGTCTGCTGCTTCAGCACCATGGACAGCGCCATGAATGTATCGATACACAGCACAGGCAGGCTGCTGATATTTCAGAGCCACGGTCGAGGCTATAGATTCCTGCTTGCACAAACCTCAGTCTGATAGAGGATCAATGAGTCAGGCAGACTATCAAAGTCAACTAATCAGCCCCTTTGCATGCTCTCTGCTGCTCGGGGATGAGATGGAGTTAACAAAGGGAGATGCATTTTGGTCATTTTTTTTAACAAGAGGGATGCACCCTCAAATCACCTACTGACTATAAGTTCAGTGTCACCTGCAAGTTTATTACATTAAGGCATTGATTAACTCAGAAAAACAATGTTGCTATATGCTGTCATAATACCAAAGGACGACTAAATAGTCAAAGTTGGGAGTAAAAAATGTGACATCATTTTCAATTCTCTGTTGTCTCATGAAGCATGAGGTGTTAAAACATTTCCATATGTCTCACAAAGGCATCTCTGTGAATAATAATGTATGATATATGCAAGGGAAATTCTCCTTGTGGCTCGTTGAGAGTTGCAAGTTCTCTGAAGAATTATAGACTGGGTGTGATGAATCAGGTCTCTTTAATACATGCAGCATGGAGGGAAGACTCATGCAGAGTGTTCTCTGCAGATCTCTACAATGGCTTTTATACTGTTTAGCAACAAAAAGGACAACTGGTTGTCACAGGCACCTGATATTGGTAAATCAGTCCCTTACACTGCCCCACGGGTCTTAAGTGTAAGCTGTCCCAGACCCACACAGGAATTACCTGGGAACAATTCCAAACCTACACAACAATTTCATGGAAGCCGTTACTAAAGTTACACTAGAATTAAATGGGAACTGACTGACAGTCACACAAAATTCAAAATCACACTGATCTCCCTAACTAACCCTCCCTCACTGCCCCTGCATTCTCCGTCCTTCAATCAGATGCCCTCCCCCTTTTCCACCTGTCCCACTGACCTGAATCCACCTGTAGAGGTTTAGTTTCTTCCTTTGACAGGTGTGATGCTTTGTTTTAACGCACCAGTTTTTTGTTTGTGTGCGTAAAAACTGAAGGCTGGACTGTACTCCATCATACTCACTGGTCTACACACTTTGTACTTTTTGTCCGACTGTTACTTCCAGGGTAGCCGGAGCCATCAGAGAATCGGCCGACATTATTAAAGGGAAAAAAAAGAAAAAAAAAACTACAAACAGTCGTCGCGTCACTTCCGGTGGAATATTCCAGCGGGTTTACCCTGGGTCTTAAAAAGGACGCGCTGAAATAGCGGCCGTAAAGTTGACAGGTGTACGACCTGATGTAGTGCTCATGCTGCTGACAGCGTCGCAACTTAAACGCGCAAGTGAGTTGACAGACAGACAGAGCAGAGATCTGTCTGCGTGAAAAAGAAAAGAAAAGAAAAGAAAAGAAAAGAAAAGAAAAGAAAACACGGCCCGTGCGCGTTTAGACGTCTCCACCGGTGGATTTATAGATTTTGTAATCTCTGGAAGTCCTTTCAGGTAAGATGAGACCCACTCTACGTCTGTGTGGTGCATGTGTCCTCACATGAACAGCGAATACGTATTTTACAACAAAAACTAAACCTGCTTTGAATGAAACGCATCATTTGGTGGTAACGCAGCTGCGCCACTTTCTCCGTAGAAATGCTGGGATGTCGCCAGCCTGCACATTCACCTGTGCGGAACAGTTGCGTCGTATTTTCATGGCTCTGGTGATGGGGGATGTCGGCCGTCCGGCGCTGCTGTCTGTAGTGTAGAGAGCTGGTGCTGAGGATAGAGCGCTGCGCACTAAACCCCCGCTGAGCAGCAGCAAGCGGTTTCAGAAGCAGAATCACGACTCAGAATCAAGAACGCTTTGGAAGCATTAAAAAACACCCGTGGCTGCATTATGTGGCCCTGTGCATTTGATATTTTACCTGTATACTCAACAGTTAAAGAGAAGACAGACAAGATAGGCAAGCAAGGCAGGAGAAGTTTTTACGCACACGACCTACACGACACAACGTCAAACACTGATTCAGCCATAACGTGACTGTGCAGCTTTTCAACAGCGACGACAGGTTTAACAAGTACAGTTCTTAAAGTAATTCACAAATGGTAACGGCAGTGCTGGAGGAAGTACTCAAATCTTTATCATATCTAAAAGTAGTACAACCAAAGTGTAGAAATACTGTTAAAACTCCTGTATGCACAATGTTACTTGAATAAAAGTATTTGGGCGGATGACGCGCGCTCCAAAACGTATCATGTTAGCTCGAGATATGTAACTCCTGCACTCGAGATAAAAAAGATAAAAAAAGTCAAAAAAGTGTCTTGTCACCATGACGATGGGTCAATTGCTCTCCAGAAACTTATCATGTTAAGTTTCATGAAAAGTTCCTGGAACGCACGTGATCCGTCGTCATGTTGACAAACTTTTTTTTCTGCTTGTTTTCCTTTTCAATGTGTTGTCTTAATGCCTTATGTTAACCTATAATAACACCTTACATCACCATCAGTTCATTATGTTTTGTATTATAAGCCTGAATCTGCAAAGTAACTAGTAACTAAAGTTAAAAGATTAGGTAAATGTAGTGCAGGAAATATTCAGTAGTAAAAGAATATCCTTCTGAATTGCTGTGGATTAGAAGTATAAAGTAGCAGAAAATGGAAATATTATAATATGAAATATTAATATAAGTAAAGTACAAGTGACTCAGATTTAAGTACAGTGCTTGAGTAAATTCTACTTTCCTCTACCAGGTAACAGTGTAGCCAAATGTGATCAGATAAAATCTCATTAAGATTAACTGTGTGGGATTATGATTGTAGTTAATGTTTATTTATAATTGTGGAAATGTGTTTTACATGATAAACATCTTTAACATACAGTTCAGTGTCATGCACTGTATGTAATGCACATAGAAGTAAGCGCTTTTCATTTTTATCTGCAGTTGTGTCGTGAGCCAGAGACAATCATGATCCTCCTGACTCCCTCCTCTGGTAGGTACTTGCTTCTCAATCTCATTTTATAATCTGGATTACTGAACACCGACATGGGCATGTGGGCCAGAGTGAAGCCTGGGGCTGCTTGGATCAAATTAGGCAGGAAAAACAGCCACTAATGTTTTCATGTTTTTTTGTGTTTGTTTGTTTTATAAAGATCTTTTGGCTAAACAAAATGGGATAAATAATTAATTTTGTAAAATAAACCAGAGAATACATGTAAAGTGTATTGCATATAGTGCACATAATGCACTTCTAATATGCAGTTATTATAAATTCTGTGCTGTCAGTTAGTTCACTCGGATTATCCCTGTTATGAACTGTTTTCCTTGTTTTTCATTTAGTCTTTGTAGTCGTTACCAGCTAACATAGCAGGGCATTACATAACAAGGGCCTTCCCATCATGCTTTGCACTCATTAGGCAGCAATCCAGAAATAAAGACTTGCTGGAAATTGACAACGTGTCTGGCTCTGGCTTTATCCTCTTTTTATCAGTGACCAAAACAGTGTATTAAGTAGTGAAAGTAAAACTTTGACATTAGTTGACCTGCATGTGTGGCTCTCTGATGGTATCTACTGTGACAAAAGTGAATGAACCTGATGATTCATACAGTGATCCTGGCAATTTCTTAAGTTTCAGAAAAATGCAGAATGTCATCTGCATTAACTGATGTGTTTACTGATGAAAGACCGTAATTCAAATACCAGCTTGTAACTTGTGTTAAAGTTAAAAATTAAGACGTAGCCTAAAAAGCATGCTGTCAAGTAAAAGTGTAAGTTATTGTTGGCTTTTCGCTGTGTCTCATACACTGTTTTCTTTCAGATGAAGAGTCTGTTGAACTCGCCTGGCTTTGGAATCACAGGAAGTTCAGGGTGAAAAGCACTTGAAGGGTTGCTACTGCAACATTTAAAACTATTTAAATTTTGCAGGTCATTTTCTGTGCGTTCTGTCTTGGACAGTACTATGACTTGAGAGAAAGTAATAGACTCACAAGAGAGGAGGCCGACAGAAAATAAAGATTTCTTTGTCTGACTTCATTAAAAAACATCAGAGCTTTGTGGGGGCTGAGGCAGTTTTTGGCTGGACTGAGGCAGCGTCAGCAGTCTTTTCATCTTGCTGACTAATCGTTCATACTGCAAATTTTGTCTTCAAAAATAAACTTATCAAGTTTATTATTGCAAGTTTTACTAATTGCACTTTAAGCAAACACACAGCTTAATAAAAGGATTACTATTGGCGTATCAAACCTCATGCAGTGTAGTATTTGAATGACACAGGTGAGGTTGTAGATGTATCTCTATGCCGCCGTCGCTGTTAAAGCCCAGGCTGCAGTGGTATAAACACATTTGAACAGTTTGCTGTGTGAGTGTTGCTGCCATGCCCTTGTCTCAGGTCACTACGTCTGATCAGAGTTAACAGGCTAATTGATCTCACGTCTGGTATGTGTCAGTGCAGTAGGTCCAACTCACTCTCACTATAGCCAGTGGTGTATGTGGTAGTCCCCTATATTCATACTGTTCCCCACATCAGTATTTATGTGTATTTACCCCTTGATACGAGTGCTAACACTTCAAATGCATCCTCTGCAGACCTTGTATCCTTTTGACATTTTTCCTTTGTAAATATTATCTATAGATATTGAAGTTTACTGCATGTCATTGTGGCCATTTTTTATATTAAAATGTGTATAATGTGTTCAGTGTACAGATAGAACTGATAATTTAATGAGTAGTTAATGAGGAACTATTTAATGTTGCATGCTGTAGGCTTCAAATGAATGAATGTACAGTAACAAATGCATTTTAGTGATCTGAAAATGGATGAATGTATCGTAGGGTCGGTCTCCGTCCAATAAACATACGTCTTGGTAAGTGATGCTTCTTTTACATAAGACGGGGGAATCCATTTCAAAAGTAATATTTGTGCTTTAAATACAGTAAAATACAAAAAGGCACACAAAGAAACACACATATGCAAACGCATGCTACAATTTCCTGCAATGTGGATTCCCACCAGATGACATAAAGAATATTATTATTCAGTTAATATAGCATTAAGATTGCTTTGAGATTTTTTTTTTTTCACATTGTTCGTCTCAGTCCAGCTGAGGATTGACTGAAACTGGTATATAAGTAAACTTTCCCATTCAGACATATTAACAAAGTGTCAGCTGGGATGGTCACCCGATCACTGCAGGGATTTAGCTTTTAGCTTTAGCTTCTTAAACCTCAGCAGAGGTTTGGCCTAACACAGACAGCCGCTAACTGCTGTTGTTTTGTGGTCTCAGGTCTCTTCCAGTGCACCAACAAGCTCTCTCTCAGTGATCAGGCCACAGGACTGCAGATCAAAGAGTTTGCACGGAAAAATGCAGCTAATGCTCTGTCAGTTGCCAACATGGTCATGGGCATGGCCTCCATTCTCAGCAGCCTGAACGGGTGAGTGAGAACAGCATTACTTGATGTAACCATCTGAAACATTATCAGGCTCAGCTGCAGGATGGACAAAGTCTATGTATCAATCATACATTTATTACATGTTTGTTTATTTATTAGGCAGATTTCTGTCCTCACCAGATGAACTGTGCTAAGCATTGTGTAAAGAGGTGCAGACAAGTTCAGATAAGAAAACTGAAAACCAGTGACAAGAATCTGAAAAAGGCTCTTTTAAAGCTTCTAGGTCACATCTGATCACTCTGTGTATCCATTTGATATTTTGTCTATTTTTGACAACTCCCTGACAATTATTTAACTGTATTAGCAGCACCGCTGAACTCTAATCAGCTCTAGTTTCAGCCCTTTTCCTGAGAATCTGCAAATGCTTTGCCCTTTGAAAAGGGTTGCTGTCATCAAATAACTAAACCTAACACTCACTTGTTTTGTTCAGGCACCATCATGCTGCATGCTGGCTGGTTCTGATTGGCTACCTGCTGGATTTGGCAGATGGAGCAGTTGCCAGGCGACTCGATGCCTGCTCTGCACTGGGTAAGTGGAGTGTTGTGGTCAATAGCTCGTACCAAAGATAAACTTCGGCTGGGGTGTTGGCAGGCCTTGCTGCACAGTCCTTTGTCTGGACTTTCTAATTTGGCTGCACAAAGTCATAAACACAGAGAATCAGTAAAATGCTGCCACTAAAATACCTTTCAAAGTATCCAAGAGAGGAATCATCCATATTTTATGTAATCTAATTTGAGCTATATCAAATCAGTGTCTTCATAGCTGTTTATATTTCTGAGGAGCTTTCTGGGTTGAGATTTGATTTTGAATGGCATGACATCCCCTTAAATAAGAGGCACCCAAGAAAAATGCTCAGCAAGTGAAATGTGCCACTGTGGCTCGTTTTCAAAGGATCACAGCGCCGTACCATATATAGAAAATCAACAGGCTCAAATCGCTGCTTTAACATTGCTTCCAGTGTGAAAGTTCACATTGGAAGTTCCCAAAATAGATCCCAGGTGCATCACAATACATCGCTGGCTGCACATTTCAGCGGGCTTTGTGTCCCGACGGGGTTTTTCTGCATGACTTTGCAAGTGGATGTTGTTGTGTCCCCCCCCCCCCCCCCCCATGTATTTTGTCAAATGAACAATCACTTTCTGATTAAGCAGCCTAATTCCACGGGATCACGCTCCAATTGTCTATTTTATCCCGTTGCTTTGGGTTCTCTGCATATCTGAAATTGCTAAAATTGTTGACCCTGGCCTGTGGAATTCCACCTCGTTCAGTTGAACAGTGGCCTGAATCACCTCGTCCTCATCTGCTGAAAACATGCTCCGTGCTCCTGAGGGATAAAGAGACAAGGCAGTGGAGAATGTTGTTTATAGAATGGCCGCCTGATGGGCTGACACTGAAATTTCCACTTTGAGAATTTTGCACATACACATCCCGCCGTCACGTGTCAGTGACATTGGCAGCGACCATACTGGAGAGGTGATAACTTATCTACTGGCTTTGATAGAATGTAACCTCATGACTAAGGCACTGTCAGATTGAAAGAAGTGCAAGAACAGGACAGTTCACTAGCAGCCTTTCCAAAGCAGATTATTCAGAATAGAGTATTTTTAGTGCAGGAACTGTCTGTCAGCAAGTCCTAACACCAATACAATGAATCTCCTTGTGAGTGTCACAGGGGCACATTTATTATTCAGCTTTCCTTTTCATGTCCAGGTGCCAAGCTGGATGATTTCGCTGACTTCACGACCTTCGGGATTGCCACGTCGTTGCTCTTAAGGACATCTGACCTGCTGGACAACATCCTGTGCATGTGCTACGTCCTGTCGGTGTTTGTCCGCCTCTGTTTCTTCTCAAGCGGTATGTTCTCGCCTGCTCTTCTTTTGATTGAGCTTCCACTTTATTATTAAAAGAAGTTACTGGGGATTTATTCGTCTTTGCTCATTAGGGATACCCTTCATGTACCGTGGCCTGCCCTGCATCTACTCCTCCGCCATCCTGGCCAGCGCCTCTCTGCTGTCTGGGGGAAACATGGCCATGCTGCGGGTCATCGCAATGGCCATGATCATCTTCATGATCAGTCAGAACTTCTACCCCCATGACAGAGTGCTGGAGTCCCAGGCCTGGAAGAAAGTAGTCTATGCTGGAGGTAAAACAACATCTGTATGATTCACATCACTCTCCAAAGCTGCCAAGAGCAATGACTGCCACTGTTGACAATTAAAGCACTGATTCATCCATTTTCAAATTACATTTCAACATCAATCCTCCTAACCAGCCATGTGGATAGATTCAGTTTTGGCGCATCCATTGGTGCGACAGTCTCACAGTGGAGGTGAATGGAGTTTAATTTGTGCTGCTCAAAGAAATGTAAAATGAACAAATCAGCCGTGGTGTGTTTTTCTGGAAAAAATGTTCCAGTTGCTCCACAGAGGAAGCCTCAGAATTGCTGCATGCTGTTTTCAATCTGACCATTTTCAGTCGTGCTCGCGGCATCAGTTTGCCAGTTGCTTTCTTGTTCCACCACTTTGGTCCAGACTGAAATATCTCAACAGCTATTGGTTTGATTACCATCAATATTTCTGCAGATGTTCAGGGTGGTTCATCCAGTTCAACTATCAGGTCAAAGTTTTCACTTATCTGGTGAAATATCTCAACATTTACAGTACTCGGTAGACTGGGACAACTTTTTGTAAAGACATTCAAGATATTCAATATGATTTATTATTTGGTCTTCATGTCTTCATGTTTTCAATGTCTTCACGTTCATGCTCCCCTCAGGATGAGTCATAACTTAGCCTTCAGCCCACATCAATTTACATTTTTTGCTAAGCTAATAACATTCCCATCAGCTGTACTTTGTTTTTAAAGCTAAGTAAAAATGTTAGCATACTGCTAAGTAAGAGTGCATATACTAAACATTACACCTGCTAAACAGAAGCATGTTAGCACTGTCACTGTCAACATGTTAGCATGCTGACTTTGCATTTAGCACAAATTACCTTCCACTGATGCTAGCATGGTTAGCACTCTCCTTCAGTTGCACACGGTGAAGTTTGTGGATCATTATACGTAATCAGGACATTTTGTTCTGGAAACACGTGCTGCTGTTGAGTTTTTCAGATTTCATTTTCCAAAGTAAAATTGTTTTCGACTTTTTTTTTTTTTTTTGTCTTCATAGGAGTCGTCATGGTGTTCTGCTCCTCCTTCCCCCCTGCATGTGTGTACTACCTGCTGTGGTCTGGATCCTACATTCTGTTCCCAACATCCCTTTGGAGCAGTAAAGTGTGAAAGGGGCTCTGGATTTTCCCAAAACTGCCAAATAGGTTTACCTCTGGCCTGTCCAGGTGAAATGAGGCTTCCTGCCATGGAGGATCCAAGCTGAACATGCTCATGCACCACAGACCAACGCTCACTCTCTTTCTGTCTAATGTTTTCTTCACTGGTGAAAATACAGGCAGAGCACAAATACTCTGCATTTAACATTTCTCAACAGCACTGATTAAAACACGATAGAAAACAGTAATGCTCAGAAAAATCATACAACCTTCAATAAAGGGTCTTTCATTATAGAGGATCTTCTCTGGGGCACAGTGTGCGGTTAACTTATTGAACCAGTGTCTTTGTGAGGAAGGGAGGTCTGATTTCCAGTTTACTAAAATGCATTTTTCCCAGCTGTACTGGCAAGTGAAATGAAGAGCTTAACAGGGTTATTTGTCTTCAATTAGCCTCCCAGGATCCACACTTTGGGATCCTGTAGAATATTCTTTTCTATCATCTGTCTGAGTAGTTTTAGTCATCGATTTCCAAAACACTGCGATCATCAGGCAAAGCCACATGTGAAGGAAATTTTGCATTTCTGGCCGACAGGTGAAATATTATTATTAAATCTGTGCAGCGTAGCAGGTGTTTAGCATGTTCTGTGCAAGAATTGAAATAGTCTGTGCTTAGTGTGGAGATTGAAAACATTTGAGCTTGCTCCATAATCATCATATGAGCAACTTAGAACCATTTGTGTTTTTAAGAGGTCTTTCAAATTCAGGACATACTGCGGAGAATACTGTAAAGAAGTGACAGTAGACCTCTGCTCCATGTACATACGATGCAAATGTTTCTCCGGAGGGGTCTCCTCCGATATGCCAGGAAATATGTTAGACCCGCTGTTTGATTTGCAACTACTTACACAGGTTGTGTTGAGGCAGGTTGTATTTCTGGGACAGTTGCTGGAAAATGAGAGAATATACTTTCTGTGTATAAGTCCTCACCTGTTTTGATGCCTTCATCCACCCACCTGAGTGTGCTGTCTGCTATAGGATTTGGAATATTTGGGTTGTTCCATAGTGGAGTGTTTTTTCAAAGAATGACCCTGTAGATGAAATGGGCCTCCTGCCAAGAATCGAAGGTGTTTTGTATGATTGGGTTCTTGTAATTGTACTGTTTGTTTTTATTACCCAAAAAAGGGAACTTGGCATTGTTTACAGGTCTTGTTTTTCTATATCCATCTGCTTGCATTGTCTTCTGAATGTTACCAAAACCATATGGGTCTAAACTGTGACGCAAGATAATATTTTCAGGAATTGGGGAGATTTAAACCTCTGTAGTGTAGTTTGATCCTTGAAGGTCTCTCATGCAGCAGAAAAAGGATGTCATTGCCATGGTTAGGTCTATAAAAATGTACAGGGCCTTCAAAAGGAATTCAGTGGAAGCATTTAGGTCAGATATTGATTTTTATTGTTTTTATTCTCCCAATTAAGGACACAGGTAAGTCCATCCATCTTTAAAGGTCAAGTTTGAACCAATCAGTTAATGTAATTTTCTGTGTATTATCAAATTATTTCCAGACCCAGATTCCCAGATACTTAAATCTATTGAGAAATCATCTTTAGGTTGAGGTGATGTGGGTGACATTAAATGGCAGCATCCTGTCAGACATTCTAGTTGTGGTGGAAATGAGGTTAGCGGCTCCTTAATGAACAGTAAGTGGTCATCGGCGTATAGCTGTACCTTATGTTCAGCACTGCTAAATTTAATGTTAGTGTCAGATCTAATGGCACAGGCCAAGGGTTCAGTGGCCAGCTTGATAAGGTGAAGCTGTACAGAGAGAGATGAGGTGGGACCAAATGCCAATGGAGAGAATTCTAGCCTTTGGAGCACTGAAAGTAGTTTTAATATATTTCATGAAGTTATGTCCAAACTTCAACGCTTCCAGAGTCTCAGAGAGAAAGGTGGGTTGGATCCTGTCACAGGCTTTGAAAGCATCCATCTATTAGCGTATCTTGTTTCTGAGCTGCATTCATGATGTGAAACAGTTGACACACATCATCAGAACCATGTCCTTCTCTAATTAACCCTGTTTGGTCTGCCTGAATGATTTTTGAAATAACTCTCTCAAGTATGCTTGCAATCAATTTGGCTAATATTTTATAATCTGCTAATAAACTTAATGAGAGGCACCTTTTTGTTTGTTTTTACCTGGTTTTGGGGTACGATAGCAGCCATTTGAAGAGTGTTCAGCAGTTCTTCATTAGTTATTCTATGACCATGTTTGTAAGAGTGGATGCCAGTTTATTTAGGAATGCTTTATAATAGTTTGTTGAGCCGCCATCAGGGCCTGATGATTTATTATTTTGTATTTTGTAATCTATCAACATCAACCATGATGTAGATGTAGTCTTCTTAGATTAAATTAAGATTAATTAATTAAAACAGAACCCACATGGAGTAGACGAGGTAAAATAGCTGGAACAGCTGGAAGTTCGTGCCCCTGGTAGTCCGACTGAAACTTAGTGGCCCTGGTACCTTAGAGGAACAATTTAATGTTACTGGTAAGAATTAACATTCCTACTGTCTTTCTGTCTTTGCTGCATTGTCACTGAAGCCAGGGGTTGAGTGGTTTGTTCAAATAAACTGAATTTTCATCAGATTTATCATCTATGTAATGTCTCTGTCATCTGATCTTACGTCAGAGTTGTGAACACGTGACAGTGGGGACATAATAGAAACAAATGACTTCAAATAATTATTTTAAATTCAAAGATATGTTTGCCTTTGATTTGGTTTTAATCACACAAGACATCATAACTCTCATTATAAGGTCCACAGTGTTGAGCACACAGCTTAATGAGTGTCTGTAGTTAAGGCCTTTAATCTCTGAATACACAGATATATCAGCAGCATTTTCCACACTCAAAATTCAGTATTATTTCCGGCTTACCTATAACACAGTACATCCATACCAGCCTTGTGTTAACTGTGTGGATGCTTGTCAGGGTTGGGGTCACTTCACTTTCACGTGGCCTTCCTCAAAAGCCACTTTTCCTATTTTGTCTCCAGTTGAGTCAGTTAACTGTGGAACATGTTGGCGCATTCATCCTGCTGTTTGAATGTATGTTATTAATAAGTTTAATTGAAAGTCTACAGACCCCGACCTGTTTTTTTTTTTTTTTTAGTTTTTAATACCTTTAGCTTCTTACCAAGTTGTGACTGTCCAAGACACAATTTACATATTTCTTTTATTGAGTCTCTGTATGTTATTCAGTTATTCTGCTCGATCTGGCAAACGAAAAACGGGTCACAATTTCTTGGGCATCGAAAAAGGAAAATGTGGTTTCCTGTTTTCATGTTGAAGTGGATTATCAAATAAAAATGAAAGCCGAAAGTCTAATTTCTGTCTTTTTTTTCAGATTTGTAGATTTCTGACTTTTCTTCAGTGTACGTACTGCATAAAAAGTGGAACATCAAAAAATTTGAATAATTTAATCTTCATGAGAGATATTAAACTTAACTTATCCTACGACCAGTGTGGACAGATGACCTGTGGCCTGCTTCATAATCATATGGCCAATATCAGACCACAAATATCCCCAAGGCCAAGCATTCCCAAGAGGTGGAGGTCAGATTTCCCTTGTAAAATATCATTACTAGTGAAGCTGCATTGACAATCACAACCACTAGGTGCTGCTGTACAATGTGAGAGAGTGCGTCAACTCAAATAATAATAATAAAAACAAAAATAGAAAATACAATAATAATAATATATGGAAAATATAGGTATAGGTAAAACAGATTACATAGGATGCAAAAAATCAAGTGATATGCAACAATTTAAAGGAATTTTCTTTCGGCTGTTGCTGGAAACCTCCAGCAGCAGATGATCACACTTTTCTTGAAGGCAAATGATAAATGAGGGATTTAGCAATGTAGCTTGGTCCATTAAAGGCTTTGTATATGAGGAGGACCTTAAAGTCAGATCTGAATGTTACAGGAAGCCAGTGCAGAGCAACTCAAACTGGACTAATGTGCTCTCACCTCTTGGTTCTTAATTAATTTGCACTGAAGCTATTTTTTCTAGCATCTTACTGATGAATAGAAGGTTGGATATCGGCCTGTAGTTAGTGAGTGCATCATTATGTAGGTTGGGTTTCTTCAGTAATGGTTTTACAGCAGCTGTTTTGAATGCACTGGGGAAGAGGCCTGTTTGCAGAGATGTATTTATAATCTTCAGGCAGCAGTGCTCAGCAGCTTGTCAATAGTGGAGAATCATATTTTAGAGTTTCCAGCATTCTCTGTCATAATCCTGGAAGAGTAATCCTTTCTTGCCAGGCGTATTGCTTTGTTATAGACAGTCATGGCTTCTTTGTATATATTACAGTGAACTGTGAGCCCAGTTTTCCTCCATTTTCTTTCATTTGCTTGACAAATTCTCTTCCTCTCATTAATACTGCTGTTGTTTAACCAGGGGGAGATCCTGTCAGTCGACCTCTTTTTAATCTTTAGAGGAGTGACAGTATTTGGAGCAGATGACATGGTATTGTTGAAATGTTCATGTAAAGAGCAGTCATCGCTGTGTGGCTCAAAGAATCGCATAATATTACACAACTTTGCTTCAGCCTTGCCATCCAGAAATTATTTTTGAGCCAGAAATTCACTTTTAGTCTTTATTAAGATTAGTTTGGCATCAAAAACACACAGTGATGGTCAGAAATAGGTCATTTTAATGTCACTGTCAATGTTTAACCCTGCCCTTCATTTACATTTACATGTGTAAGTTCAAAGCTGCCCTGTAAATGGATAATAATAATAATCATCATCATCATCATCATCATCATCATCATCATCATCATCATCATCATCATCATCATCATAATAAAGCAGTGTAGGTTTGCCCTGAACTTAAAGAGAAACACGGGATGCAAATCCTGCTTTTGCTGCCATCTAGTGGATGAAACTTAAACCTCGCTTTAAAGGTGTTGCAACGCTGCACTCCAGTCCATGTTGACCGTGCCCACAAATGCTCCAGACCACTGAAGATTAAACTCTGACAGGTCTATGTGTTGTTACTCTTTAACTTGTCCAGTATTCAGTCTGAATGCTGTCACGTTTTATTTGTAAATCAGTCCTCTTTCAAGGACACCTTCCTGGTACCACTCGCTGTGTTTGTCACTGTGTATTTGTGCCTCTCTGCATAGTGAGTGACAAAAGGGGACATTATAGTCTTTTGAGACTTTGTTCAGCAGGCAGGCAGGCAATTATATATCTGTTCTCAGCCTTAAATGATAATTACACCCCATATTCAAATCCTGACTCACTCCAAACCTTCTGAAAACGGTCATCTCTGAGCTTATAATCAGAGGTTTCAGAGCAACTCATAAGTTATCTAAATGAGTCTCCCTTGCAGTGCTTTGTGAGGGAAAACTGGTTTTCAAATTGTTAAGTCAAAGTAATCAACAGGCACAAAAACTGTACTCAAACTGTCCAATGATTAAAAAAGACAAAACACCTGAATGAATATGATCTGTGCTTTTAAGTCTCTACATTCTTGACAATAATATTGCAAGAATAAAAATCAGCCATACTCAGTGGATATTACACTGCAATGATAGAGATAATCACACTTTATATGATGACCGTTTCCTGTTTGTGGGTGTTGTTATATTTGGTAGCACATGAGCCTATCAGAGCAGCCCTGCCTGTCTGTTATACTCAGATATGTCTATGACCTCGGGAACACTAATGGCTTCAGTCGCTGCCAGATGCAGCGAGGACTCCAGCAGCTTTATGATGGCCGAGAATGCAGGCCGATCTTTGAAACTCCACATCCAGCAGTACTTCATCAGATCGTACCTAAAAACACACCAAGGGAATTTAAACTGCAACTCTGCTAAAAGGACAGTTCCACATTTTAGTTGCCTTCTTGAAGAAAGTTGGATGAAAAGAGCCAGTTAGCTTAGCACGAAGATTGAAAGTAGGAGGAAACAGCTAGCCTGCTTCTATGCTGCCAACCAGCACCTTTTTTTGTAGTTTTTACACCATTTTGGCACAAAGTAAAGAAAACAGATTTAGCATGTTAATTGGTGAGCTTTAGAGGTGCTATTTGGTGTATTTTTTTTACCTTTAGACACAGACAGGCCAGTTATTCCCTCTGCTTCCATTCTTTGTGCTAAGTTAAGATAACTGACTGGCAGCTGCAGATTGTAGCTTCATATTTAGCTCACAGACATGAGAGTGCTTATGATTAATATGATCTGTTACTTCCATCATCCACATGAAGTGACTTTTTGTAATAATACCTGAGGAAGACTTGTTGCCGCAACTGCTAACACTGCATCAAGTGACAGCACATTATTCCATGTTATGCGGGCCTATTTCTTGTACTCACAAAGGTCCTCCACAATGCACCGGTCTCTTCATCCGATAAAACCCCTGCAGCTTTGGAAGCACAGACGGAGGCTCCAGCTCAGGGTACGGAGGAGAACCTGAGGTAACAAGAAAACAAAGATTTCTTGGATGCTGATGATGGTATGTCATGATCCAAGGCACAAACACTGAAAATGGAGCATGCAACTTTACCTAAAGTAATCAGTTCATACAGCAGGATTCCAAATGACCACCTAGGAAAAGAAAATGTCAACGTATATTACAATCAATATATTTTTTGTGATATAGAAATAGTTTTGTGTGTGTTTGTTTCTGTAGCCATCACTCTGCCCTTACACGTCGCTCCTGTCTATGCTGAGCTGCATTACAATCCTCTCGGGAGCCTGCCATTTGAGAGGCACCTCTGCTGCCCTCTCCCTCATCGCTGAATCTGTTTTGCGTCCCCTGAAGGCCACGCCCAGCCCAGACACCCGGGCAGAGAGGTCGGGGCCAATTAAGATGTTCCGAGCAGCAACATCCCCGTGCACCAGCCTGTGCTCTGACATCAGGTAATCCTGAGGAAGGAGCCAATTACAGCCAAACGTATCAAACTTTGATTGAAATATTCATTCAAGCTCAAGAGAAGCGCCACTTTAACCCGAGCTCATGGGTTCATGACCTGGTGGGGTACACGGTGTCATCTGTGGTAGGGCATGGCATCTAAATTGAGCTTATTTTAGTTGTTTATTTGAAATAACTGGCACATAAAAGTCACTCACCAGGCCAGCTGCAACCTGCTTTGCCACCAGAAACACTGACTTCTCAGAGAAGCTCAGTGATGGATCCGCCGTGCTCGAATTCCTCTAGAGGGAAGAAAAATCCCTTGTCATTGCGCTAAGTTTAGGAATTAGACATTGCATGTGTCATCAAATATAAGTTGTGGTTTTAATCAATGCACCACCCTTACATTTCTGAGTGTCCAGAGGAAGTGAAGCAGGTTCCCCGGACTGCAGGCATCTAAGACCAGATACATGGGCAGACGCTGGGTCTGACAGCACAACATCCGCACCACGTTCTCATGTTTGCACACTGTGGCATGGAAGAGCACCCACTCCACAAACCTCTTAGCTTCAGGCTGGTTGGTGCCATCTGTAGTGCATTAAGAACATTAAGAGTGTGAGCGACCTTATCATCCGCCTGTTAATTACAGTTACAGAACGCTGCATCTTAAAGCCTGTGTCTCCTCTAATGATCTCTTCACACGCTTTCACTGTTATTCCACACAAAAGCCTCAGATCATCTCATCCTTATGCCAGATCCGTGCCGTACCTCGGAGGGACTTCACCACCACAGCAGAGGAAGCTCCATCTCTCTTCCTCAGCAGACCTTTGCAAATGGGGCCATGGCGACCTGTTTGCCAAAACTCTAGTCCTTCAAGAACACACTCCTCAGGGATTTCCCAGGCGTTTAAAGCTGCCTGGACCCTAGGAGTGCTTACAGAAGCTGCAGCCACGGTTACACTCTGCTGGCCTGCCAAAAAACACAAGCAGAGATAAATCAGCACCTGGCATGACACTCAGTGGTTTCACACAGAGGATACACAGTTATTGCAATTCATACCATTTGCAAAATGAGCTGCGGTGCTCTGTACTCTTTGTTTGTTCTTGTGGAGACTGTAGAAAATCAGAACCACCACTACGACTGTGCCCGCAGCCAAAAGACAAGGGATGATAATTACAGCAAGTGGGCCTGACGACTCCTCATCTGTACAAGAAGTGAAAGGAGAAGCAGGCTAAGAATAAGAAATAACATGCACTAAGTGGCACGTGTACAACTTACAGCACGTGGGGAGAGAGGTATCGTTGCCACATCCATGAGGAGCAGCTGGCATTTCTCACAGAGGAGAGAAAAGCCAGATCATATCAGCAGATGAACCTCAAAAGAAAGGTCTGCTCGCCTGTAGAGTGAAAGTGTGAAGAGAAAACTGAAAAAGCAAGAAAAACACAGTCAATTACACTGCTTTCAAATATTCCTGCCTGACACCTGATGCAACAATGTTCAAGGGAACACACATTTCCAAACCTTACAATATAAAACTTAACAGCGGTGGTTAAGCTGAAAAATCCCAAGCCTGCTATCAGCTGCTTTTAGGAAAATGGGCTCAGCTTTGCTTGTGTGCCTGCGAGGGCGCTGACCGAGGAGGTGAGCTGGAGAGTTGACTGAATGTTAAACATTAACAAATCACCAGAAATGTAAAAGGTGCCGTGCTCACGTTTGTTACTGCATTAACAGCTGACACATTAAACTGTGATTAACATGCATACAGAAGTTCAGCTTCATTTTTCAGGCCCCATATGGAAAATTTGTGGAAAACGGAAACCAGAGTCATAAGTAAAAACTAGTCAAAATAGCTAAAAACAATATATTTCAAGCCCAATACCCCTGTGCGTGTTTGTGGAACTGTAGGAAACTGAATCTTCTAGTTCAGTGGCACCGTGGCGCTGATGGGTATTTGAAATGAGGTGCCAGACTCTTCTACAACCACAAGGGGGCAGAATAGCGCAAGAAATCGCCTTCAACAAGAAGCCTGAGCCTCAAACGTGACAGCAGGAAAGGCTGCAACTCTCCAAACGCATTTCATGGAGTCCAAACTACATAATAAAGCACAAGAATCACAGAGAGAGGGGGGGCGGCTACAGCCCATTGTAGGAACACCAAACAGGCACAAACATGAGAAAACTGGACTCAAACTGTAGGTGGAACATCCCGGACTTACAATAAACATTTCCCACGTGAAAATATGCGTCCCAGTGCCGGAACTCCGCCTTGCTAAACACACCATGGAAACAAAACCCAGCGCTTCCCAGCCACAGAGGAGCCGCCCCTCGCTATTCACCATTGGTTCAATGGAGAGGCTTTAGGACCGGCCCCCGGTCTCTTATTGGAGAGGAGCCCCTGCAATCAGGAAATCAACACGGAAAAAGATCCAAAAAGTTATGGAGTGAAGCCTAATCGGATCACGTCTGTTTCATGCTGCTGCGTAGTTTTTAGTAGAAAAAAATCCCCACAGTGGCTCCGGGGAAGCAGAGGAGAGCGCAGAGCGCGTAACGGAGAGCAGGAGGCAGGGCTCTCCGCGCGGAAAGGATCAGATAACCGCCCGGTTCAGAGGAGGGCCAGGTATGTTTTCCCGTTTCCAAGGACTGCCTCGCTGATGTCACCGCGGAGGAGGGCAGGGGAGGAGGACAGGTGCGCTCACACAAGTTGTCTCTCCGGTCGTCTTGGATGAAGAGCTGTCACCGAGCGGAGAATTAGTCCCTCTGGAAACCAGTTTTTGAACTTTTCTCATATTTACCTAAACTCTTTGCTGGTCTGTGTTATCAGTACGGCTGGAATTTCCTGAAATCTGAAGTGGAATAAACACTCCACGCGTTTGGAACTGGCGGACTCCGGCGCGCACCGACAGCGGGGCTTGCGGGATCCGGATCCCGCTCTGTAGTACCGGGCTGTAACGGCGTGGGGGACGCTGCTTTGTTTTTTTTTTTTTTTTTTTTTCCAAGTACACATTGCCGTGAAGTGGGGTGTAGGATCGAGACGCCCCGGCATCAGAACCAGCACTTTCCGCTTCAATGCGACACTGACGCAGCTGCTCTCGCATCCCAGTCGCAGACAGGTGATGCTCGAGTGATTCAATGGAAGGATCAGCCATCAGCGGAGTGAGTTTGATCTGAAAACAGACTTATTTTCCCTGGAATGGAATACAACACAAGAAAGCTGCCTCAACTTCTCTCATCTGCAATGATTTTCCCGTGCGTCATTGCGTCTTAGGATCAGGAGCGGGTTTTGCGTTGAAGGACAATCGTTCTTGGACTTCCCCTCCAGGTTTACAAGCGCCACCAACAATGTCCAAGACACTGAAGAAGAAGAAGCACTGGTCCACCAAAGTGCAGGAGTGCACCTTGTCGTGGGGGGGTTCCGGGGAGCTGGTCACGGTAGCCGAGGTGCGAGGCGGCGCTGAGCTGGGGGAGTTCCCCTACCTCGGACACATAGTTTCGGAGGCGTTGGTTTGTCACGCAGGAAGGTTTCCCAGCAGCGGGGACGTGCTGCTGGAGGTGAACGGCACTCCGGTGAGCGGACTCACCAACCGAGACACGCTGGCTGTCATCCGCCACTTTCGGGAGCCGATCCGCATTAAGACAGTGAAACCAGGTGTGTGTGCGCCCATTTTCTTATTTTGAATCATACAGGAGTCCCTGCACCCCTCCGACCACCTACCCCACATGCATAACCAGCCCTGCCGTGTGTGTGAAGTGCATTAAAATGGTTTGTCACAGCTGTGTAACCTGAAGATTGAGAAGGTTAGGACTGGTCTGACTGGTGTCATGAATAAATCAGAGGGACTTGGGGGTACAGGCTCACAGCTGGGCCCCTGTTTGCCTATAGGGAAATGTGTTGAAAGATCAGGTGTGTGTGTGTGTGTGTGTGTGTGTGTGTGTGTGTGTGTGTGTGTGTGTGTGTGTGTGTGTGGAGTCTTATGCACATTTGGAAGCTCGTGCACAGGTCAGCTTGGTATTTTCAGCTGGCTCAGGCATATCTAAATTACCTATCTGCACGCCTCCTATACATTCTTGCGGACACACAGCATTTTCTACAGCGCTGCTTTCGCTGCGGCAGTGGAATCAGGATAAGTGAGGGAAATGCTGTGTTTAAACATGCTTATTCATTGTGGCCAGCTCGGCGTGTACTGTAACATAAGGCACGAATGGTCATTAAGCTCGCAGCCCTTTTGTTGAACTCACTCTGTAATCTTCTTTGCATCCATGCACAAGTGTTGCCTGTCCTATTCTGAGCTGGTTATGGTGCAGTAACACACTCACACATGCAGCCACACATGGAGGCACATGCTTTCATGTGATGAGTGGATTTATGCGTCTGTTGCACTGAGCGTCTTCGAGGCTCACAGACATGCCCATTGAATGTGTTAAATGTGGCAAAACATACTGACAGTCAAACTGTGGGACAGAAGCGGTGTGTGTGTGTGTGTGTGTGTGTGTGTGGGGATGGATAGATTTGATAGAGGCACTGCTGAGCGTGGCGCTTTGCACAACACTTAGCAGGGATTTGTTAATGGTTGCCTTGTCAGCTTAGACAGCATCGGCCCGCTTGCAGCATCGAGGTGAGTCCAAGTCTAATTGAATCAATTAGGTCCATTTCCTTAAATCCCCAGGATGCTACGCTAGCCTGGCTGCACACTTCAGCGCCAAGACTGTCACACATTTACAGAGATTTTAAGTTCCAGCGTTCAATTCAGTGAGGCCCAACTTTTCATTTTGCACTTCAAACATAAAGTTTGAGTTTGATAATGTTCTGTCGGTTTGGACGGTTAATCTCGCGTTTGGACATTAGAATCAAGTTTGGTGAAAAGTGCATCAGTGCCACAGCGGGCACATCGTTACAAGCCGTTACCTCCCATGTTGGCTTGACCTTGTGTTACTGAATGTCACTTGCATGGTAAGTGACGCCCGAGCCACATTTTGACGCACGCAGGCTGCTCGCCGCGCTCTCCCGCTCCCCTTGGGGCCTCACTGTGTGTTTATATCTCTGTCCCCCTCCTCATGATTAATTCACGCCTCATCCATCATTGATAGCTGCTCCGTGCCAAGATGAGGTGGCTGGTGGGCAGATCGGATGTTAGCCGACCGGTGTGGATATAAACTTGTATTCTCGTGAGATTGCAGAATTGAGAGTGAGGATAAAGAGCGGTGGACTTTCGGAGTTCGGTGACATTTGTGCGTCCAGACTTGCTGTGACACCAGCCTGCGTTTTCAGTTTTTTTTTCTCCTCTTTCTCCTTGCTGCCTAGTTTTTCTTCACTTTATCTTCTCCCTTCAGCTGATTTTGCCTCATCATCACATTTCGCCCGTCCTCCTCATCTCTGGCATGTTCTTCCTTTGCTCCATTATTCCTTATTTCACTCTGACTATATTTGCCTTGCTGACCTTTCTCCCAGTCCTACTCCATCACCAGTGTGCTGCATATTTTCTCATTCTCTTCACAAGTCTCTTTATTCTCGAAGCAAGTGTTTACAAAACTGCACAACCTTTCCCCAGACTCCCTTTAGTGATACACATTGATTCCACCTCCAGCTCTTAAATCAAACTTGATTTTTGCGCCTTCACTGAGACTTCTCGACACTTCTCCCATGCAGTCAGGACAGAAAACAGAAGTTTGTCTCGAGCGGTCCTCTGGCTCCAGACCAGCCGATACACTCAGTATGCAGCTCCCATCCTGGGAGAGGAGCGAGGCAATAGGCAGTAACCTTGAGGGGGCCATTGAGAGTAGAAGCATAGTGATCGCAGATACCTATTGCAGCTTGGAGACTTGTGAGTGGGCAGCTCATTGATTAATGCTGTAAACAGACTTGGATCTGCTTGTTTTTGCCTCATGGAGCTTAATGGATGGACCATTTAGCTCTCAACTCCCACAGCACCCTTGATTCACAAATCGAGCCTGTAATGGAAACTGAGAAGAGAGTTTTCAAAACTTTTTCCTCCCCTGAAAGATAAATGATAATAATGATATACTGAGATGGCCTTGGCTCACAGTACAGTGCTATCCAGTGACTGTATGACTTCTTCTCTGAGAGCAAAGTCTACACGGAAAAACTCTTATCATAGGTCCAAGTATTAACTGGGGTGTTGCGTGTTCTTTCCTGTAAAGTTACACACATCAACATATGCAAATACTAAAAAATATGAATGAAATGGCAAAAATAACTCATATGTAATAGTAATAATAAAGTTCGTATAGTAAAGACATCCCATGTTTCACATTAAAAACAGTTAAAAATTGAATATAAAATAAGATATTAAGAACAAAACCTGCTTAATGATGATAATAAGGATAAAAAAATGTAGACAATGCATAAAACCACAGAGTAAAATAATAAAATATAGGTAAAAATAGAGAATGCACTCTAATGCTAAGATGTTGTGGCATTATGTTTGTACCTCTTTGTCTTAATGTTAAGGTCCCATCCATTTCAATCCGAAACATAATATATCATCATTAATACGACCACAAATGATGCCGGCATTCATTAAAGTAAGTGAAGCTGTGTAAGATCCTTACAAAGGCAGAATGGATGTCTGCTGAAGGAAGCAGGAGTGAAGTGAAGTGTTTATACATATTTTTGTTTTCAGTAATATTAATTTTTTATTCAGAAGATGAATGAGGTTCAGTTAAGAGTCTCGAAAATCCCCAGGAGCCTTGTAACTACAGAGAGGCATTTTTATTTTGAGCGTGTATCAGGAACGCAGCACACAGTATTTATACCAACAGTAGTGACAAATGAACAGCAAAAATGTGTAATTTCACACAATCACACTCCACTTAATGCCCAAGGAAAGGTGATAAACAATGAGCTGAGTTTTTTATTTACCATTTTCATTTAGGAAAATGAGCTGCAGATAAGTCAAGGTGCCTCATTATGAAAATTTCACAGGCAGTTCTTAGTTTTCGTTTTGTCTTTTCGAGCACGCAGTCGTTTTTTTTTTTTTTTTTTTTCTAAACTAAAGAGTCCAGAAAAGGATCCTGAAGATAAATGATGCCGCAAGGAATCCGGCTAACAATAAGCGTGAATAATTGAGTGAGAGATAATTGCAGTGTGTGTTTAGTTTTTTTTAATTCCACCTCTGAGGCAGACTCTGTGGACGCTCTTCTCCTCCTCGGATCCTCTTACGCTGTCATACATCACCAGCTGTGATGTTCAGCGCGTCCATGGAGCTACTTTGTGATGAAGGGTTTTAATTTACCTTCTCGATGTACCTGCTTTCCCTCCAGCCCGCTTTGTCTGTGTCTGCGTCAGTTTACATTACATTCTAATTTCCCATAAGGCCTTTCGACAACCCCCCGAGTCTGTCGCAGAACTTGTCGCATTCAGCTGCGGTTTGCACGTGAGGCCGGGCCGAGCACCTGAGGACAGCGACAGTCGCGCTGTGTATTCCGACCAAATATTTATTTTGTAGTAGGGCTGCAACTTGAATAACCTGCCTGGCATGTCCTCAAATAATCAATGAATTGTTTTGTGCGTAAAATGGCAGAAAATGGTGAATAATGTCAATATAATTTCTTACAACAGAAGGGGACGTCTTCACAACAACATACGTAATATTACTATATGCACGACAATGGAAAGCATGAAACTGGAGAGAAACTGGAGCCAGCAAATTTGCTGCATAAAAAATGCTGGTGAAGATCGATTCATCAGCTAATCATTGCAGCTCTACGTCCGTTCATGTTGCAGTTCGATGGAGTGCCTGCTATCTCCAATTCTACGACTTCTGTAGTTTGCAAATGGTAGAGCGTCAGCAGAAAACCACCAGCGCTTCAGCCGAGTGGCTGTTTTTGCTTTTCCATCGTCAGAAGTTGTGAATGGGAACAATAGAGTCACTCCATCCTGTCATGTTTTTTTGCTCCCCCTCTTTTGGGATACCTCGCACACTGATCCAGGACTGAACTGTGGAGCTAGAAACACTGCAGTCCGATGATTGGTCAGAGAGAATCAGAGCAACCAGAGTCGTCTTGTCGTCTGCGCTCTGAAGTCGGATTCCCCAGCTCTCCTGTTTTATTTCTGCAGTCTTTTGTCTTGCTGCCGGCAGCCTTCTCTCAAACAAGTCTCCTTCTAGTGATAAACAGCCGCATACTGAGAAGAAAGAACACGAAACGTGGGTGCGTAGTGAGTGTTTGACGGTGGATGCGAGCGCAGCAGAGGAAAAGGTTAGCAGCAAATTGTCACTTTGGCGGTAAATGTACAGAAGAGGTTACAGTTAGGAAATGCTGCAGCTTCTCAACACCTCGTCAGCTGTTTCCCAACTGCATGAAAAATGGTTTAGCCTCAAATCAGATGTCTTTGGTTATTTGACTTGTTCCTGCTTTCAGAATCCGGTGTTGATGCATTCAAGGTTGTACGTTATTCAGGGGAATACAAAAAAATACATCGCCAAACAAGCCCAACCACTTTTTATCACACTGCTGCAGCGTGGATTTAGTGGCCTTTACATCATGTGGTAATTTGCTCCTTTTTTCCTCCCTTTTGGTCTTGCTGATGTTGTCACATTGAGGTTAACATTTCATACGTTTGCCATCAGCGGCGCAGCAGAGCAGCGAGCGCACAGCCTGTGTTAATGTGCCTCCCCCCACGGTGCAGTCAGGGCTTCTATGACTAAGCTGCTCTAAACCAGCTGAGAGCAGCTGTCAGGATCTCTCAGGTTCTGCGGCTGCCTCTCCCCACGGTAAATGTGACTTCTGTTCCAGTCACTGCCTTTGTCATGTCTGCAGTGAGGCCCATGTTCGTCTCCGAATTTACCTTTTAGAGAAGGTGGAGATTTCACTGTAACCACACCGCTTAGGCAGCAGTGTAAAGTCCTTTCTCTTCACGTTTTGAGTGCACGAAAACCCAGAGAGACAGTTTTTAATGAAATACCCGGTTTGCTGAAGGATCTTGAATCCTGTTCCTCCTCTCTGCAGCTCTAAGCATGGAGGCCATTCAGTATTCCAAGTGCAAGCAGAGCTTCACCGGCGCCCCTCTTCTCTTCTCTCTCTGCAGCATCCTATCTTCCCTGTGAGAGTGTGTGTGTTTTTTTAAGCATATGCGAATCTCAGCTGTACACCTGATGTGACATCCACCCATCATCCCCTCCCACTGGCTGCTCTCCCGGCTCATTCCCCAAACCTGTCACACTTCTCCGCCCTCCGCCCTGCCAGCCCGTCAGCAGCGAGGGACGACGGTGCGAGCGACGGGCGTACCGGGGCCCCCAGACGGCAGCGGCTGCTATGAATACCAAAGCACGCCTCTTCCACTCTTTTTCATTCCTCCCTGGGGTGACCCCTCTCCTCCTGCAACTCACAGCCCTGCTCCGCCTAACAATCTCCCAGTCCACTCCCCTTGTCTAACAGCGGTTTACACTTCTGCCTCCGCCTGTCTTGCTTTGCCTTCCTCCTTCTCCTGCAGAGCATGAGAGGCAAAGTCAGGGGGGGAAGAGATTAATGATGGAAGAAGAGGAGTGAAGGTGTGCCCAGTGTAATTCCTCATTCAGTGATTCCTGAATCATTTTTGCAGACTTGGAACCATCAGAGCTCCCCAAATCTGCCCCAGATGTTGAGTGACATGGGCATCCCGCTTCCTGCTACCTTGCTAATTCCTTCCATAGAGCCGCATTGCGGTAATGAGCAGGCCAGCAACAAAGATAGCATTTTCAAATGAGCCGTGCCTCTCACTGGCAGGCACCATGACTTGGCAGGCATGTTTAAAGGCAGCGGAGATGAGTGCGTGCTGATTCACCAGCGCTGCCTCTCTCCGCTCGCTGAATGGTCACGCTGCGTCGTCAGCGGCAGCAGCGTCTCCAGGTTCTTGCTGTTAGGTGTGCTTTAGAGATGTGCGAGCGCGCACACACAAGCACACACAAACTTTCTCTCATAGACTCCTGCCCTCCTTTCCTCAGCTTGACTCCTAATTGGTCTCTCTCCAACAGCGAGCCATCCCTGCAGCTGTTTATCCCTTCTGAGATAAGACGAGGTCAGCTTCCAAACAGTGGATATGCATAACAGAGAGCAGGCAGCTCCTATATCCACGAGGAACGATAACCTCCCCTGCTGCACTACATGAATACAGCTCATCCTTTTTATTTTTCGCCTGTTTTTACTGACAGGTACACGTTGTTTCGGCTGATTTTCACTGCGATTTTATGTTGCCATGCCCTGTACTTAAAAGTCGCGTTTCTTGCTGCAAAAGGACACTGATCACCACCGTTAGTAGAAGTACAGAAAATATTTTTGCAACTGAAAATGAAAGATAGTGAGTAAAAAGGTCTGTGCAGCAGCCAACTTTCCCACTCTCCGCAAAATTACATTTTCAGCGGAGGCATTTTTTCCATTTAAAAATCTATAGAAAAACAATGATTATCACCTCTCTGCTGTGTGTGACGCTCAGGTAGAATCCGTCTCTGGCAGTTGCATTAAACCAGGTTAAACTTGGCTGAGCGAATATAAATCCGTGACTGGCACAGTGATGGTGATGCAGTTGTTTTGGTAACTGTTGCCTTGGTATTTTCCCTCTTGTCTGCCGCTGCCACCCACTTCCTGATAAGGAGTGTTAGTGCCTCCTGTCTGAGACGAACAGCAGGGGGTAGCTGGGCTGGAGTGACCTGCTATCACACAACCAGAGTGGTTATGAAGACAGTGTGCTTTTAGCAGGAATGCACCTCCATCGGACCCCCGATGGGCTCGAGGACAGACTGGCCACAGGCCAATTAACTAAGAAATTGTGCCTTTTGTGTCGCTGTGAGCAGCAGACAGTGACTTGGTTCAAAAGGGGAAACAGAGAAGGAAATTGACTGTTATGAATCAATACGCAGGTGCAGATGTGGATATAGGGATAGAGGGGCTAGATTATCTGATAGTTGATTGAACCGAGTTTGCTCCAGATGCACTCGCTGCCCTCTGTGGAGTGCTTATTTGAGGACTTTGTTTCTGGCTGTCTCTGTATGGAACATCCCCGTGGTGTTACAGCAGAGGCAATAACGGGAACAGAGAGGAGAGGCAGCTGGCACATTGCTGCCTCGAAATAATTTTTCCTGAGAAGGATTCTCTTTTGAAGGGTGTGTTGGATTTAAACTGGGAGGGGAGAAAAAGAAATGATGAACAGGTTTAGAGAAAAGAAAATGGGGTCAAAGAGGGAGGCAGAGGAAATAGAGGGAGCAAGAGGATTTTGAAGGTAGCGACAGGACAAAGAAAATGAGATAATATCAACAATGAAAATGATTTTGTTACCATTAATCACGATGATAGTATTGATTCTCTGTTGTGACTGTCTGAAATGATTCTGCCTCCTGTTCATCAAGGCAGCATTTACCACACAGCCAGTATTTCCGATCATGTCTGCAAGTCTGTGCGAGCTGCCTGTATGTGTGTGTGTGTGTGTGTGTGTGTGTGTGTAAGCATGCATGATAATGAAAAATTAAGGCACTTCTGAATTGGTTTCCACTTCTGGTCGCCTTTTGAGGCCAAACACAATCATGGAGGAGGACAGCATGCTCTTGAATTCCGAGTATCTGTCACTTTGCTCATATTCCTCGCTGAAGCTCTTTTCTGTGACACTGAAGGAGTCTGCGGAGGTAGTGCTGGTTTCACTTCCGAGGATTCATCCTCCCATAGATCCCAGGAGGTTATTTTTGAGGATAGTGATGAGACGGATTGACTGTCTGTTTAGCGCGGACTTGTGCATCGCTCTGTGCCTCCAGTTGGGACCTTTCTTTACACTCTGGGTAATAAATCAGTTGCAGAGACTCAATCTCAGAGTTCAATCTCCTGGTTGGCTGTGGTACTTCATACTTGGCCCTGTGCCTGCGTTGATGGGCCTTCGTCAATACTCATTCTGCCAGCGCAGCCCACTCAGCTGTTTAGTCGTGGTGCTCCACCTCAGAGAATCAATTTCAGCCCATTCTGCTTGTGCCCATGACAAGATCTCATATCAGATGAATATAAAGCCCCGCGCCCTCCTAACACACCTTCACAGTAACCACCTACTCAGCCAGCTGCTGCTGTGGCCCCCTCTGCTCTCAGAGCTGCAGCACTGCTGGTTTCTGCCAAACCTCTGCATGAGGACGCTGAGGCGAGTGAGCGTATCTCATGTCTGACCACAGAAGCTTCCTCGTTACTCATTTTAAGTCTTTCTCTGTCCTTTTGAATAAAATGAAACTTTTGTTGGAGTGTGTTCATAAGCAGGGTTGTTTAATGCCGCGTAGACATTGGCAAACTGGATGGCTTCACCTCAAGACAAATGGCTGCAGAGATTGACACAAAGTCAATGTGAAGATGCATTTGTCCTGATCTGCGACATGGGAGGCAGCCATTTTCTCGCTGTGTTATTAATGCGTCCTGTGTACTCCTTCCCCCTGCATGGTGAGATGTCATGCTCCGTGGAGATGAGGTTCGCCGAGTGTCCTCATTAGAATTCATGGGTGTCAGGATCTCAGCCCCGCCAATTTAGCTTGCTTTGCTCCTTAGCTTCTCTAACAGGTTATTGATCTGGTCCAATCTCATCCCGGTTAAGCCAGCCGACGCATCCGGAGCTGCAGCTTTTGCTCAAGGGCCTGATCTTTATGAAAAATCAAGGACATGGGGAGGACGTCTTGCTTACAGTATATTTGGCTCACAGCTCATATTTGTGATATTTTGCCTTTGCAGAGGATGCTCGTGAGCTCGCCGTGACCGCTGATTGTATCTGTTTTGACATCCCGCCTTCTCAGTATTCTGCTCTTGAAGACTTTTTCTTATTTTCTGCTAATAAGCCAATCCCAGGACACAAATTGCAGAATCCTCCTGCGCCCGAAATGAGAAGTGCACTCTCTGCAGTTGTGAGCGTGCGTTTGGTTGTCAGGTGTTTGGCAGTGACAAATTTGCTGTCAGGCTTTGGCAGCATCCTTCCCTTCGCCAGACTTCTGAAGTATTCGAGCAGACTGACTCAAGAGATCACATGCACATTACTCACTGTTTAAACTAGCAAGCGGAAGGACGGGTCTTGCTGCAATCCTGACGTTGCAGTGATGCAGTCGCTGGAGTATCCACTAGTATCCGTCGTTCAAGCCTGCCCTACAGTGGCAAGGCAGATTATTTGAGCAGCTTTCCCTTGATGCCTTGCTACAAATGACTAGAGCCCTTGAAGAGAAGCTGTGAAGAAAAGCTTCTCTAAGTGGAGAGGTTTTCTGTCTGTCCTGCTTTGTAGGGCGGCATACCCTCACCTGCTTCAGGAATGGTGACCTGGTCATGTCGTATTTATTTAGAGCAACACTTCTTGCATGTTGCCCCTCACCCTTTGACCCTAACGACCCCGGCAACATCTGAGTGGACAAATAAGCCCTGTAGTCCTTTGGTTTTGGCTCCGTCAGATGTCATTTCTCCAGGGTTCGCTCAAACAACAGCTTCAGTCAGGACTATTTGTTTGTCATCTCATCCAGACACTGGAAAGCATTTGACTCCATCAGCTCATGTTTCTGAAGTGTCAGCATGGATATGTTATTACAGTTTCATTACACGATGAGTCGAAACCGGTAATGATCACATGGTGTGAAACGTTGCTCGATATCTCTCAGACTGCTTTGACAAATGGTTTCATTGTTGTCAGTTCATGTCCTGCTTGAGGGTTTTTCTGGGAATGGTTATCATGTGTGGAATGCAGTTATTTTGGATTTGTTGGGCACAGCGAGAGCGGCTATGAAGCTCCGCCAGTGTATTGTTACCAACAGGTGCTTGTTCTGGCAGACGTCTCACATTGTTACCGTGTCGCCTCTCCCTGTAGGGAAAAACGTCTACTTCAGGAATGCAGTTTCTTCTTTTATCAAAGCAGTTTTGATCTAAATCTCTGGCTTTTAGCTTATATTGTCTTCCATTTATGAACGATTATACAGCACTAGAAAACGCTTAAATTCCCAAACCCACATTTTGCACTGAGCAGGATCAGTGCCATCAAAATAACTTTTTCAGTCTTTAGAAAATATCTTTTCTGTGGTTCCCATTCCTCACATACACTTCTCCTAAAGTGCATCAAGCATCATTCATGGCTCATTTGTGTGCCAGTCATTCATCATATCCCTTTCACATGTCCTGTAAATGAAAAGTGGTTTCAGGGCAGCCTGGCCTTCAGGTCCCTTAACCTATTATGATTCCAGTCAAGCTATCACGCTCAAACATCTGCCCGGAAAATAACTCTCAAGTGGTTTATTCATCAAAGAGCAATGCGGTCTAACTGGTCTTACTGTGCTGTCGACGTACCTGTCTGCTCTCTCTCTCGTGTAAAAATGAGTGCTGAGACATCTTGAACTGTCCTGAATAACCTGATGTTTGGATTCAGTGTGAAGCTTCTTTACACCACAATAATTATTTGGTTAATTTAGCTAATTATAGAACTGACCGACTCTCAGTCCCTTGGAGAGTTGTTGTCTGAGCAAAACGGCTCGCCTTGGCTGAGGAAACAGTGAAAATTTGAGGAAATAACTGGCAAAAATCTGTTGACTTGGAAGCTCTGAAATTTTGGCTTCGGATAAGGGAGTTGCCTCGAGCTAGTCCAGCGAGGGCTAATGACCGGGCTCATCCTGCTCTCATGATATCAGACTTCCTCTTGACTGGTCCAGGGCTTAGCAGAGCTGTTATGGGATGGCACTGCTGCTGTCTGCATGGCCAGGCTGCCTAAGAGCCTGTGTGTCCGGGGGCTCCTTAGGAGCTGGCAGAGTAGCACAGCTCAGACTGATTCAACACTTCTGTTGACAGACGCCACAGCTAGGTTGAGAAGTAAACACACATGCAGACGCAGGCAACATATGCGCATAAACACACCAAAATGTACACACGCACAAATGATGGATAAAGTTCACATTCGTCCTGACAGCCCACCGACCCGTCCGTTGACCTGCATGACCCTTCACAGAGCTTCAGCACGACACGGCTCCAGACATACGGGAGTTAGAGGAAACACATCCTCCTGTCACGAAACATAGCAGACCGTCTTGTTTTCAGCGCTGTGATCATAACGCGCCGTGTCACGTCAGACGTGCGTTACACGCTGATGTCAGGGCTCCGCGCTTGCTTTGCAAACACTGCTAACTGGTGTGTCTGAAATGAAGGTGTTGCCTGGAGGATTCAAATGTGGCAGAACATCACCTCTTTTGCTTTTTTTTTTGACTTGTTTCACAGCACCGACTGAAGTTGCAAAACCCTGATTACAAGATTTTCTTTTGGCAGGTTGAGTTTGAGGTGTAGCTGTGCTGTAAAAAACGTCGTATCATCAGCATGACACGCTCTTTTAGTAGGATAATTGCATCCAGTGATTATGTTTTCCTCATCAGCCGCCAAGGATCTCAGCTTTATACATAATATGAAATGCCTGCTTATATCCGATCACTAGCATCGGCATTGTCGATTCAGCATACTACTCATCATACCTGTTCTGGCAGAAGGAAGACAAAATGCCCTCTGAATCTGTACGACCCCCATCGCACAGCAAAAAGAGCCAAAATAACCATCAACTTTACATGCAACAGTGACAATTCTTGCAAAATGGAAGTGTCAGAAATGAAAAGCAAGCAAAGGGAGAGCACTCAATACAAATTTATGGTAAAATGTGACACTGTAGCATCGTTTTCTCTCTCCCTGCCAACTGAATGCCAGACGAAATAAGATAAGGTGCTGAGGCAGTGGATATCTATCACACACACAGACTCTCTCAGGGTGCAACTTTAAAGCCGCTGTGGTTTTGCAGTGATGCAGTAGATGACTTCCTCACCTCTGCTGTGAGTCACACATCCATCGGATGACAGCTTGCGGATGAGAAGGATTCCTTTGTGACCATGAGACCACACCGAGTTACAGGAATTTTGCATCAGCAACGCTGTCATGTTGCCGTTTATGGTCGATGATCGGTCAGTGGCAGCTAGCGAACACAAAGATGCTAATAACCATTCGCGCATATTTGTCAGTTTAGGTTGTTTCTCTACATTCTGGGCAATCATTGGTTTTCAGTCATTTTACTTTTTTACCTTTACCTTTGTGAAAGCTCCGCGTTGATGCGTTCAAGGACTCTCAAGGAGAGTCAGCCACCGAAGTGCATCAACAAGCTACATGTCAGAAAATCAAATTCAAAATTCAATCAATAGGCCATCGTGGATTTTCTGAAATGAAGGTGTTGTTTGTTTGTTTCGTGCATGAAGTAGGTTGCTGTTTTTCTCTCTCACTGTGGCACACAGTGATGCCCCATTTAAAAACTATAGGAATGATGATGAAATGATTACTGTTGCATTGGCAATCTCAAGAAAGCTTCAGATTCTCTGTCTCTTCACGATTTTACTGCAGTGAATGAAATACAAACCAATGGCTGAATAAGAGCAGGAAATCATAGATTTTACAAATGTACAGCAGGCATGTTGTGCAAAATAGCTGGCAAAAATGTAAAATATATGCGACTTGTTCAAGTTAATGATCCAAAACATTGAAAAGCATCAGCGTTGTGCTCAAATTGAAGATGCATATGAGAGTTAGAACAGCGTGAGCTTCAGTCTGTGCAGGTCCACGATACCTGTGTTTTCTTTTCCATCTCAGCCCTTCTGTTCTCTTGGTGCTCTGTTTGTTCACAGCCATCTGTTTGTTTACCCTGATTTATTGTCCGTTTTTATCTCCATGCTACAGCGAGCGCTGCCACTACGATATGCAAATATACGGCCAGCTTTGTCTTCTGCAAATAACAGTGTGATCCCAAGTTTGCATGAATAACTGATGATCAGGAGTCGTAACGAGGCCGAGGAAAGAGCTCGATGGGCTTTGTTTGTCTGTGGTGTGGACGCAGCAAGCTGTTAAAGGGTTGAGTCCGTGCTTTACAGATTGTTATTTACTTGCTCTCTCACTCTAAACTGCAGGCGTCGATGCTACCTTACTAACAGAGACACATTTGGCTCTCATCCCCTGTAGGTTTGCCGCTTTGCAGTTTGACAAATGAAGCCTTGCTGAACTAGATAGAATTTAACATATAGACATATAAATATACTTAGAGGCACACCGGTACCCTCATGATACCCCAATGCCTGCTGCTACTCGGCTAATGATCCCGCTCGTTGTCCAAGTCGTTTCTATTATTGGGATGTGCTTCTATTCATCCATCATTGGCTGCTTGGTGATGCAGGGTGGCAGGGCGCATAAGTGGCCTTGCACTACCCTCCTCTGTCAAAACCACCTCCAACCCCCCTCTCCCTTTTTTCTCTTTTTATCTCCTCTGTCCTTCTGTTTTCCTCTTGCTCATCTATGGATGGCTTATGTGGGAGACTGGCTGAAGCAGAGCAGGCTTTACACTCTTCGCCTGACAGCCTCGTAGTGCTCGCCTCAAAGGAAAGACGGTCCACTGATGGGCAGGGGAACAATGCCCCTAATGGAGTGCATGTAAACATCATCAAAAGATGTCATGTTCAGTGAACTTACAGTGGTGACTCAAGTGTTGTTTTTGATGTGAAATGAACCAGCAACTTTCCACCAAGTTGGTAGTGACAGCACTGAGCAACAGCACGGTTAAGGACGTCACTTTGCTCGCAGGGAGCAGGTGCAGGTAATGCAGTTTGCCGCAAATCAGTTTGCCTCCTTAGTCTCATGTAAAACCAATCAGCACCTGGCCTTTGTCTCCCAAGGGAGGCTTGCCTATTAGCCCTGTATGTAAAACTAGCCGCACTTGTTTGTTGGTTTCGGGGGAGTTTCTGAGCAGCATTGTATTTCCAACTGGAGCCTGTTTTTCCAGACTGAAGAACGGTGATGTTTGTCATTGCATGCGAGTTGCTTTGCTGCTGTAGCAGATTGGAGGTAATGATTTCAACCTGCAACTCTGAAAGCATGCTTTTTCTGACACTTAACTGAGAAGAGTGCATTCCATCTGTTGCTGTCCTTGACAACCAGTGCTGCCGATGATAGTATCGGGGATGAGAGTATCGAGTCACGGTGCCTCGCTACCAATCAGTATCAGTTACGCCTGCAGACATCCGAGCCCTGGGAATGGGGATATCTTGTATTCTCCTTCTCACTTTAAAGATTTAAAGAGAAAGCCTGCGAGCGCAGGGTTTAAAATGACACTGACGCTTACATCCGCTTTAACCCCGCTCACCTGAGGACAGGTAAACTGAAACCTCGCAGACCATCGCAGTGGTAAGACCACGGTTGTTTTCGGGGAGAGCTCAGATTCAGAATGAGTGCTGCTGGGCGTGCGTGAATGTGTGCAGCGGACATGTGTGTGTTTAAGAACAGGTGAGCAGCAGGAAGACGCTGCAGTGAGACCAATTAGATGGTTGCTTGATCCCAGCCATACACGGGGATCTCTGTGGGAGCAGGGCCTGACTCCCTCTCAGGCAATGCAGCACTGCAGCTGTGCACATGCACGTGCACACTCATGCACACCGCCACGCTTGCTGCAGTATGAAGAAATATTCTGTCAAATCATGCAACCCTAAATCTCTCGCTTTGTGGCGTTTTCTGTTTGTGATTCGTTGTCAAGCTTGCAAGCGTTTTTTTTTTTTTTTTTTCCCTGCATGTCTTTGATCTGCTTCACATCCAGTATTCTCTCATATTTTTTTTTTCTGTATTAACCCTGCTCCAAGGTGCCTTGCATAGTCTATTTTGAGCCTTCCTTGCCAATCCTGTGGAATCAAAGGCCATTTGATGATGCATTAATAATATATTTCCCTTGTAATCGCACCGTTACTTGCTGCACTTGATTTAGGATGAATTGTGTGCACCAGCAAATCACTCATAAACACAACTTGTAGAGAAATGAGTTTAGGTGGAAAAAAACTGTATAAATATGAGATGACAATAATAGCTCCATGACAATAATAGCTCTAAGACAGTAGTGTTTGCCTTTGTGTTTGGTAGGTAGCAGGCTTGAACGCTCTGGAAATGCATGAGAAATGAATGCCTTTTGGTGGAAAGGGGCGCCTCGGGAAACTCTGTAATGAGGACGAGGAGGCATTTGACATTCTCCATCGCAGGCTACAGGCTGTTTCAATTCAGCACAGAAGTAGAATAACGGGGAGAGAGAAGAGGAAAACCATGAGGAGGAGGAGGAGGAGGAGAGCGAGAGAGAGCGAGAGGGAGGACAGAGCACAGGAGAGAAAAAGAGGAGGATTAGGAGGGGAAGAGGTCTGAGCTAAGCCCCACGCCCCATCTGGAAGGAGATGAGCCACGCTGTCTGTTAGCGGCGGGGAGGGCTAAATGAAGTCATCAGCAGCACCACTGAATTACGGCCAATTGCAGATAATGGCTGGTCGGAAATGTCACAACAATCATGTGTTGATTGGCGCCACTCCAGTCACTCAGCGGTGTCTGTCTCTTGCTGGGTCATTAAGCTGGAGAGCAATAGTCACTGGACTCTGAACTTCAACTCGCTGGTGTATTTATGTACATTTGACTGTGCACACAGACACACAAAGCCGTGCGCTGCTGGGGATAAATTCATGTTTACCGTATCCATTCTAAAGCCTAATTGAAAATCAGATTCCTGCAGTGATGGCTGTCTTGAAATAGTGCATTTTTTCTGTGTGTATGTGTGTGTGTGTATCTTTATAGTATGCCTAAGTGGGAGTTTCTGTGTGTGTGGGCGGGTGCATTCCTGTGTTTGTGTTCCTATCGCTTATCACTCCAAGTCCAAGCGTTGTCTTAAATCCAACCCATTCACTGCTGATTACTGCGTCACTGTGTTCTGACCCTCTTTCTTCTCCTCCGCACTTCATCCCCTCATCTACTTATTATTGAGCACGATTGCTGCGTGATATTAAATTAAAAGCTTAATTGCTTTGGAAGGAAATAGTTGCCTACAGCAGTCAAGTGGTTGACATGTATTTACCCTCGAAAATAGACTCACACGCGCTCGCATGCTTTGGTCCTTTTGGAGCAAGATAACATAGTCTGTGTAAATATTCCAGTGCAAATCTAAACTGAAACCAAGCTCAAGTGTTTGCTTACTGGTGACAGCCTGCAGCTGCGGCACTATTTCAACATCTCAGCCCTCCTATCCACATTTAACTGTTTGAGCAGCAACTTTTTCCACTCTAAAAGGCCTTTTCTTATGTGCTCTTTTAATCAGTTGTGACATCTTTTTTATATCTTGCTCCTATTGAAAATACCTCAGTACTTCCTTTGAGGAAATTCTCTTTGCTGATTTAGACTTTGCCCCGGAGTCTGGACTTTGCTCATTTGACAGACAGCCAGCCTCATGTTTGATATGAATATCAATGATTTCGGATTAGCCTGCACCAGCGCAGCATGAGAGCAGCATGTGATTGTAAAGCACATCTCATATTTAATGTGTCTGCCAATCCTGACAGATTACCTCTGACCGGTCGAGCGTAAGTTAAGCATGTGATGGTTTAAGTCGGGCGCTCTGCGTCGGTCTGCGGGTCACATGCTGGGCGCCGGGTTTGAGCCGCCGCCCACGTGGTGCGAAAACAGTGGCAATATTCTCAAACGCCGCTGCACCGTGGCCATGTTAAAACCGCGTTCTCTTTGAAAACCCTCCAAGTTATACAAAATCCCATTGGTGCAATGAACCTGTTTGTTTGAAGTGGTTGCGCTTTGAAATGCCTCATAAGAGAGCTTGACTCGAGAGCCGGTTCTGTCAGAAATGCTGAGGTGAAGAGTTGAAAGGAAGCGGAACTTTTTTGATGGTGTTTCTTCCGCAGCGTGATGTGAGCCCTGCTTATCCAGCCAGCATTGCATGACACGTGGAGAGACAGGCGGACGGCAGTGGCCTTGATGAGTAACCATTTGTATTTTTTAATGAACCCTGCGCTACGTGCATGCGTGTGTGTGCATGCATACTGCGGTGATGGAAGCCTTGTCACACCTTTCATCTGCATGTGTCAATTTTCAGCCGGTTCAAGTGCGCGATTCCTCAAATGTGCAAACAACAAAGTCAGATGAGATTCTTGCACTTTTAGCCGCTGTGCTCTGCTCGCTGTGCGAGCCAAGAGGAGTGGCTCGCACGCTGTGGCAGCCAAAGAGCCACTATCGCTGCCTTCAGGCCAAGATCTCTTCCCTCAGAGTTTACACAGTTTTTAGTGCTCAGGGGTGTTATTATTCATTCAAAGTAATTACACAACTAAAGGAAATGTCCCTCCTGAGAAAGGGAGGGAACCGAGGGTGGGCTAATGAAGCCTATTGTTCTCCTGATCCATGTTCAGACTGCAGGGAGGGAGGAAGCACTGGAATAGAGTGTGTGTGTGTGTGTGTGTGTGTGTGTGTGTGTGTGTGTGTGTGTGTGTGTGGAGGGTTGCCTCAGTCAGGAGGAGTTTAGGGTTGTGTGAGGTGCTGTGCGTGCCTGGCCGAGCCTTGTCTTCGGGGTCAGGAAGAACAACAGGAGTGTGTTATGCTGCACTCTGCTGGAACCCAGCTGGGCCATTACTTAACCCGCACACACACACACACACACACACACACACAGACATACTTTGTTGTAGCTCAGTGAGCACAGTGCCAAGTCATTGTTAAGTGAACTATGGATTAGCGTGCATGCATGCGTGTGTGTGTGTGTGTGTGTGTGTGGAAATAGCCTCTTCTGTGAGCAGCCGTGTCCGTGTGTTTCAAGTACGAGCCATGTGGGAATTGAAGCATTAATGTTGCGTGCGTTATCGCAGCTCTCTGTTGTGCCTCTCTCATCTCACTGCTTCATTTGGCCCCCTGGATTTTACCTAATAAATCCCAAAGAGAGCCTACTGATGACGAATGATGTCATGAAAAAGCCGGGTGCGTTTTCACTGTAATCGCACAATAACAGGTGTGTGCACAGGTGCATGTACGTGTGTGTGTCGATCAGATCTGCCCGTGTTTCTGCCACACGTGTGCGCTCAGCAGAGGCAGCTGCCGACAAAGACACTTTCCGCAATTTTTTTTTTTTCCCTCGTCAGATTTTCTGTTTCCTAACAGATCTCCCAGGCCGTTCCCGCTCCAAGGCTCGCCGATTTCAAGACCTTTTTCCACGCACGCCTCAGCGCTGTCTCACTCTCTGTTCCCTGACGAGTGTCTCTCTGGAGATAGGTTAGAAGGGAGTGTGGAGCTGTGAGTTTTGAAATGGTGAACTCACTGTGTCTTATCTCTAATGGCTGAAACTTTTGTCGGAACATTTTGATTTGTTATCCTGAGACATTCCTGTGTGTTTATTGGTCAGTGTGTGGTCTGTCCACCTCTGCATGTACAGAGCGTGGAACAATATGTGCTGTCCTCTACACAGAGCGGTATTGATTGGTGGTGGTGCTCTTAAGTACGTAGCAGTGTTGCAGGGTGTTGCTGCTCTGCTGGTCAATACTCTATCACATTTTGGCCCCCCAGAATCCTTAATGGTGCAGTTTTGCTGAAGGGCAGCACAGTAGGTGCAGTCCTTTGTTGCACTTTAAAGCAATGTGACACAGAATGCGCAACCCAGCGCTGACCTCTGTACATCCATGCCAGAACATGATGCAACACAGCCAAAGACACACACTCCACCCATCACCTGATTTGTTTCAGTTTTACCTTGAGACAGTGTTTGTCTTCTCTTGCCTTGCTGTCTCTTTCTGCCCTTCTTCTCTTCAATGCCTCTGCAGCTTCCCTTACAGGAGAAATTCAAAAACAGTGAATATTTAGAGTCATAAAAAGCTCCGGTCTCCCTTCCAGCTTCTGTCAGTGTGCACGCAACCACTCTGATATCTTTATCTACCTCTGCCCAGAGCTTCCCAGAGCTGTCAGCCCCCAGCTCTGCCAAGCCAGCAACCTCTTCTCTTTGTCCTCCTGCGGCACAGCAAGATAGTAGCAATCAAGTCAAAAGCCTTCACTTAAACTCCTTTTCTTTTCAAACTCGTGCACAGTTTGGACGCGAACTTTATGACACTTTGTGTGTGGAATCTGAGCACCGAGGGAAACAATCCGCCGGAGAGGCGCTCGGCATTCCTGCAAGTGCATGCCTGTGAACAATGGTACTTTATGTTTGTCCAAGCTCATTGTGCAGCCTGTCACCAGAAAAAAACAAGGCCTGCTGTTTGAGAGCATTAAACTCAATCCTTGAGGCCTTAAGGCAGGGCACCTCTTGTTTTTTCCAGATGTTTGCATTGGTTCAAGCTCCTGTAGTTGCTAAGTGACCACTGAAAGACTGTGTGAAGCATGGCCTATTGTTGAAAGTTGAAATATTCTTGGGTTGTAGAGAAACATGCAAGCGCTGTTAGGAATGTGCAGCAGCATTTCATTGACGAGGAAAAGGGAGCAGCTGCTTCTTGCCGCTGATTTGTTATAATGCATGCAAATCTGGGTAAACACGGCTAAACTCATTTTAACCTTGATTTTGTGGAACAGTTTATTTGCAGTGTAGCGCTGCTGTAAACTGAGTTTAAGTGGAGATGAGCATCATAATAAAACATGCCACGCTGAAATAGCCAGCTACAGTATGAAGGTTTAAAGTATTGATGGAAAACACATTATTGATGCTCTTAACTTTTGCTCTTTCATTTGCATACCATACAGTGAAGCATGGACTTGAAAAGACTTGATTTTGCATATTCAGGCTGTGACTAACAGAGCCAGTATTGATTTTAAGTGTTTTTCAGCTTCACTGTAATGAGCAAAACCTTGTTTGCAAGCTGCACCTTGATGCCAGTAAATTGATGATTTTCAAACAAATATTGCCTGATTGAAAACTCCCTGGACAGACAACGTGTCGGAGCCCTGAGCGTCGCGAGCTAAATTGGTCCCCAGACGTCGTGATCAGACCAAATCGATAAAGCCGCTGCCAGATGCTTGTTTTGCTTCGTTCTTTCCTACCTGAGTTGGTGTGAGGTGGAAGTGCATGGAGGAGCTACATGTATTGATTCCTCAAAAGCGACTGTGTGAGATAAACCAATAGGTTTTAGTACTTCACTACTGTAATCTTATCTGCTGTATATGCCGGCCCCAGCACTCAAATTTCACTCTGTGTAATAAAAACAAAAAAACACCAAGGAGAGGTTGTCTGTATGAGATAAAAGTCATTTGCTCTCAAGTGTAACCAGCACACGCAGGTAAAACTGTGACCTTCCAATCCTCAGCCTCCGGCACGGGCTTGCTTATCTTAACCTGCGGTGACCCCGCCCTCCTTAGGTCCTCTCTTGGCCTGTTATTCTCCTGAATCTGCCTCCCCCCCTACACACACCCACCCACCCACACTCCCGTCCACCAAGCCAGCCAGCCAGCCACCCAGCCAGCCAGCCAGCCAGCCATGTAGCTGCAGTGCCCTCGCGGGTTTAACCACGGGTGTTCATGACCCTGAGAACAGTGACCTCGACCACTCGACAAATGTCACCTGGGATTTGTGGGACTACGTGCAGGTGATGTTAAATCTGCTCTCCACAGTCTGTAGATTTGTAGCCATAGAAGCTCTATTTTCAGCACTCATGTAATCAAGAAAACTGTACATCCCGTCATTCTCGGGTTGAACATAAAGCGCACATTTCATGCTCAAGGGTGGAGAAGATTGTTTAGATGCAGGAATATTCAAGAAAACAATAAGACTTCGACTCTTTTTTTTAGCCCTTTAGGAACCTGATAAAATGATGTTAAATCGATACGCCGGCAGTGTCGTCTGATAGAGTTTATCAAGAGTGAAACAAAAGGCCCATTAGGCAGACATCCATCATCACCATTGCCCCTCCTGAGACAGAGACGTGGTATCAGTCTGCCATCTCCACCACATGAAGGTCACCGCACTCCGACCTCCAGATCTCAAGGCGGCACAATCGCTGCTCACGGCTCTCTCTCCACCGTGCTCTTTGGCTTCTGTTGCTGCAACGGGAGCTTGCTGTTCTGTAAATCTAGCTGGAAACGATGGAAGGGGCTAGCAGGCCGGGTGGGCGAACGGAGGAAAAAGTAGGAGAAAGAGGACAAGATGCACTGGAGGAGGGTGTGAGATAGTGGAGAGGAGAACGCATGACTGTAAAAGCTGAAAGTGAGGACAGACGTGGATTTGGGACTATGTCCACCTGATAAGGGCCCTGGTTTCCCTGTGGTGGTGTGGGTTCTGGTCTCATCAAAGACGACTCTGTCCGTCTCTCTGCTCCCGTTTTAACATCTTTCTCTCTCATCTCTGCACTTGCAGACCACAGACAGCAGCAGGGAGGTTAGTAAATTCAAATAACTCAGGCAGCACGAGGATAAAGCGCCGGAGACTTCAGCCACATCTCAGGATATTCAGGTGGTAACTCAGATGGGAAGGATCAGAGAGGCTCAGTGTTTACAGCGTGAAGAGACAGCAGCAGCAACCCTCTTCGCACTCTCTTTCCTTCCCTTACAGCCATGCTATTTGTGCACAGCCCCTTCCATGGCAACACCTTTGGTCCTCCCACTCCCCTCTGCCTGGTACACCGGAGAGGAGACAGTATATTGTGCTGCTCGTCAGATGACCGGGCCAATCCATCGCTTTGGGTGGAGGTCACTGTAAATCCCAGGCTGAAATCTCTAAATCATGCTACCTATTGATCTGTCCAGAGACCTGCAAAACAACAGATAATGTGAGAGCACCACACAGCGAGGACGTCCTTTTACTTAATAGTAACTAAGAGAAAAACTGACGCCATTGCCTGGGTTGATACATTATGCTGCACCGTCTCTTGCCCTTCTCTTTTTTTGTCTTTTTTCTATTCCTTTTTTCGAGTTTCCTTTTTTGTTTCTTCTCATCCCCCCCCCCACATCATCTGTCATGCACCAGCTTTGGTTGCGGGGGCGTGGGGCCTGCAGCAGCGTCAGGAGACAGAGGGGCATATGTCCTACTCCTGATCCCTTTATGTAAGTGGGTTTGGAAGGGAGGAAGCGCTCAGGGAGGGTTGGGTCGTAAGCCGGGGCTAATTGGCAGCAGGCGAGCAGGACCCCGTGGGGACAAAAAGAGAGGTGAGGAGGGCAGGGGCCGTACCACTCTGTGGGAGGGCTCCTACATAAAGACATTGCATGACTAGATCTGGTCTGGTTGAGTCCAATGTAAAGACTGCAACACAGAATGTAGCAAGGATGAGAGTAGTGGGTGAGAGGGGAGGCGGGGGGAGGAAAGGAGGGCAGAGGCGCAGATGCGGTGTACTTAACAAAGGTTGCCATGACACAGTGGTTGATAACACAGCAGCCTGTTGCTCTGTGAGCGTATGTATGTATGTGTGTGCAGGCTGGTATATATCGTTGATGCATTACCAAACATATTAGTCCAAAACTAGAAGAATAACGTGAAAGATACCATAATTCTTACAGGTAACAGTTTAGTCACACAGTCGAGATAAAGTCCTTTTGGAATTAGTGTGAAATATCAGTTAATCATGGAAATGGATGATGCATTTAAAATGTCAGTCTGTGAATTACATTAAATCACCTGTTTAACTGAGAAGAATCGCTATCACCCATCCTACCGAATACACTTTTTAAGCATTTTATCATTAATCTGCAAAGGATTACTTATCTTGCATCTGTCATGCAGCTCTTGTGTAATCAAGCTGAGTCCCGGCAGGCTAATAACTTCTGTTAGAGTGATGTCTTGAGGCCGCAGCCAGTGAAGCGTGAGACCAAAAAAAAAAAAAAAAAAATCTGTCAAACGTGTTTGCGTCTGGTTCACAGGACCGTCACCACAAGCGATGAATTACCAGAAAATATCCCACTGGATTTGTTTTGGATTAGGCCAATTTCCTGCAAGACGTCGGTAATCCCTGGAGGACGCAGGTTTTAAGTCTTTTCGAGGCTGCGGAGACACAATCTGGTCAACATCCTTCCCCGTCTGTGGCTGTGCACCATCGATGGTCTGCTCCAACACGAGGCACAAGCTGCCAGCGGGAGCAGATGCAAGCTGGGCAGCATTTACAGCAAATACAACCTGCTCCTTCCTATACTTATGTCTCAAAAATGCCTTTATGTGTACCTGGTGCACTGCCATTAGATTTCCCTATTGCTTTTTGGAGTGAGTATGAGGGGAGGAAGGATTAAGTGTCCAGGCCTCGTAATGCTCTCGGTCCGCACATTGGCCAGATTATGACCGGGCTTGGCTCCGACATGCTGTTCCATGCTAATTGCAATTGACTGTTATATAATACCATTTGTAGAGGCGGTTTGACAAAATCACATCCTCAGTATTGAGATTGACATTTTCATGATGTGAATTCTGCAGCATGTGAACGACTTTTTTTTCGTTGGTTTTTTTCGTGCGAGCCAGTTCACATTTTTCTGTCGCCGGCCCGGAGATTTATCTGTCCTATCTGTCTTTATCTCTCAGTCTGCCTGTCTAACCATCCATGCATTCCGCCATCCGTTCTTTCCTCCACGCAAGCATCCATAATCCTGTGCTTTGTCTGGCACCAGGGATCGGATCGATTGAGCATCCGTTCCCCTGCAGCTTCCTGCACCCTGGGCTTGTTTTCCAACTTGGATCGATATTACGTCACAATAATCCTCCCCCTTTTCCTTCTCTGTCTCCCTGACGCAGCAGCAACGCCTCCTTCATACATCTCCGTCCTCAGGCATCTGCACTTTGCACCACAGAGCAGCAGCACACGAATGACTCTCGCCTGACAAAGGGCGCATCGATTTCTCCTGAGCCACGCACGAGGCTGAGGAGCATTGATCCAGACGGTGTTGAAATAGTGTTACTTATTGAGACGTGATTACATGCTAAATGGGAATGTCCATAATGGACCATTTGGACGTGCAATAGAAAACTGTCATGTAGAAATGCTGTACCATGTAGGAGCACACTGGAGATGGTGTGTTGCCAGCAGTTCTGCTGCAAAAGGATTTTCCCTCTCATCAAGGAATACCATACTCTGACATGCCTAAATAATTGATGGCAAATGAGAATATAGTGGAAGCCAAACAGCTCAGGCTTCTGTGTTGAGCCAAAAACTTTTTCTTTTTTTTGGCATATTGTTCAGCCTGAGTAAAAAGGGTGCATCAAACTTCTCCCCTTTCTCCTTATTCATTGCATCTGTGCATCGTCCCTGCTGTTTCACCGCGATGCGCAGCTGTGTACGCCGCCGTGTGCACGCTGTTTGCACGATTCAAGCGTCCTGCAGCCCACCCAGAGACCACCCTGTTGATCATTAGGTCAGAGAAGACGCAGGTCCACTCTGCTGCCTGCTCACAGCACCCTCACATCTTCTGCCCTCTCCCATGAGTGCTGCAGAGAGGCGAAAGGACACAAACACGGTGTGGCGGGTAATTGCTTTGGTTTTGACTCTTGCTCCCTCTCCCCTTTCCTCCGTCCTCTCAATCAACCTCTTTCTTATTTCTGCTTTCTTCTCTCGCTCCTTCTCCTTCGCCCCTCTGGCCTTTGACTCGCTCCCCTCTCCTGTTATTCCCTCGCCTTCTCTATCAGCTGTCCTCGTCTCTGACATTCCCTGAATTACCTTGTTTGCCTGTTTCGGCCCCACCCCACCTCCCCTCCGACTTCTGTGCTCATGCCTGCTGGCTGTTTTGTTGTTCGATGAAAATGCCAAATGAGGAGTTAATTGTCTCATTACCAACGTACTGTCTGGACCACCCTCATTAATTTAAGAGCTGATGAGGTAGTATTGACCTGAGTGTGTGCCTGTGTGCCATCTTGTCTCTCCTGCTCTCTGTGTGTCTGTAACTTGGATGTTTGTGCAGCAGCGTCGTGTGATGGGTGACATGTGCTTGGAAAATCATTACTGACATTTAAGACATTAGAGAGCGATCAGGGGCTCTTATTCCTCCACATTCCTGCAACAACAACTGTGACATCAAGAACAAAATGCCCTTTCAGGAAACATGGATGTGGCAAGAGGTTCCCTGGGGAAGAATCGGAAGTTTGATTTGTCATTGACGCTGTGTGCCGGTCAAATCAATATCTCATTTTATGTGATTGTTATACTCTGATTATCGTTTCCATTCGCTATTCATACACACTACCCGTCCTGGAACATTTGTTCAAGACAATAATTTCATGGGAGCTTTCGATCTGTTCACTGCTTCCCTGAAAGTGTTTGTACACCCTTAATTTATTTCAGATTTCAGGCTTATACCAATGAATGAAAGGTTTAGACATTGTTCGAGACAAAATATCCAGAATTTGAGAGTTAAATGCAAAATATGCTACATGTGTCCCTCGTGTCATCGGGGCGTAATTGCGTCAGTGAGGAATATGCGATCAAAATCACGTCTTGCCGCCCTGAGCTCATTTTCATGTTGTCGCTACAGGTTTTGAACATCAAGTACCGTTCAGAGCTGAAGTCATTCTGCCTTTTTAGCCAACAGATGCTGATAACACTCTCAGTGGATTTTGGGGCGCGAGATGGATCCAAATTCAGATCATTTAAATTGAGGGTCCAAGGATAGAGGGTGTTGTATGCTGTGCAGATTGTAAAGCCCCCTGAGACTACATAAATAAGACTGACTGGCCTGATTGTGAGCACAAGCTAGATCTGTGTGAGTCACTATTTTTGTGCTACTTGTACTCAAAAAAGCATGTTGGGGTCTTTAAAGACAGACAGAATTAAGGGATGACTCAAGGTGCACATCTCTGTATTTTTCACTGATAAGAAATAATATTTTATTGTACTAGAAAATGCACAGATCACAGACAAAAAACTTCCTTTTGCAGCTTTAAGATTTGTGCAGAAACTCAGCTGACTGATTAACTGTAGCCTGTTTTACGTTCACCTCATCACCTCAAAGCAGATTTCTCAGGGAAATTTGATGTAATCTCATTAGTGTTGAACTATTGTTTCCAATTACTCACAGGGCCTCGATCCAGGTGCCTCGTAGCTGCTCTCCTTTCAGTCTTTTCCTTCCTGGCTTTGTAAAGAGCTGTTTTGCTGCAGCGTGGCTTCTCTCTGAGGGAACGCGACCTGTTCATGGGTAGGAGGGGCCGGATGTCCTCCTGCTGCCTCATTGGTCGTAGCCGATGATTTCATGCTATGTGTGATTGTGTACAACTTAAGGAACGTCGGGAAAGGATGTTGTTTTGCGGAAATGTCAAGGCCTTGCATCATTTCTCAAGGTGCAGTCGAAACACGCATCTCTTTTGTACACACGCATGCATTGATTTGACTCAACACAGCTTCACTCTATTGACTAAGCTGTGAGTTGGAGCTTAAAAGCACCTACAAGCACCTACAATCCATTTCTTCATGTGATTGTCACAGGGTCCTACCTTGACCCTTTCAAAAGGGGAAACACAGTAGTCACACAGTAGAGTGATGGATGAAATTTATATATATCAATAAATGAGACTAACCTCTGTGATGTGGCCGCCAGAGCTGAATGCCGCCATTCTAGACAACATTTCCACCGGATGTGGCTCGCGGTTGTCCTCCACGGAGAATACATGCCTAGTCTATTTTTGACGAATGCCGCATCAAGCTGCACAGAGCAGATCGAGCTGGACAGGAAGTCAGGCACAGGAACGGCAAAGAGTATCCAGTCAGTTTTCAAAATAAAACACTGTGTGCAGACTCCTGATATATAAACAGTAAACACAATTTATATGTAAAAAAAACCAACTACATAGCCTATTTAGCCATGGTAGAAGGACAAATGTCAAGAAAAAAGCAAAATCTGAGCAAGCCAACAAAATCAGGCAGGCAAAACCGCATTGCAGCCGAAGTGTGTTGCAGCTGTGCCCGGTAAAAATCTGAAGGCCCTTCAAACAGGCTATTTGATTCCGTAATAACATAAATGCAGTTCTCTTATCTGCAGAGTATTCAGTTGTTCCCCCCAAACAACAAAGAAATACAAAGAAAATTTTAAGATTTTTAACACGTCTTTCCCAGACTAGACTTTCTGTGTGTCGGTGTGAGCACTACCCAAACACCCAAACACACAAACACAGTCACAGCGATTTCAAATTAACTCCCAGTGTAACAATGAAATGAAACAGGTCAGAGCCAACAATTTGGGCTGACAGTGTGGAGCGTAAGTAAGGCCATCGATGCTCACCTCTCCTCCGCCTCAGACGCTCCCACAATAGAGCCTCATTCTGCTGCCCGTTGCCCTCTGCTCGCTCTGCCTTCCACAGGCCGCTGCACCGGGACCTAATCACTTTATGGCTGCTCATCAGAACCCTTCAGATCACGGCGTGGGGCAGGCCCTCAGTGTCATTCCCTGTCACATAAGCATGTTGAATCTGTTCTCTGTGAAACTTCTCACCTTAACTGTGGAGGCTTCCCACATGGATGTGTGCATGTGTTGACAGATACAGGCGAGAAAGCCTAATGTGATATTTTTAAGCTCATCCACGGCCTAAACTCTGCAGCAGTCATTTTGTCGTCTGCCTGGTTGACTGTGACATTAACAGTAGTATTAGTCGTGTTAAAAGGGAATCAACAAGAAACGTGTGCTTGTTTGAGTTTGACTTGGCAAGTGTTGCCACAAGAAGTCGGATTCCTACCTGATCCAAGGGGTCAGCAGCATCCCATCAATAGATACTAATGATGTAGGTTTGATTTATCTACCTATCTATTATTTATCTATCACCCGATAGACTGCACGTGATCCGGCCATATCATGCTTTAGAGACGCCCCGTGCAGTTCTTGCAAACAGACAAAAGGTATGTTTACATTCAGCGTTTCTCACTAAAGTGCATCATGTTTATCCTTGAGCCGTAACAAATGAGTTGAATTCCTTCCTCACAAAAAGCTTTACAAAGCCAGAGTATTTTAAATCCTGCATTATGTTTACATCCGTGTTTACTCGCTTGCAGTGTTCCTCCTCCCTGCCTTTGTTGGCGCATTGATGCATGTCATTGGAATAGCGTGAAACCTTTTGCAGGAGTGTGCACGGCATCACGGCGTGCACGAAGGCGCGCACAAGAAACGGGGCGCGCTCAGAGAAAAACAACTCCATAGCTCTACTGGAGGTCCAAAACTCCACAGGCAACTTTTAAATATATTCCCCACAGTAACTGCATTTGCTTTCTCGATGTGTATTTCTGAAAATGAGAAGACTCCGGTGTCTTTCTTCAGCTCTCTTAATGGTTTCTTCACTATCAACATCCCCACCGGCGTCAGAAACTCGTAGGAGAAAACACAAGCAGCTCAAACTTCCCAATCATAGTTCTTGCAGTCCCTGCATGTTGTGGCCCCGACATGTAGGTACTTTTTGAGGAGGTGTATATCAGCTACAGCAGCTGGCTACGCAGGCTCTATAACCCCCTTCATTATAAATACAGCCTGTTTTTGTATTGCATTGCAGCAAAAGGTCAGTCAGGTTCCATCTGTCAGATCATTTAGAAAAAACATTCTGGTTATGAAGGATCAGGTCTCCTAAATTGCACATTCCCATTCTTAACTCATCTTTGCTGCAGTTTTAACATAATTGGGCCTGTTAGAATGCAAGATGTTTGCCAGCGCTGTCCTGCATCCACCTTCCTCACTAAACACTCATGCCCTTTGCAGTTTTTAAGAATTCCCCCCGCACCCAACCCAGCTAAAGCATTAATTACCATCTGAGGGCATGTTGTTGTGTCTTATCTCGCTCCGGCACAAGAACTCGTCAGACAGTCATGACATTTTTTGGGAAGGTCATTTCTCAAAGAGCAAAGGCAAATGAGAGTGACATCCTGTGAAAGGCCACGATAGAACACAAGATCTGCAGCTGACACTTTGACAAAAGTCATTGTGCCCCAATTACATGCAGCTCTTTGGCGCTTTGTGCGGCGCATGCCGCTATCAGCCGGGACCCGGTGATCTTATGCAGAGCACACAGAGGTGGTGCGGCTCTGTAGGCTTGACCTTGACTCCTGCTGTCGATTCGTGTCTGAGAGAGTGAGCAGATGCCTATCCATCGCGAACACACCATGCACTTGACACATCTCAGCACTTAAATGTGCATTTGCGTCAGCACAGTGCGTGAGAACATGCAGGATAGATTGTGTGTCTGTGTTCTGTGAGGAGGTATTTATTTACATATGTGCTCGTTTGTGGAGGTGAAGGAGCTTCAGATTAATGTGTTCAGTGGGAGAACGGCTTTGGTTATAAAGTGGAGGTTGTTATGTAGGAGAGAGCCGTTCACATGGAGACCTTGAATGTGTAACAATGAGTAATCGTGCATGCAGCAGGTGCAGCAGAATATTCAGGTTCTTATGTGCCCCTCATTCTCTTCCACAGTCCTTACCCAGCTTCCTCATTTAAACACAGCCTCAAATTCACCCCTTGGTCTGGGATTGTTTTTAAATTACTCTCATGTCGCTGTTGGCAATCACATCTCCAGCTTTACATTGAACATAGATTGCAAACCAGAACAGGCGGACAAGTGACACGCTGTGATATCAAGGTGTGTGTGCTTGCAGCAGGAGCTCATGTCACAGCTGACTGACGAAATCACGCCTCTCACATTAAAAATCGCTCGTGTGTATTTTTGGCTCTTATTCTGTTTTCTCTTTTTACTCAAAACATCCCACCTCCTTTTTTTTTTTTTTTTTTTTTTTCTTTCCTGAGAGCCATCTTTTGCCACGGTGAATTTCTTCATCAGCATTTCCTTTGGGTTATGTGAGTAGGATGACAAGAACATTTCTTATATTTGTCATTTTTATTCTTAAACAGTATCCAAAAAAAGGAGGCAACAGCCTCGGAGGGAGAATGTGCATGTTTTACAGTGGTGATGAATACAGAAGAGCTTGGTATTTAAATTGAAATCCTCTCCTCTCATTGACTGTTCCCTAGAAAAGTATTGTTGCGTGATCACAGCCACTCCCATGGGGTCAAACTTACCGCAATGCTGCCTTTACAATGTTAGTTAATTATCATTTAAGTATAACTCCTTTATAATAAAACCTCCTCAACTGTAAACCTGCAGGAACTTTCTCAACATGCCACCTTTATGCATCTTCTCAGGAAAACTCATATTATTTTTTTATTACAAGGCAGGTAAAAGACCTTTGTGCTGGACCTGATTCTTATCAGCCAGTTTTGGGTCAGCCTTCCTCTCCTGCACTCACCAGTGTTTGTTTTCAGCAGGGTGAATAGAGGATGTTAGTCAAATACACCCACTTCTAAACCAGTCGGGGAACAATGAGAACATTGTGCAGAAGTGGAGTCGCTGTAGCTCCTTGACCACCTCTTGTTTGCTTGGCTCTGTGGCCGGCCATGATTCCTAATAAATCTGGTAGTGAGTGTTGTAGGAAGTACAGATAAACAGGGAGAACTCAAGCGTACATGCACTGGCATGCATCCGTGTCTCCTCTCATTGGTGGGGTTTCGTTTCACCTTTGCCCTGAAAGTTAGACTCCTCTCAGGGAGGGGGCGCCCTGTCAGCATGTGTTTCCACCTCAGAGAATCAGTCGATTTAATTTAGGCTTTGCAACCTTGAAAACGCCATTCATCTTTCTCCTGCATGGATTTTTTTTACTTGACTGCTTGCAGCTCTCTTGCCCCATACCGTTTTTTTGCCTCTCATTTTTCTCCATAACACCGGCAGCACCGGTGGCAGCGAGGCACGGCGAAATACAGACTACAATTGGATGAAGTGCAGGGCTCCCAGACAGACGTGAGCAGGGTGAAAGGATTGGGAGCCCCATGCCAGGCAATCTCCCCGATAATGGAATGTGGCTGCCTAACAACATTCATAAATATTCAGATGAGGCGAAATGAGGCTGCCCAAGAGATTGTGTGGCGCAAGCTGTCAGCGGCATGCCCAAGAAGAAACAACAACAGCACTGGTGTGTCGGTGTGCTGTAGGGAAGAGGCAAGCCTCTCATTCTGTCATGTAGCAAGAGTCAGGAATGCGTGGGTGGCATTGTTCTTTTCTGTTGAGGTTTGTTTGGCTTTAAATATGAATTGCGTCGAGCTGATCTCTTTATGAATGGGTAAAAACAAACATCCCACTGGCTCCAAGACGTGATGTACGCGGGCTGATCGAGGCCCCGCTTCACCTCAACAATCAGCATACGCTGCAGTTTTCCCTCAGAGTATGTGTCAGAGGCACAGTTAACATGGCAGTGGCTAGCCACATTTCGGTTGAGACAAGCGCTCCCCGTGGGTCATGGACAAATACTGGAATTCTAATGACTAAAAGATTCTGTGCAGGATAAGTGCAGCTGGAAAGCAGTCATGTTAATAGAACCAGGCATTCCCTAAGCCTTTCTATTTGTGCTAATATCTGCAGTCTCAACCCAATTCCAAGGAGCTCAGTTTGGTGCTGTTGAGCAATTTCTAATATTATCACAGCAATATCAGCACAGTTAGTTCAGGTATTAAACAAGCAGAAGGAATCTCCTTTGTTGATCCTCCTAAAATACTGGGGATATTTTAGTAATAGAACAGAAATTGAAATATAAATGAAATATAACAGAAGATAAGATCTTGTCCACAATGAGCGAAATACAGCTGAAATAAAGTGAATTAACTTCCGTTTTCTGACAGCTGTCTATGATTTAGAGCAGCTCTGGGGAAAAAAAAGAGCTCTGCCTCTGTGGCCAGAGAAGCATCTGACCTTGTGTGATGATATTGCTCTTCTGTCTGTCAGGTCCTCTCATCTTTACCTCGTCAGACATCAATAGATGCAGAAGTTTGATTGAGCGTGGTGCATGGTTTACGTGCAGATGATTTTGGACTGTGTGGAACCTCTGCATCTCTTATTTATACCCAGTGCCAAGGACAAACTGTCTTGTGCGCAGAGGCACAGCTGTGGCATTCAGGCCATCGGCATCAGAAACAAGAGCATAAAATGTTAAACAGTGTGAACTTTTCCACCAATTTTCAATATCTCACTGTTAATACAACAACCTTTCATTGAGTACTTTGAATAGGTGGAAATCATTTAGTTAAACTAATCATGGGTACTTGGGAGCAGACTGATTATAGTATGTTTTGCCTAACAGAATGACTGATAATCATTCATATTAGCACCACAAATTATTGGCAGTGGGCCACTAACCCTCATTTGATCAGACATTTCTTAGACACACTAGCTTGTTCCAGGGATGGCAGTGTTGGTTTGTTATTTGTCCAATTTCACTTTGGTTTATGAGCAAATGCCTGCAAAACTAATGAGAGCCTAGGATGTGCCTTGTGTTTAGTGCTAATTAGTGAATGTTAGCATGCTAACCCAGGAAAAGTGAGATGGTGAGCACAGTGAATATCACACCTGCATAAGCATGTTAGCCTTGTCATTCTGAGCAAGATAGTATGCTATAAATTAGCATTAAGCTCACAGAGTACAGCCTGACTGAGCAGCTATGGCTGGAGATATGTTTTAATTCATAATCTCATTTTATGTTGCTTTCAGTTTCAGAGTGAAGCCTTGTGATCAAAATATCAATTCATGCACTTTTGCTCAGCTTTGCCTCTGATGCATAAAGAAAAAGTTAAATGGAGCTATTACACATGTGCTTGTAAACCTGTTCAGGACCCCACCCGGACAGCAGTTTGGGAACAATTGACTCGAAACAAAGGTTGATTGATCAAGCTTCGCTCTGAGATTGAACGTTAATGTGTGATCTCTGTGAAACCTGATGTGCATGAGCGCCGCTGTTACTGAAAGCTGTTTTATGGAGGGTTTATTTGAATGAGCCAATCAGACTCCCAAAGGCATTTGATTCAGTGAGGGGAATAAATTGGACCGCCTTGTGTCACAAATCAAGGAAAGTGTGGGAATGTCTTCTGTGAGCTGCCGTTGTCTCTGCATGCAGCTGTTGTTTGCTGCACTGCTGGTTGCCCTTGTCAGTAACTTGACCCCACACTAATTGTGTGCTATTCATGAGATCTCAGACATCCAGGAACACGTAGTGGCCCGCAGGCCCCAGTTCTTAATAATGATGTATATTAATTGTCATTTAAAATCAGAACTGGAGTGTGAGGCATTTAGATGTTCTGACCAAAGGAAGTGCCTTCGCTTAACTAGTGGCCAAGAATTGTGGTCTTCTGGAAAAGTGAGCCTGAAGGACTTCATCACTGCATTTCAGAAACTGATGAGTACTTGTGGCCGCGTTTGTGTATATATGCATGTTTGCGTGTGTGAGTGTGCATGTGGTTACGTGAGCTGAGGAGGGGGATATTTTGAATGATATTTCTGTAGACCGCTGTGGTGTGGCTGTTCCTCTGAACCTTGCTTTAGATTATATGTTTAGTCAAACAGCCTCAACAGCTCTGCGTCTAGAATATCCCAAATTCCTTCCAAGGCAAACCATTGCTTAATCTCTGAGCGAGCAACTATTTCATGGAGCAGCTCCAAAAAATAAAAAATAAAAATCCAACCAGGCAAGATAAAAAACCTTCATTCCATTTTCTTATTTTGTCAGAAAGTCCCCCTACTGTGGGACAAGCGGCGTTCTGTGCTGGCACCCAGATAAAGCGGATCAGCTGGCATGGAAGAGGCGTCCATGTCCAATCTCTGTTTTGCCCTCCCCAACAGCATTTTGTTATTAACTATCTACTCAGCCTGCTGTAGGGAAAGCAAAAGAACAAAGAGGAGGATATGAGAGAGAGAGAGGACAAGCTGCCAAGTGAGCCGACATGCCACTCTCTCAAGGACGTTGACTCCTTTGACTGAGGATACTGACGGTCAGACTTCAGTGTTTGTGTGCACACGTGGGGAAGGAGGCGTCGGAGCCTTTTGGTCATCCTCTGCGCATTTATTTATAGTTCCTAGCACGTATAACTGGGCAAATCCTAAGGCCTAAACCATCAGGGGGCCTCAATTAGGAGAAGAGGGACAAAAAGGCAAAGCAGCTCTTTGGCTGGGCTAAGCAGGGGCTTCCATTGCATAATGAAGGGTCAGTAGTCACTCATTAGCTAATGATGGCCATCAGACCAGGAATTAAAACCCTCTTAAAAAGTTAATAGGCAAATGCACTTTTGACCACCATAGTTATGTTTCCATATTCCTGCAAAGTGCATTCATATCTCACTACGCATAATATTGTCTCATTCAGAGGATGTAAATGTGATCAGTGGCGGTGATGTGATGACTCAGACGATGAACTCTGAGTTGCTCCACTGATCAGATTAACACCTCAACAAAGGCTCCAAACAAAAGCTTGGGCAGGAACGATGGACTCACAAAGAGAGGGAAGAAGTTCAAGCTGCAGAATTTAGAAGTTGGGATTTTACAGTGATTTGACTTCTTAAGATACCAGTAATGAGATTTTTTTTGCATTGCAGATAAAGACTTTGATTGATGCTTGGAAAAGAAGTAGGCGAGAGAACAGGAAAAAAAAATCTCTTTCAATGCAATGGACAGGAACAAGATAACTGGGGAATGAAAAAGGTGGGGACATAGAGAAGGGTAAAAGGAAGAAAGGCGCATCATAGAGGTGGTGAGAGCTCTCAGTGCCGCCACACTGCGAGCTGAATGACAGCATATCAGATAGCCGCCGAATCGTGGCGCCCTTGCTGAACTCCTCTGCCAGGCCTGTCACAGCCTTGACTGGAGAGTAAAAGACACTATTGCATGGGCACACAAATGCAAGGCCTACATTTCTGTATGGCTGCAACGAATGATTATTTTCATTATGGATTTATCACCGGATTATTTCCATTCACCATTTAGTCTATAAAATGTAGAAAAATTGTGAAAATGCTAATCACAGTGTCCCACATTCCAAAGTCCAAAAGTCCAAAACACTTCATTTACTGTCATGAAAGACAAAGAGAAACAGCAAATCCTTACATTTAAGAAGCTGAAATCAATATATTTGGTTAAAAAGTGAAACAGTTGATCGATTGTCAAAAGAGTTAGCAATGCAATTAATTTTCTTTCAGTCTGCAATGGTTGCAGCTCCACATTTCTATACACAGTGCGTTCAGTAGCCTTCATGGTAGCACAGGGGTGGAATGATAATTGATATAATCAGTAGGTGATATCAGGGTGAATGCCACCTCCCTTGTTAGCAAAATGATCAAAATGCATCCCCCTTGTTAACCTCTCATCCCCTTTCTCCATCCCCTAGTACCAGAGAGAGAGTGCAGGGCCAGAGTGGTTGATCAGTTGAATATGTTAACGTGGTGTGTTTGACTCATTGATCCTTTATCTGACTGAGGTTAGAATGTATGCCCCCCCAACCACGGCTGAAATATCAGTAGCCTAACTGTGCTGTGTATTGATAAATCCATGGTGCTGACCGCAGACGGATTTTTAATTGCCCCTTTTGCTCACAGTCCCGTCCTTCAGTCATTTTCAACTTGGATCTTTAATATTCTCTAAACTACATACTATAAACACTCAGTTTTACACTATATAATAGCCTGTATACTCTATAGCAGGCATGTCCAAACTATTCCACAAAGGGCTGTGTGGCTGCAGGTTTTTCCTCCAACCAATCAAGAGCATGCAGTCTGACCAATCAGCTGTCTGAAGACTGAGATCAGCTAATGAAATGAGTCAAGTCTGGTGTGCTGCTGCTTGGTTGAAAAGAAAACCTTCAGCCACTCGGCCCTTTGTGGAATAGTTCGGACATGCCTGCTCTATAGTGTCAGCTTCATGATCAAAATGACATGTAGCAACGTGTAGTCGGGAAAGAGGATCATATAGACACATTGTGCCTGTAATATTCCTATAATATTTCTATGATCATTCAGTATCATCTGTGCTGCTGAAAATACAGCAAAAGCAGAGATTATACATGACTTTGTGTTTTAATTCCATTTTAGGACCAAACACCTTTAAAAATAGTATTGAATAATATCATCATCATGGCCAAGGTACTTTAATCATTTCTTGTCTGTTTACATCACTGGCTTGTTGTGCAGCCCTCTTAACTCATGGTGATGTTAAAGGTGAGAGAAGCAGGCTTGTGAATTCAAAAGCATGTGTACGCATCAAAACTGCAGTGAATGCATGTTTTCCTTCTCCTGTTTGGCCATCAACCAGTGCTTTTGTCTAGCTCTTCCTCTCTTCATATATAATTTTGCCCTTTTTCTCTCATGGCCGGCTCACCGCCTCTTCCTCTACCTCAACCGCCTAATACACTATTGACAGGGCAGAGAAAACACTCTAATGGTGTGTATAATTTCAAAATGGTTTCCATAATTTAATAGTGTCTTGACACTAATTAGTTCTAGCTGTTGATAATACAGCTTGCCCGAATTCTTTCTATTTAATTAACCAAATGGACGGATAAATAGGGAGCCAGTTTTTGTCAGTCTTGCCGTGCATTCGTTAACTAATGCACTTTGGTCAGATCAGCTCCTCCTGTCTCTCCCTGTTGTTGGCTAATGGCTGGCTAAACAGGGCACTTGGCCCATCGGGGATACTCCTTAAATCTTGCTTGCTCAAATTTAGAGCAGTACATTTTCTCTTTGTTTGGCCCATTTACAGGTTGAAAAACAGTTTAGCATGTGTCAGTCTGTCAGGTGGTCGGTCAGTCCACCACTTTGGTTCAGCTGTTCATATCTGAGCAGTTACTGAAAGGATTTTGTGGACATTCATGGTTCCCAGATGATGTGTGCGAAGGCCTTTCCTTGACCTTTTCTTCCTGCTTTTGAGAAATGTTTCAGCAGCTATTGGATGGATTACAATGAATCTTCTTATCCTCCTGAGGATTAATTGTAAGTAGCGCCATCATAGGTCACAATTTTAGTTGTGTTCAATTGCAGATTTTGAATTGAAATAGAAGGAGTCACAGATCTCTACCTTCACAATCACCTTCTTTTTTCCCTCTCTGTGCTCTCTTATTCTGTTTCTTGTGTTCTTATTGGCTCTCAGTCCACATCTCTCTGTATTACCTTGTCTCCCTGTCTCCCTCTCTGTCCATCCTCTTCGCCCTTCTTTTCCTTCCTGCCTTTCATGTCTCCTCTTAGAGATTCAGCTCATGGCCACGTCTGAGGTGGGCTTGGCACTTGACATACAGTATACGACCTTTAAACCGTTTGTCTCTGGAGACGCTCCGTCTCCTACGAGCCCTCTCCACTTACACATTAACCTGAGAACAGCAGTGCTCTTTCTGTTTTCAGATGGGCATTAACATTGCAGCACAGCGCCGGCTGATGCAGTCGGATAGTTTGGACTGAAAAACCTCTTCTGTGTGTGGGGATGAATGGTTCCTCCCTGCTCTCGGTTAATAAACCGGAGTAAATTTTCCACCAGTCCCTGTTGCATTAAAATGAAGTCATTTGTGCTATTTTTCCTGTAGTATAATTAGACAAGGCTGCTCTTTTTTGTGGAGCTCAGGCGAAACAGTAGGGGTCCCCCAGGATGCTGCTGGCTACCACTGCACCCCGCTGTATGGGGGTAAAATATGACTGCATTACTAAAGCGGCACCCACAATCCTTCTCTCTGAAAAATCCTCAGTGTCTCTCATGTGCACACTGAAACTTTTCGCGGGCTGGAACTGATTTGCAACCACAGCAAACAGTACACATACAATAACTTGAAACCCTACCGCAGTGCCTTGCGGCAGAGGCGGTGGCCAACACTCCTCCTCTGTGACGGATGGTCTTAGACAGGTGTTGGAAGCGCTCAGGAATGTCGGACCAAATGTCTCACCCACGCGACGAGTGCTGTGAGCTGTTTGTGGAGGATGTGTTGTAAAGGCAGTGCCTTTTGTTTGGTGCTACAAAAAGTACTGCATACCCAAAAGACTCTTGAGCTTGTCACAAGGAGCTTAGCAACTGGGATCTTTTTGCATCTTAACGGGAGAAAACCATGACTTAACGCTGTCGTGCAGCGCTTATAAGCTATTCTTGAGTTGTCCCTCTCTTAGCTATTGAGTGAAGTTCCAATCAGCCTATTTCGTCCCATCAGCTCAGAAAATGAGGTGTGATGAATGACGTGAGGAAATGACTGGTATTCATCAGCATCCAGTACATACTGTAGTTAAGTAAAGTGAGATGAGGGCTGAAATAACCCAGCACAAAGGTGATGGAGGTATTAGCCCCCTGGCCTCCTCTTAAATACTGTCATTACTTCCCACATATAACACACACACACAAACCCACATGGATACATGCACGTCACGCACTACACACATCACGCCTCCTGTCAGCCAGCATGAACCCCTCAAAAACATGTATGCAGGCATTTACAGGGAGTGTAAAATGTGTGAAAATGAACTTACACCATGCTCTGTGATTTATAGCAGGATGTGTCTCGTATTGGCTTTGCAGGTATGTGCGCTCTAATTCACAAAGGTCATGTTTCTTCACTGAGAATGAGAGTGTTTGCAGGAGCTGTTTTCAGAACTCATCCCTCGCCTTGTTAAACGAACAGCCCATCAAACCAGCTGTGTGTGCAGTCCTGAAAAATGAGCCCTCTGCCTGGCTTGGAGCGATGTTATGTGGGGCTGATGTTCATTTCCAGCCTAAATATTTGGAATGTGTGGAGAATTTTGAATGTGGAGACGCTTGGCCTCACTGCTGCAGTTTCTTGCATGCCTCGCTGTTGTTCAGACCGGTTTAGGTTTCATGTTAGTCCGGAGAGGCACGGGAGTGCATGCTTCACCTCCTCAGGTCCTTGTCGATGAGGAAAGCCTGGTGAGAGAGGTCAAGGTTTGGTGCAGCAGCGTAATAATGAAATACGACCTGCTCAGATTGCAGCCAGGAAAGCTAGCAAGGTGACAGCCACAGTTGTCTGGAGAAAAAGGCATTCCACACAGCAACAATGCATGACAGCACTGTGATATATTCCAACACAGGAATTCCTCAATACCTAGTAGCTCTACACTCTCTCCTTCAGTAGCCCACTTTGCGGTGTATTTATGTACCCCAAGTAAGCACCTCATGGCTCGAATCTGGTTAGCATTACAGTCAGGGGCACCCTTAAAACTCCACACTGCTGCAGCATAAAACTAAAATTGAGCCTACTATTGAATCATAAAGTTTTGAAAAGGATGAAAAACCAAGGTGAGGACAGAATTCCATTTTATTTATCACAGACCTTAGCGTTCTTCCTCTGACATTGCCAGTGCCAGCGCAGTTAAGCTTAGTACAGTAACCGAAATGCAATTTTACTAATAGTCCGTGATCTTACGAGGAGAACATTAGGGATCATCACAGCTGGCAAGTGCATACATCTTAGCTGGATGCTCGCTGCCTGCCTGCCCCCTGCTGTACCTCGCCTGCTCTCTCAACTTTTGTCAGTGCTTCTGTTTTTTACAGCAGTGAATCACATCCTGAAGCATAAAATGATGCTCCACACAAACTTTGTTTTGTGTCACGTCTCTCCTTATGAAAGATAGGTGTAAAATAGAGGCGCTTTTGTCCTTCGTAGTGAACGGCGGCTTGACTTCTCGTCAATTTCAATAGATTCTAAAAGTGACAAGTTTACAGGCTGGAGGAAGCTTCTCAAATCAATCCTGCAGCAAATGCGCTTCTCAGGTTTTTATGCCTCTGCTTAGTTGGTTCAGAGAAGTGAAAAATGTGGCTAATTGCACTGCACCTACAGACGGTGGAAATTTTGAAGCTGAAAAGATTTTTTAGTTTCACTTCAACTCGCAAATCTTCCTTTGAACCCCAAGAGCTGCTGCGGAATTTGAAATAGATCTCTTCAGCTCTCACAACCGCAGCAGATCCTGAACTGAGAATAGAAAGGTGGATGTCTGCTCGATCTCCTGAGCTTTGATTGCACATAATGTTGCACATTCACACCTCATGGGCTGGTAGCATCTGCGGCGTGAAAGTTCAAACACTGCCTAGTTATGTAATGTTATTAAGTCTTAGATTGTGCACTACTTAAGTGGAAGCATTAGGAACATTAGTTACAAAATAGTTTAGCTAAGTCTTACAAAGGCAATTAAATCTGTTTGAATGGACTGCAGCAGTTTGAAATGAACAGCATCAGTTTTAATCTAATGGATTAGCATTTCACACCTCTGCTGTGCTCAGTAACATGGACTCTTCATCCATTTTCAGCAAAACTGCTAGCTCCAACCTAGCCAAGCCTTAATAGGAAGTTTATGCTGTGATGTGAGATGAAACCTCTACATAAATACAGCAGCATAGTCCAGAGGCAAAGCAGGCAGATGGCTGTGATTAGGAGGACTGGACCTGTGAAATGAAGGCTGAAGGGATGATCAAAAGTCCTGGAGGAGTAAGAAGGAGGAGGAGGAGGAGAAGGAGGTTAGCCTGTATTAATATTGAGAATCTCTTGCACGCTGCTGTGGGGAGCAAAGAAGAAAAAAGGCGGGACGGGTTTGTGGTGTTGTGTCTCACTGGGTTCAGGAACAGGCTATTAAAGTCATAGATATTCACACCTCTCATTATCTCTCCGAGCAGAGGTCTTGATCACGGTTCCATCTGTGTTTGAGTGATGCTTCTACAGCTATGAAGGCACTGCTGAGCACTCCCACCTCTGTGAGGAGATAGCATTGAAATTCATTGCAATTAACTACAGACCTTGGGAGGAGATGCCTTATGGGTCTTGGATGGGCAGCTTTTAAGGTTTTGTTTCATCACATCAATGGAGAATGCAGAAACACTTAGTGACAGACAGACAGAAACACAACTTTCATATTTGCTTTTCATTAAGCCCTCGCTCAGCCTTGGCATCTCTTCTCCCCACACTGCCCGTAAACTCCGTAACAACAGGGAGCAGAGCTATCAAACACCCTGAACATCGTCCTTTTTGTTCATCTTTGTAAACCCAAGCACACAATAGCCAACAAGACAGATGGACCAGCCTCGATAACATTTCCATCAGATCTGCTACTAAAGGCCGTTGGAGTATCTGCACACTCAGACCCCGTCGGGCTGAGACGCTGGGCTCGTATGGCCCTGCCACTCTGCAGACAGCTTGTCAATATGCTGAGTCACTGGAAAGATCAAGGTTGACAGGCCTTTGAGAGAGCCCCAAGCAAAGCAGCCCCAAGAGAGAGGAGGACAACTTTCAGAGAGCCGCTCAATAATAAGTCTTATAGAGAAATTCAGGGGTCACTCAGAGGAACATGGGTGGGCAGCAGAAAAGAAAGGTGCGACAGGTGGTGAGCATCAACATCTGGCCTGGCAGCGAATGCTTGTCCTAATATCAGGAGCTGCAGAGCTGTTTGCAATGACGGATCATACATGTGTCAACAGATGTTACTGTTAGCTTAACACTTAACACTCGTGAAAATATCGTACATGGACTATACAGGGATTATAAGATGATGGGCCTCTGGCATAGATGCCAGTCCCCTCCTACACAGGAACAAGACCCCCAGCCGGAAAGAGACACACTTAGAGAGACTCAAAACAACCACATACAACGTGGTCGCTTCATGTCTCTTTGTAGTCTTGTGTTTCTTTGTGGCTCTTTTGCATCTCTTTGTGGTCATTTTGTGTTTCTTTGTAGTTGTTTTTTGAGCAAAAGTTTTCAGGCCCAGGGGCTTGGCCCCTGCAGTAATCCGTTGGTACATATATCAGAACTTCAGATAGAGACGAGTCTCCGTTTAAAGAGATGGGAGGCTTAGTCACACACAAATCAGTTGGCAACCAAGAGAAGCTCCTTCTCTTCAGATTAACTGTAGCCTCCAAATGTTCGCGTAATCTAAGCAGGCCGTGTAACTTTGAGCTTTGAGTTTGAACAGGGAACACATGTATTTGATATAAACGCCTTCATCCAGGTTGTTGAGTTTAATCAGAGTTTAAGCAGTTGCCATCAGCCATATCTGTTACCATACCTCATCTTTCATCACAGTCAGAACAGTTCAGCATTGGTTTGGAGCCCACAGAGACAAACAGTCCCCTCACACCTTGTGATCAGAAAGATCTGTCAGCGTTTTCCTTTAACTCTCTCTCCCTAGTCTCCTCTGAGGGCCTCAAACTTCTATTTATTCCTGGTGGTTCATTTGAGCTTAATCACATCGCACCAACTAGCAGCCACCTGGGGACGGGCAGAATTAAGCAGTGTGAGGGACGGCCAACAGATGGATGGGGGACCGAGGGCCCCGCTAGGAGTGTGCAGAGAGAGCCCGCCAGTTAGAAAAAAAATTCTCCCCTCCCCGAGTCAGTCACACTGAGAGTAATGACGGGGGGAGGCTGTCTGCCTTCAAGCTCTGAGAGAGCTGTGATATCTATCTCACTAGTGGGACATCAGAAAAACCGCACCGCATAATGAGACATGATGGATACCAGGATTAAGACCTGTCTGATACAGATGGGGTCACCACTCAAGGGCTGAACAAGCCAGACATGGTAATGTATGTGCATTGTCCTTGATTTTGTGTGGATACGCTCTCTAGTGAAACACCAAGATCCTCGGTCTAATGTCTGTTACAGGACTGAATTTAACCACTGGGGGTGGCAGCAGGTCCACGATCCCACCCCTGCTGCACTCCTATAATCTCATTGTGGCAAATTCATGTGATGAGTTTCTGAAAGATGTCATAAACAAATGGAGGTCGAGTTATCTGACCTTTGTGAGTCCAGCTTGTGGCACACAGGCGGTTCTCAGACTGCCGAGGGTATAATTTTACCACGTCCTGAAGAAGTTTCAGCACGAAACTATGCCAGCCACACTGTATGAATAAGTATGATACAGAAAGTTTTGATGATGTGCTGTCACTCCTCTGCAGCTACTGCAATACTGCACTGTATTCTTAAAAATGGGGGACTGTTACAGGAGAGACGCTAGTTTGAGTGCTACCATAGACGATATCTGTGCAGCATCTCTGCAACAGCATGTTGTTATTTAGCTAATGAATTAGATGAAATAGAAAATTGGCCAAATATGTTTTGTGGCTCAACAACAGTAAGAAGAGTGTTTGGTTTTCTTACACCCAACTTAAGGTTCTCAAGGTGACTGTTGTTTTGAGGTGAACGTTTATTTTACTCACTTGTCGCCTTAATTGATTTTGATGCAGAGGATTATACAAAGCACCTTCATTAATGAACCTGTACATTCCACTATGCGTCCAGTGGACGGCAGCCTGCCAGTCTGGGGTAATGAATATGAACAGTGCTTGTTTTCTGTGGTAATTTCATTCATATAACCTGTTGAGGGTGCTCATCATGGTCTGGGCACACATGTCAGATCTCAGCAGATCTCGTGTCAGATCAAGTCATCATTGCAGAATTGAAGGTATTATGTTCTCTGTTTTAATATCAGAGGGCGCTGGGCACCGCTCTCTGATGGAAAAGGGAATCATAAGAGCTCATAATTCAAAGCGATTCTTAGTACGTCAGTATGCGTTTCACCTGTTGCACCTCTGTGTCTGCGTCAGCCGAGCTGTTTTAAATATCATCTCGGCTCAGTGAACGTCTTCAGGTAGTTTTTGTCACCTGAGCCATAGATGATGTTTTTCTAAATTCCAGCGTCATTGAATCCAACAGGCGGCTCAGACACCTGGACCTTGAAACAAGTGTCACACTTAAACTGTGTTTGATGATTGACTGTATTTCTTTCTCTTTTTTTTCCATGTGGATTCTCCTCTTCCATCAATTCAAAATCGGTCGTGACCATCAGGTAAGAGCAATGTTTTCTTTTTCACTCGCTGAAAATGTGTTGTTACTGTTTGTCTGCCGCAGCCTTCTTTGCACTGTTAACCAGCACAGTGATAATGGAGCAAAGTTTGAATCCACTGTCTTTGCACAGTTGGTTATTTGTTGCATTCCTCTTAACATCTTCGACCAAAAGCACTCAAAGATGAGCTGAATCTCACATGCAAACGCTCAATCTTCAAACGCTGATTCTGACAAAGTTCTGAAAGGATAAAAGGATGAAGTGATGACATTTTATATCAAAATGTCCACAGTTTACAATTTGTGGCTTCTTTGCAGCAGCGTCCATATTTGAAGCGTTCTAGTCCACCACAAGCTCATTGGTTCTGCTATTAAATTCCTTCAAAGTCTTCACTACATATATTATATGTGTCTGGACAGACATGGATACAAATGCAATTTGACTGGTTGGTGGAGGCATGCAACCACGAGGCGGTGATTCTAGTTTTGCATAATTTTGTTTATTTTCTTCACTGACTGCCTCCCTGCCCCTCAAAAGCCTGTAGATGCTTGTTCTAAGTAGGTTAACTCAGCATGCCCGCCTCTTTGAGCTGCAATGTCGTGCTGGAAATGGTTATTTTCCATCTCGTAATGTCCTGTTAGGTCCTGTAGTGGTTTGTATGAGGAGAGCAGAACATCGGTGAACTAACGCAGCCCTGCTGTGTCCCTGAGAGGGAAGTTTAACAAAAACCTCTCTGGGCCACCTCGGCCTATTGCTCAGTAGACTGCTAGTGGGGTGTTATCTCTGCCTACTTTGTAACCTGTCCACAGCCAATCACATTCAGAGTTCGACAGACTGCGAACCTGATGATACCTTATAGCCTGGGAATTAAGGCCTTTTGCAGCTGCTCTCACCCAGCCGGCTATTATGGCACTGTGGAGTAGCATGCTGCCAGTTTTCAAGGACAGTTAGAAGTTAACTTGGCCTCTCTGCATTCAGGCATTCTGTCTGATTGACCTCAAGTGCACCAACTACTGCCTCTCCACTGTGTATTAAGTATAGCCTCTCCAGCATCAATCATTCTGCCATGTACCACCAGGGAAATTAGGCCATATGGTTATGCATTATCTTAAGTCCTTGGTAATCCTTGGTATGAATGGCAGGACTTGTATTTGATGTGTGCCTTATGACGATGGCTTGTCCTTGTGGTCTCTGTGTCACAGTCAAGTTGTTGCTAATTGTTGAAATGAGCAGGTTGCAGCATCACTCTGTCAGCTGTTGTCTGAGCAGCAATAAGAGTCGATGTAATCCTCTAAAGGCTTTTGCATTCTCCCAAAGAAGGGCTGTTCTGAAAGTGGCAAAAGCTCCTTGTTCTGGGTGTGTGTTGCACAGTTTTTGTACTTTGTAGAGCCAAACCTTCTCTCTACAGTGACTGGCCAGGCGGGGAAATGGGCAGAGCTCAGAGCAAATTCTTTTCCCTCACTTTCCAAAAGTTTCTTATTCCTGTGCTGAACTGCATCAAAAGGCCTTTCCACGGAAGACATTTTGACATGTCACAGCAGGAAATGGTGTAAATAATAAAATTAATGACGGCTGAATTCCATTTGGCTGCTTCAGTGTTCAGGATCCCAGTATTGTGCACGCTAGGTCACTGTCACACTGTCACGGCTTACTGGGACACTTGAAAAGAGCAGAGTCATTGTTAAAGTTATTTTATGCTTTTCCCACTATGACAGGTCAAAATGTCGGCTATGAAAAGTCCCGTTGCCTCCATGTTGGCGGTGATGGAGAGGTGGAAGGGCGGAAAGTGTGACTGAAACTGGGATCAAGCTCTGAGAACCAGCCTCAAGAGATATGGTCCTATGGACAGTCTGTCCCCACTCTACAGCTTTGAATCAGTCTTTAACACACACTCGGAAATGTTACTGCCGCTGTCCTTCCTGTAAATGTAAAATTCTCTCCCTGAGGTCTTGTACCATCGATTTCCTCTGCTTTAGAAACTCTGCTCCTTTCTATGACAGTTAGCTTCTTGTTTGAACCTCACGCTTTAACTTAGGAAAAGGTAAGTGCTCTAAAAAAGTTTCCACATTGTGGCTTTTCTGACACGGTGTCGTTCAGTTTGAGTGTATTTCCACCTTCAGTTCTCTGCAGAAAGAAAGAAAGTACATCAAGAGAATACGTGTTGAAATACAGATTTCTTAGTGCTGATGTTCAGTCGGACGTAGGGCGTGTATGAAACTCCCTCAGAGGTCCAGCGTGATCATGTTTGCAACTCTTTCTAATCGTTTGCATCATCATCATCTTGGATGGAGCTCAAGTCCAGGAAAGTTTGTAATGGGAGTTTATGGGACAGAAAACTCACTAAAGTTAAAGCAGATGTTAAAGTATTTCTTCTATAAACAAAGTTACTCCTTTGAAATGGAGTGAAACGCGTTCGGTCACGCAGCGGCAGCACTATATATTCCCAGCAGGATGGAGAACTGTGTGTGACACTGCTTTTATTTCTTGATAAAACAACCTGCACAGCGTATCTGCACAGTCACCACGACTGAAATCCCAGAAGGCATCAGGATGATTGATGCTTCTCTCTCCTGATTGCCTCCCTCTTTCTTCTCCCCCAAAACAACTCAGGCATGAATGCAGCCCAGTAATGAAAAGACAACACTTTGAATTCACTCTGACACTAATCTGACGTCACGGCTCTGCGCTACTCCAAGGCTTTTGTTTCTGGCAAACGACTGAAGGCTACCTTTTCTCAATTATGTAGACAGTCAGCTTTTGACTTACCCACTTCCTTTTCCTTTGTCTGACTCTGTCTGTGTCTGTCTTTGTTCCATCAGACAGCTTCGCAGCCTAGTGAACTCCTCGCTCTGTGTGCACAGCATCTAATATTTATATGGAGTATGAAGGCGGATGGCATGCCAAGCAGCCAAACGCCATGTGAAAAAGCCAGTGGAGTCTTGATTGAATATATGCAGTGTTGGCAGGCTGGATTTGACACACAGTGATATCATAGCACAGAAGATGCAAATCTTTGATACTCTGCCTCTCGCCTCCCTACGTCTGTCTGTTTTCTATTTTTCATCATTATTATTCTAATTCAAAAGGGCCCCACAGCAAGCTGCATCCAGTCAGGGCTGGCGTTCCAACATTTATCCTTGCAGAATTCAATTTCGTTTTTCCCTCTTTGCCTTTCTTTCTCGCTCTCATTCATCCAAAACCTTGAGACGGCTTTTATCATTTTTCATAACAATGTCCCAATATCATAAATCTGAGCCTATGTTCATTTCACACCATGTTTGGCGTGATTGTGCCAGGGGCAGGAGGGGAGGACAGATAGAAGTGACATCAATCACAGGCTGCTTCATCACTTGGCTTGCCCTCAGACAACAGCGTTTAGAGAGCAATGCTGCCGCTTCCCGAGCTGTTAGTGTTTACAGCCTGAGTCTGCTTTTCTTTTAAAGCCGGCCTTTTATCTCCTCTGTGCTTTATCAATCTGAGGGGCTCTCTCTTTGCTCGTTTTCTTATCTGATCCTGGGGTCATAAAAGAAAACTGCTTGCCCGGTTGATAATAAGACAGCTTCATTTCAGGGTATGACTTATAAGATCCCAGTCCTTGGTTTAATGTTATTTCCTGACTTTCAGTGTAAAATAGATTTCTTTGTCGTGGCTGAATTTTAGCTGAAGTTGTAAAAGAAATATAAGGTTAGTAAATGTAAATGCATGTTATAAAATGGATGCACGTTTATATATTTATATGTTAGAATGCAAATTTAGTGTGTTTAGCCTTGCCAGCGATATGGCTCTTGGGATGGCAGCGTCGGTCCACCATTTTAATGTGCACTGAAATAACTGGAAATGTGGTACAGACGTTCATGGTCCCAGAGGATGAATCCTAATAACTGTGGTGATCCCCTGACTTTTCCAGCCATTCCTCACCAGAAAAACAGCTCCATAGGTCGTCTGTGGAAGCAGGTTATTATGACCAATATTTACCTTCATTGTCGGGTTGTAAGCTCAAGTGGCTATAGCAGTTTTCATGGGAGCAAAGGAGGAAGTCAGGTGACGTAGTACAATAGCGAGAAGGTAGGACTGCATAACATAAGAGACATACGAGTAACACGCTTATTTTAATGTAACTATGATCGTTTCTCAACCCAAACCAAGAAGTTTTGGTGCCTAAACCAAAGCAAACTGTGACTGTTTGTTTGTTTATGATGAAGGTCTGGTGTACCTGTCGCACTCTCCAACAGTCATATGTGTTGTTTTTGGAGCAGGCAGTCAACCTATTCAGCCGTTAAGGTATGAATATGCACGATATTTTTGGCAAAATGGCTCCTCAACTCTTGCACAAGTGGTCAACGAAACGACAGAGACGATCCCTTCACTTCTTCCATTGTTGTTATCAGGTCAGACTTTACCTTCTGACCAGATACCTGCAAAACTGCAAAGTGCGACCGTGCTCTGTTTTGATGTTGAACACAGTAAACATTACATGCTGATGTTAGCATTCAGCTCAAAGCACCACTATGTCAGAGCTGCTGGCACGGCTGTACTCTCTTTTTTTAACCCTCCTTCTGTACCAGAGCAGTTTTAGCTCACTGGTAATGTGGGAATGTCTTTCATCAGCATTTGCAAGCCTGGGTGTTGGTAGAGTGAGCACAGTGTTTTCTCCCTGCATATGATACTGCCTCATATTTGCTTCCATAAGTTCAACTTCCGCCTCATCTGTTAGTAGAAAGTCCCAAAGAATTGTTTTCCCAGGAACATTCTGTAGCTTACGGTTTCCCGCAGAGATAAACAGCATTACTGAATTTCCTCCATTTCTTCTGTATCTCGACTGCTGACTGACGGAGGCCCACATCTTGAGATGTGCTTTCCTTTTGCGGCCCTCACCAGCTTTATGAGCGTAACAAACTGTTCCTCTGAGGGTCAGTGCAAGCTTCAGCTGACAGCAGGCCTATTTCACAGTGCTGCCTGACCCCTCCCAAAATGTGTCTCTGGCTATGAGGCTGCTGGATCATTTCTCAAGTCAGTTCCTCCCATCCTTTTTTCCCTGTTTTCCTTGTTTCACACTATGTTTTTTTCAGTTCTTTCGGCCGAGGCCAATTAATTCAGACTAATTAAAACTCATTCAGTAATGAAGGTAATTCCAAAGGCTTCCCAAACATTTCACACTCGCAGTTGAAGGCATCCTGTTGGTTGTGTAGCTCTTGAGCCTGTTTGCTTGACACTGCTGTGTATTTTGCCTTCATGTGAGAACAGTGCCAATGACTTATTAATGGCTCTGAACAGAAAGAAGTAGAAAAATGGTTTAATGTTGAGGCAGTTCGGTTTATAAATGAGACAGTTCATCAACCACACGTCTTTTCCTTCCTGTGTGATGCCTCTACGCTCTGGGATAGAACAGGTCAAGGGGTCAGGAGCTTCATTGGGCTGTCTAAAGTAAGTAATAACGATAATGTGAAATAATCCATGCATTACACAGAGCTCCCTGGCAGGCCTAGTAAATTTGATGCTCAGCTAATTACGCTGGTTTACACTCTGGCAGCTCACATACAGCACGGTTTCATTATCTTTGTGTTCTCCAAGCGTATTTGATCCAAAGATGGTGAGCAAAGTCAAAGTGGGCCTGAGGACCAGATACAATTAGTTAAAAGTCTTTAACAAAACAGTGAGTGATGCCTCAATCTGAGTCTGGCTGTGGGATGAAAACCGGACTGTTGTGTAACGGCGTTTCCTTCGCCGCCTCTGCCGGCTAATTGAAAATGTATTTATTCCTCTGAATTAGCGCCTGCTCTCAGCTCTCCCTCCCTCCCCATTAAGGAGATTGGCTGTGAGCATTTAACTTGGTCCATCCACTTAGGGGTGAAATGGTTTGAAAAAGACTAATCATCATTGCCATGGGTTTGTGTCGACTTGATTAAGTGGCAAAATGCCTTTGAAGTGCCAAAGTTTGATATCGGCATATGTGCCAGAGTTTCCCAAGAGGGGCTTTACTGGGGCAGAGCGGGCCAAGATGCAGTATGATGTCAGTCACTTCAACAGAGCAAATTTAGTTTATAATTGCCTCTCTGTTCTTCCCTCTTCACTGTTGGTACTGATACCATTGAGGGGAATGGTGAAGTTACAGACTTCAGTGTGACCTTGTGTGTCAATTTAGGACATTTTACATGATAAATATTTCCTCGTGGAAGTCCGTCCCCCTCCCCTCCTCCTCTTCCTCCTCTGCTCGCTGCAGTGTGTTAACCAGGCCAGGCTAGCACGAGGTGTGGAGTGGAACAGATGTCATTATGCATGCCTCTGTAGATTAGCTAATCACAGGCACCACCTGGGTGTGCTGATTGCTATTAATCCACTATTGTAATTGAAAATTAGGGGTTGCACCGCGAAAGCATGCTGCCTCTTTTCTCCTCCGTCGGCCCTAATAGATTCCTTACGCCTGCTTCCTGACAGACTTGTCATTCACACTGAAAGCAGTAATACAGCATGAAGCCCAGAGGTGCAAAGCTATGGAATTGCTCTGTTATGACTGACTTAATTGTGCTGTTGGCTACCTAATATTGCAGTGCTGCTATTTAATCTGTATGACCATTTCATAGTTGGCACATCTGTGTAAATGCAGGAAGCAGTGTTTACAGGCAAACAAGGGCAGAGTGGTCGAGTGTTAAGAACTCTTTCTCGAGGACGTTCAGCCTAACTGCAGCAAACCTCGCCTCCGCAGTTCAACCAGGACTATGAATGAGTGTGTAGAGTAATTGATAATGAAGTGATAGCGAGGCTTTCGAGGCAGATGCAAAGTGGAACATTTCCATCACTCCGTCGACATGTGGTTTCCTCAAAAGTGACATTAATGAGAGCCCCTGACTGCGCTGCGACCGGTCAGCTGCCGGCGCAGTTTTTTAGAAGCATTCACCTAATCTACCATCTCAGGTGAGTCCGCTCAGCGCCAGCTTTTTAGCAGGACCGTCCACGAGTTGCCCTCCAATGAGAAAACCCTGCATTCGCTGAGCGATGCCAAGTCACAGAGCCCAGTCTTCATCCTGCTGCCAGCTCATTGCTCCCTCTCCCATTGATAATCCTGTACGGAAATATTCTCAGGGAAAGCGGATTAGCGTGCAGAGTGGTATGAATTCCCCTACAGTTGTATCTCACAGTTAATTAAATTCATCATTGTCTTTATCATTGGCGTCCTCCTTCTCTTTACTCTCGCTGGGACGTGTGCTCTAATAAAGGGACGTCCTGTTTGAGTAATTAAGCCTAATGGATTCCCCTCACCTGGGGACTCGTGTCCTTAATCTGCTCATCCACCTGTGGGTGTGCTTGTGCATGTGTGTAACCTCATATAGATGGTTTATTGGTGTGTTGTTCATTCATTTGGCTGTTGGCAGTTTTAATTGTGTGTTATTGAACAAAAGGTCACAGGGGAATAATCCCTCACACCTGTTATGTAATATGTTAAAAGTGCACGCTCACATGCGCAAGCACGCACGCACACACACACACACACACACACAGTTCCATTGTTAAGTGTTTGTTTTTAAGTGTGCAAAATTAAAATTCAAGGCATTTCTCTCATGTGACAAGGCAGTAAGGTACTGTTGGTATAGTTCCCCCCCGAGATGGATTTGAAACTTTCCCAAAAATCTTTTTATTCTGCTGTATAATAACTATCATTTTCCTCTCAGGGAGCTCCTCAAAAGAAACCCCTTGTCAACACCACACTAAATTCCCTAAGTACCTTCTGAACGTCCAAAGATTGAAGTTTGAAGATCTTATAGTGACAAAAATTCCCTGAAACTAAACCAAGAACAAGTAAGGCTCGTGGTATCCTCTTTAATAACTCGGGTTTGTGTGTGCAGCCGTCACTCTCGCGCTGTCACGCTGTTCCACTCTCTTCTCCTTCAGTGCTGCCAGCGCCAAACTTGTTTTTCATAGCACTCGACACATAAGAGCAGGGTTGTTTTGATGCAGAGCAAGACACACTTCTCCACGCTAAGGCTTTCAGCTGTCAAAAGAAGCTTGAGGAGTGTGCAAGGAGAGCACAAAAGACGCGAGGAACCTTTGTCTCCGACTGCCTAGCAGGGCACGTCCACCTCGAGCTGTGGATGAGGGCGCTGGAGATGGACACGTTCAGTATGGAGCTGTATTGACTATCCATCAATACACACATAAACATTTTTCCTTTGTTCTCTCTCCCTGCTTCTCTCTCTCCTCTCTTTCTCACTCCCACATGCTTGACCTTTTATTAACCCATGTGTGTTGTTCGTTGCGTTTTTAGTGTCATATCTCCTTGTTTTCCTGTGTTTTACAGCACAGCACATCCCTGTTTGGGTGTATCAGAAGAGCATCTGTGGCAAAATAACCCAGATAATTATCATTGAGTGAGTCAGTGGGAGTGAGTCAATGTGTTTGTGGTCAGGGGTGACCATGTCCTCAAGCATTTATTGACGTTTCAATATGTCTCTGAAATAATATCTCTGTGGTTTTGTGCTTGCATGTGCAGTTTGTCAGGAGAGGTGGTGTTTGTGAGGTTGGGGGTGATGTTTTCGTTGATGCCGGTCCACTGAATCAGTTGCATTTTTGTCCGGCTTGCTCACGCACTCGGCCCTCATTCTTCTGTCATGATCGAAACCACCCTGCGCTGTTTAAGGTTAACCTCTCAGGGGGGCGACCTATCCTTTTGTTTGTACGTGTGTGACTGCGTGAATGATCTAAGTGAGTCAGCAGGAGCCTTCACACATGGAACGAATCAGTCCACCCCCACCACCAGCAGAAAGCTCCGGCGAGCTATCTCTGTGACATCATACCTCTAACAAAGACCAGCGGATCAACAGGGAGAGGACTCTTCTCTATTAAATCAGTTTTAACTGGATCAGTCCCTGAGCAGCACAGCACCATGACTCACCCACTCAGGCTGGGTGTCATTACTGCCACGCTCTCCGTGCGCTCCGTTCCTTCCTGACTGAAAGCCCCTTATGTTTTGAAGATGCTAAAAAAGCACCTCAGGGCTTTGCTGGATCGTTGAGACATTCAGCTGTGGATCAACAAATGTGTACCTTTTCCTTCCCGCATACAGTTACGGCCTCTTTCTTGAGATCTGCAGTGCAGCCTATAGGGAGCAGTTTGAGTTGCTGTTGTGCATTTCCTCTGTCTGACACTTACCTGCAAACACAGATACACACATGATGTGGTCCCTCCACGCGCTGTGCAGTCTTTAATGACAGGGTGTTGGTTGACTCAGTCAAACCTCATTTCTATCTCGTAACAGCAGCAAGCACACAGATGTTCGTTTCGATTCGCTCCAGTTCACCCCCCCCCCCCCCGTCCTCCAGTCCCTTGGTCATGTGGAAGAATTATTTATTAAACATAACTAACGTCTGCTGGGCACAACTGGAAGAATACAAATTTCAGTCATCAGAGGGAGCCACAGAAACAGCAGGAGGTAAATATTCAGTTGACATTCAGCGGTTGTAGGGAGGTTTCGCCTCTGATTCTCTTCATATCTGCTCTCTGGTGTCTGACTGCTAAAGCCTTTTCATCTGCTGTGAGTGACTGATGTGGCTGCCCTCTCCTCCCTGGGCATCTGCCCAGCTTATTGAGCAGCCCCTTGTGTGTGCCTTCAAAGATATACAGATAAATCACGGGATAAATGTCAGCATCCAGTGGCCGAGCGATGCCTTCACTGAGCTAAAGTCATACACCTACCCCTGCGCTCAGCAGCCCTTCCACCGTAACTCCATAACCCACACACAAACACACAGAGACACACACACCTCTCAGTAAGAGGGATGCTAGGTGGACATAGGGCTGATATGACTGAAGTCCAGCCAGCTGACTCATTCCAGTGACAGGCGAGTATCACTCTGCTGCCAGAGGCTCCAGCACATGATGGATGGATGTAATGTAGGAGAGTGGCTTTTCTTCATGCGCACCATCCCCACCTGACCCCCGTGGAGATGGACGACCGGGATCAGGTTGCCGGTGTGTGTGTGTGTGTGTGTGTGTATGTGTGCTTGTGTGTGAGAGAGAAATAGTGGATAAACCATTCCCTGGGCCTGGGATTAGTTTTTTCGTTGCAGCCTCTGGTGACAGCAGGGAGCAAAGTGAAGGACCAGCCAAGGACCTCAGCAGTGACTGATGAAACACAGGATCTGCAGAGCTTAGACTAATTACTGAATACTGACTTTGCTCCTCTGTGTAAACCACATTTAAAATGAGTTTTGATCCGTTTTCCTTAAAACGTCCTCTCATGCAAATATTATTTTGGTCATCAAAACGGTCTCACCACAAAGTCCATTTTGAAGCTGCGCTTGAGCTTCCTCTGCAGAGGGAGTTTGCCCAGTTGGCGCTGAATTGTAGATCCAAATTTCCATATTTTCTTAGCACTTCTCATACATATCGGCTTAAAAGTTGAAATTGAAAGTTTGGTCTTGACTTTGGAAACAGCGGCTGACAGAACGACCTCACCTTAAGGTCTGTTTAGTCGCCGTTCTGGAGCCTTTCGATCCGCAGAATGAGTTTGCTCTAGAGATTCAAGATTTCAATCTCAACTTCTAAACAAACGTGGATGAGATGTCCTAAATGTTCGGACGGACTTTAACTTTAGGCAAGGTGTGCAAATGCCTCGAGCCCCCAACTAAGAAGACCCCTGCTAGCTGTTGATATAACGCAATGTTAGGATATGAAACATACTGTTCCATCACTAGACTGGCCACTTCTGCTGTTGCTGCATATCATACAGATAATGATGATAATACAGGTTAGAAAAACTGAATTCTGTGAAGAGAGACAGTGCAGCAATGGTCCCTTTATTTCAGTCAAAGCAGCAATACTACATCTTCAGAAGTCCTGCATTCAAAGTTTTACTTGCAAAGTTTTTCTCAAGTGCATAGGGCTCATCGACAACATGTACTAAAACTAGTAGTAGCGTGCACACATAACTTTTCATATTGTAGGTGGGCCCTGGGGCTAATTTCAGCTACAGCTACAGTAATGCACTACAGTGTATTTTATCACTTGATCATATTTTGTATCTACAACAGTCTTAATCTGCAAATGTAGTGGAGTAGAAACACAAAGTAGCATTAAAGTTAAAGAAATGCAAGAAAATATTTGCATTATTAAACTGACTGGTGTTCTCACTTGATAAATGGTTGTAATAATTAATCAACTAATTGCATAATCAGCTTATTGTTCGAGCACTATCGTGCCCATTTCAGCAAGATGCCATTTAGAGATGTGTATGAGCAGCATCTGGGTCAACAAGAGAGGAACACCACATCAAATCAGCAACTGCAGCTCCTCGGGCTGCGCTTTGCAATACAATGCCTTCTGCTCTGTTAGCAGACATGCTGAAAACATCACTGCCGACTACCCACGGCCTTTGAACCGAGCTTTACACACACACCCGCAAACCAGCAGAGCAAATACCTCAGCGGGTACCTGTCCCTGTCCCATGTATGTAAATCTCTCTTCACATTTCATTCCAGCAAATACTCAGTGATACCACATTGTCGCCATCACAGAAAGTCTCTGATATGTAACAGTGTCATCTGGGTGGGTTTTCAGACCTCACAGCATCCTTTTTGGGGGGTAAAATGTCAGCAGTGTTTGTGTGTGTGTGTGTGTGTGAGAGAGAGAGAGAGAGAGAGGAAAAGAGCAAGATAGAGAGACTTTTGTGTCCACTGGGGTTCTCTCTGATGCATCAGGCGGCATATTGTCAGTGACAGCCCAAGTTATTGAGGCTAAGAGCACATCACTTTACTTGCTCTGCAGAACCGTAATCCACAGAGCTGCAGAGGCTGCTGCCCCAGCTATCTCCATATGGTTCCTCTCTCAGATCCTTCACTAATACACTGATTGATCTCTCCCCATGTCGCTTCTTTCATTCTCTCTGATCCGCTGATGACGATGAAACCGTCTGTCTCCCTCTCTGTACGATGGGATGTAAAGATCGCTCTCTATCATGGAGATGAGGCGAAAAGATTGTTCGATTCTTTGATCTCTCAGTCAGTCTCCCTTGAAGCTATTGTGCTCGTGTGCGGCATGAGGGGGTATTTCTGTTTGTCCGCGGGTTTTGCGCGTTTGTGTGTGTACAGCAGGTGTGTGTGTGTGTGTCTGTGTGCAGATAGGCAGATGGAGGTTTCAGACCACAGCAATGGCAAACAGCGGCAGGCTTTTGATGATGCACAGTGCAGAAGGGAGCTTCTCTGCATCTCACAGCCTCCACACAACAGATGAACAGTGGGGCAAAGAGGAAATGTCCATGGAGGCTTGTGCACACATACAGACACACACTTCTGTCCTTGTGAGGACCCTCACTGACATAAGCATTACGTTGCCCCTTACAATAACCTTAAACATCACGACTAAATGCCTAATCCCAAACCTTACCCTCACCCTAACCTAAACCTAAACTAAACCTAATTCTAAATGTACCTTTAATACAAAGTCTTAATCTTCAAACAACCCTTCGAAATTGTGAGGACTTCCAAAAATTGTCCTCACTCTGTTGGTAAAAAACTTGTTCCTCATTAAGTACCAAGTACAAACACACACATGTACACAAATGTGCACCGATAACCATTTCCACCCCTACTGAGCCCTGCTGCATTATGTTAACATTTTCATCCAGTCATTTTATCTTGTTTGTGTGCTTCACAACGCAAGGTTAAGCTCACTGTTAGAGGTTTAGAGCTGTGCATTTTAGAGTGGACCAGAGCTGCTGAGATATTGGAGCCTAGAGATGAAAGCAAAACCAGCAGCTAAAAAGAAAAGGGCAAAAGCCTAAAGACACCTTGTTAAAAATCTTGGTCTGTTCATCCTGTCTACCATCCTTTCTGTCTCTACTCTTCGGTATGCCTGGCCAAAATACTAGAAAAGCATGCTTGAACAATACCCTTGGCAAAAGAGGTCCCCATGACTGGTTAAAGCCTGTCTTGCTTTATTGACCTGATTTTTCTTTCTGTTCTTTCTTAGTTTCTTATTTTGCCTCTACACGGCAGCACACGGGCCTTTGGCCAGGGCACTAGTCTCAGTGTGTGGTTCTGTATTGAATTATACACTGTCCAGAATAGCAAACCTGCTGTGGAGGTGGTCAGTAATGAGTAAACTGAATCATTTGTGTCACTGACAGAATCTGTAGCATTTAGCATTGGAGCTTTCTTCATTGGTAAATGAGACCACCATTGTCATCTCAGCCATGATCTGCAATATGTCCTGGTTAATATTCTTATTCCTTTCATACCCAATCATGATGCTATCACCTGTTACCAATGAACCTGTTTGCCTGTGAGATGTTCCAAACAGGTGTTTTTGGAGCGTTCCACAACTTTCCCAGTCTTTTGTTGCTCCTGTCCCAACTGGTTTGAACGTGTTGCTCAAATCAAACTCAGAATAAGCAGATATTTACAAAAATCAATGAAGTTGATGAGTTCCTGTTGAGTATATGTCAAAATTGATTAGTAACATTCTGTTTTATTTATGTTTTAGACATAGTCTGGGGAAAAAATACTGTAATTCAAACCACTTAATTCCTCTCAAACATACCAAAAGTCAGGTGGAGAACATCGTACATTAACATTCTTTGTTATGGATGACATTAATGGGCAGCAAACCACCAACCAGTCCAGTGCTGATGGGAGTGTCCATTGAGCTGTACTGGACCTGAAAGACTGCAGGGCAGATAGCAGTGCTCAGGCAAGCGTTTGGACATGGATACCGGGCGAAGGAGAGGTTAATGTCGTGATCTGTCAGTCTGCTCCACATCACAGGGAGCAGACAGGAGAGGGGAGAAGGACCCGTCCGCTCTGGATGACCGCGGGGTGGCTGCGACTGTTCTTTCACCTCCCTGCCCCAGAATCCAAAAGGGACAGCCAAGCCAGGCTCGACCTTAGTGTTATTTCAGCTTTTTGTTAAATGTCTTCCTCTAAGCCACAATAGGATTATAAAGGACATTTCAAGGTCTTCTCTCACTATCTGTAAAAAAAAAAAGAAAAGCTTGACAGTTGTGTCACATGCTCTAACACAGTGAGTGGTGAGAGCACGGTACCTTGAATTAAAGTGAACTCACCTCTCTTGGCCATTTTTCATTACACCGCCTGCACACATGAGCTGGCTGGACACACATACTTCATGTGTCAACACAATAGGTGTGTACTATCAAAATGGCCAAGAAAGCATGGAGCCAGTTTTATCTCAAACATGTAACTAATGGATATTTAGTAGAGTCAGCCAACAATAGCAGGCAAGCCACCCGGAGCCAAGAATATATTTCTGAATGCTGAGTGCTTTGGGACACCATCTGTGTCTATTGCCAAGTGCGCTGATGATTATCACATTGACTATAATAAGCCCGCAACATTAAGCCTGCACGCAATGTGTCGCAAGACCATTCCTTTCAATTATCCGCTTAAAGAGTTGATCGTGCTATTCCGCCAAGGGTGCAGGGATAATGCCATTGTCCTTGTGGCACAGCAAGCTCAAAATAGTACCAAGAGTCACTTCTCCTCGAGCACCTCATCCCTTCAATGTTGTGTAATCGGCAGGAATTTGATACCCGTGCCTTAAGAATTCTGCTGTCAAACATGTTGAAATCTTATGATTCAGAAATGCTAAGGACGTAGTTTCTTTCTGTACAACAACATAGCAAAGCTACAGTGAGAAAAGGAGATGGTGGAGGTTTTCAGCGTCGTCATTAGCCATTTTATAACAAGAGCACCCAGCTTGTGCAGACTGACCTTATGTTGAGATACAATCACACTAATTGGATTTTAAGAGGGATGTGTCTAACCTGAGGGGAGAAAAGGGCGATTGGGGACATTGATTTCCTTTGTGTAACATTTTTCATCCTAAAGCCTACCTCCATTCACAATTAATCTCCTGGGCTCTGCAGCCGCTAATTGACTTCACGCTGACTCTTAAACAGTCGCCATAAGAGCAAGCAAACGGGAAAACAGCATACCTCTTCCACATTGAGCAAAAGTGTTTAAGTGGAGTGGTAGTGGTTCCACAACCACTATCGCTTTCAGTGAACATGGGTTTCGGGGTTGAGACCATTGGCGGTGGGACCCCAAACGCCCGTCTGTCTGTGCCTGCTGCTTTTTAGAGAGAAAACAAGACATGCCAGAATTGCAATCTCATTTGTCTCTCTGCCATTTTAAGGAGAGAGTGAAGAATCTGGGTGTCCCCGAGATGCCAGTAAACTGTTGATTCTCTCTCTGCCTGTCACGCAGAATGAGGCAGGACATTCTGTTGCCCTGAGTTGCCAAATGAACCTAACAAGGTGGTAATTAGCAGATGGCGGGGGCTTCCTCGCTGTTTCCGGAGCTGCACTACTGTCAGGGAATTGCCTCATTAGACGCCCACTGACACCCCTGCTGGTGACATCTCCTCATTGCGTCCGCTCTCGTGTAGGAAAAGCATTGTGTCTATGCAAACCCATTGTAATTTAACTGCCTGTTTACTGGGTGCATGGGTAAATATCTTTACTGCTTGTCAATTGTTTTGGCCCTGTTGAAGCGAGGGCATGCTGGTGTGCCAAGAAGCGAGCCAAGCTGAAGGAATTCAGCTGGAGATAGGTGTTTTCGCTTTTGGCAGAATGGTACTTTTGCCAAATCCATCCAGCACTCAGAACGATAGTTTCTCCTGAGTGCTCAGTATCAAGTATGCAAGGTTAGTTGCCAAAAAGTTGCTGTAATTCAATATTTCTCTCGTTGCCAAGTATTCAGTCCTGAGCATCATTTTTAGCAATGCTAGCTGCATAGCTCTATAGATGGAAATGTCAGTCGGTCTGTCCAGCACTTGTGTCCAGACCGAAATATCTAAATGGAAATGGATCATATTTAGTACAGACAGTCATGGTCCCCAGAGGGTGAAGCCTCCTGACATTGATGGTCCCCTGGCTTTTTCCTTTAGCACCACCATGAGTTGACATTTTTGTATTGTTAGTGATATACCTCAACATGAAATTTAGTACAGACATTCATGTCCCCCTCAAGATGAATTGGAATAACTCAGTGCTGCCTTGACTGTTTGATTGAGTCTGCAGTTTGTCCAGTACTTTGGTTTTTGACCAAATACCTGCAAAACTATTGACATTCCCACCAGCCTCAGCTGCCTTTAGGGCTAATTATCATGTTAGCATGCTAAGCTAAGGTCTTAAACACCATATCTGCTTAACCGCATGCTAGCATTGTCATTGTGACTATGTCAGCATCCTGACATTAGCATTTAGCTCAAAACCCATCTTTGCACTAGTACAACCTCACAACCTACGGTGTTTACTGATCCTTCTGTATAAAATACAAACCTTGTTGTAGTTTCAAAACCCTGTTGACATTGTAAAGGCTTTGGTGTGCCATACACTTTGACTGTGTGCCGTACAGCAAACAGGTTGAGTCAAAAATGGTGCTGCTGCTAACCCTGCTTCATAATCATAGGACTGAAGTTTTTGTCTTGTCCTTTGGCTGAAAAACAGCTTTCCTCTCCATGAAAGACTTTTTGCAAAGCACTTCAATAGTTTTTGACGTCAGTTACAGAAAATGACAGATGGTGAGGTGAGCAGAGAGTAGCACTTTCCCATGGCAGAAACCAAAATGTGAGTGTCTTAGGGGACCGGGGAAAGGATGATGGGCAGCAGCATGTGGTTTGTTTTCATCTATGTGTGTGTCATGGAGAGGGAGACAGACAGAAAATGGGGGTTTGGTTATTACATCCATACAGTGCATTTTCAATCTTGACTTAGATCCTTACTTAGATCTTCTTTTACTGATCCAACTAAGACCTCTCCTCATCTTTTCTTGTCTCCTCTCCTCTCCACCTCCTCCTCCCACTCCTTTTGCACATAATGTGTAAATAGTGAAAACTAATAGCAGATTTAGACAGAGCCAGAGCGAGGGCTTATTTGCCTCTTTCTTCACTGATCTAAGAGGCAGAAGACAGACGGAGAGGCGAAGCGGTGGAGGCAGGTAGATGCGCACACCACTTGAAAGCTAAGGCTTGTGATATGAGAGAAAACAAAAGGTTAAGTGGCTAGTTGTAGCAGAAAGAAAAGGGAGAGATGCCGGGAAGGCCGATAGCTACTCAGAAAGTGATCTTAAACATAGGTGTGAGGAGCCCTGTGGGGATCTGCCAGGCCTGATGAATCTCCACAGCGAGAGAGGCGAAGACGCACAGTCAGAGATGGAGCGATAGAATAATGTCAGGGGCAAAGAGGCGGGCTGAGTTTTCCACGTGCGTTCCCATGCATCATCATTACTCCTCTCTGCAAACATCCCTCCCCTGCCCTCCCTCGCTCCCTCTGTTTTTAATGATTCGCCATCCTTGAACTGCAGCCCCCCTTTTCCGCACAGCCTCCCCGACACTCCCCCTCTATGAGAGAGTGTCTAATAGCCAGATGACAAGGCACAAAGGCTTCCATTGTGTCCCACATGCCTCATACTACCGGCCTGGCAGGCCAGTGATGCGCTGCCTTGTAACCTAGCGGGAAGCTGAGAGTTGCCGCTCCCTCCCTTTCTCTCCGTTGCTGGAGATATGATGCAGCACGCTAACGCAACCTGACAGGCGGGCCACAAAGACTACCCTGTTAGAAGCACTTGAGTGGGAGTTTGCTTCGGGCAGGGGAGGTGATTTGCATGTGTGTGTGAGAGAGAAAAAGAGAGATTGATTCTGTTGACCCAGTGGGGTATCTACGGTCGGTTGCAGGACTCCTGTGGTAACAATTAGCTCCATCCATTGTCCATACTGAAACCATCTGATCTTTCAAGGCAGTGTGTGAAAATGGATCCAGGGTGGCATTCCCAAGCATGATGAAAGCCCGGGCGAAATCCCGCCCACCCCCTTTAACATGGGAACAGGCCTGACCCGGCAGGGGAGGGGACGGGATGTATATTGTTTGTGTGTGTTTTGGGGTTTTTCATGTCTCATAGCTTCTGGGAACATGGACCGCAGGCTTGTGGCTTTCCAGTTGCAATGTGTAGCCAGACCCAGCTTTTGTTTCCTTGACCTAGATTCCTCACATTCATTGTGCCAGTAAAAAGTCTATAGAGTTACATAATGGAGAGCCATGCTTCTCTTGGCCGTGGCCTTCACTAGTACCTCTGACATGCTGCAGTTACTGGACTGTTTCAGCTTAAGTGAAGCAGCAGGCACACTCGAAAAACTCCAGAAACACTTGAATTATTAGCTTTTGTGTGCCTGCAGAGCAAAAATATTGAGCTGCGTTGAACAAGCAGTAAGCAAGAACCCGCAAATGCTTTTAATCAAAAATATTTTCAACACCACTTTTTGGCAGATGTTAATAGGGGAGAATCGACCAGGCAACATAACGCTGCTGATCTGTAGTCCCAGTGGTAGTGGTTTCATCTCCTTAGGGGATGAGTAAGAGAACTTCATTTCATTTGCAATATTTTTGAATTTGGTCTGCTTCTATTCCCCAGCAGCCAAGTCTATCCTTCAATACTTCCTGCTGAAAATCATAAAAAATGCTGTTCAAGTTTCAGAGTAGAACTCTTGTAGAGTGTGGGATGCGTAGGATGCTCCTCACTGTAAATTTTTCATTCCTTTTACTGTTGGAATATTTCTCTTTGTTACTACGCTGTGTGATTATTTTTTATTCGGTTTCTCTCTGCCAATTTCTACTAGTTTGAACCCTGCCTCTCATCTGAAAGAGGGACTGTGCGTTTGTGCATTGGTGAACAGATTCAAACTGAGTTAAAAACCGCTTCACATTGCAGTCAAAGCAAATCTGCGATGACTTTTGAGTGTGCAGCTGATCAGCGAAGTAGTGAAAATAAGAAGAGTCTGGAACACTGTGATAAAATATCCATCAGAAGATTCGCCAACAGCAGAATTAATCTCACAATGGGTAAAGCCGTGTATTTACTGTCTCTGTAGGTGTCTTGCTGGGAGAGGTGTTTTATCTTAATGAGTGATGTTCCTCACAGTAGCTCAGTGCACGTGTCATCAGGAGTCTGGGTGACATTACTCACAGCCTGGCATCTGCTTGATTTTGATTCGTCAACATCTTCTGATCTGGTCTGACCTACGGGATCTTGCGTGAGAGAGTCTGGCAGACGTCGACAGCAAACACAGCCGCGTTCTGGCCTTGTAGAGCTGCGTTTGAGAGCACACTAAAGAGAAGGAGCAGATGTAGAACATGGAGCTAGATTTTGAGGTGTTGCTGCTGCTGTGATGTCTGTCAAAACAACTGTAACATGATGTTTTATGTAGATGGTGGACGCCAGTGCTCAGGTTAATTACGTACCCCCTGCTAGGCAGCTCTGAGGGGTTATTGATGCAGCTGAAGCCATTTTCAAAGCACATCTTTTGTGTCCTGCTCCGAGGAAGGAGCTGCTGCCCCGCAGGTGGAGCCCACGCAGAGGAAGAGTGCTACTAAAGCAAACACAAGGGAAATCTCTGTTTCTTCCTTCTGAGCTTCCTCTCTCTGATGTTCTGTCACTCTTGAAGATGACAGCCGCTACGCTTCCTCAGTCCATGCTGTTGTTCCAGAGAGGCAACACTCCTGATGTTTTCTAACTGCGTTTTATGATGCGCACATCAGGATTTCGATGAACGTGCCTAATTAATGTTTCATCACATGACAGCTTCGATAGGCCATCTTTGCCACTTAGTACCTCGCCTCCTCAGGTGGACAAGGGCCCTTCCGATTCGGAGCTCGCCGCGTGTGTCGTTGTCCGTCAGAGGAGCAGCTTCTTATGAAGTTAAATTTCAGAAGAACGTCTTCTTAATTGTCTCCAAATCAAATCATCAGAGTGGGCGTTCGGTAAATGTGCGCCATGCAGATGCCCTCCTACGTGATTTAATTGTTGGACTGACCCAGATTTCTCTTCCCTCTAGGTAAGGTGTTGAATACGGATCTGCGTCACTACCTCAGCCTGCAGTTCCAGAAGGGCTCCCTGGACCATAAGCTCCAGCAGGTGATCAGGGACAACCTGTACCTGCGCACCATTCCCTGTGAGTAGCTCCCACAGCCTTGGGCACCTCAGTCTCCTCTCTCGCTGTCTGGGCTCTGCTTGTTGCCCCCTGATCCCTCCAGATGGAGCCTGGTCTGTTGTAGCACTACCTGCACCATTCTGCCTTATTTCCTTGTCTGCCTTTCCTGTCTTTTCAAACGTAGTAGAAGCACCCAATCTTAGGATTAATATAACTATGAGGTCTGAGGGGAACCTGAGTAGACTTTGACATGATAGGCTGTCATTACCACCATGAGTGGAACACAAACTTTATTGAAATCAAGAGCAATGACACGCAAGTTTTTATGTTTAACAGAGTGAGTGTTGAGGCTGAATATATGAAGTAATGAAGTAACACTTACTTCAGATCAGATCATAGTCAGACCTTGGTTATCTTACAGTTGAAGGTGTGAAAGAGTTTCTCCATTCTCTCTTTGCTTTCTATACCCAAGTATTTTTTATCTTTATGAGTCTGCTCGGCTGCTCCTTTTAGAATAGAAGAATAAATAACCGGGACAGAGTGATTTGTTTTTATACTCGACTGATTTTAAAATGGACAACAAGGCCAACAGGCGTAAATGAAAGAGCAGCTGCAACTCTCTGGGCTGCACAGCTGAGTTAAAAAAAAATAACAGAACACATTTACCATTAATCAGCGCTCCAGACGCTGTTTATTATATGTCTCATTTAGCATTTTGAAAGCTCTCATTTATGACATTATGCATAGAAGAAAAGTAATTTTAAAAGCAGCCTTCAAAGATACATTTGTACAATAAAGCAGTAATGATTAATTGGAGATAATTACCTTTTTTTTTGCAGTTTCTCATCTGGCTTAATGAATCTTTGCACCAATTTATTGTACAAATGTATAAAACAATTTCCAGTATAAAACACTATATGAGCCCTAAGCGCTCCTTAGCTATTTACTTACACTATATATTATACATTACCAGCAGTAACATCTCTTACATTTCACTTGTTTTGCCCAATTTCCCTCCATCATCATAAAGATTATTAATTATTTAAGCACTGACAGTACACATCATTTTCTAGTTTTACCCAATTCTGAGCATTTGATTCTCCTTCACAGAGCGAACATCAAATACATAAAAACTTGTGCCCTGCATATCCCATGTGAGACGTTGCAGTCTGGCTTCAGCAGCTCAGCATATGTCCCTCGTCCACTCGGCTCATGCCAGCCTGTGCCAGTGGCTTATCACGGCCTCACTGAACCGCACCGACCATGCGCCGAGCCTAAATAGCCACTACAGCATGATGCCTGTGCTCACAGCAGCCCGAATGGCATCTCAGAGTGAGAGAGGCATGACTTCCTCCTTCCACTGCACACAGCGAGGCTTCATTAAGTGTCACACTTGCCTTCCACAAAAGATGACGGGAGCTCAAGACAGTGCCAGGGGTCCAGGGCACCACCAAATCCCTAAAACTCTGCGAAATCCCAACCCCCCACTCCACTGCCAGCAACCTCTCTTTTTCTGTCAGTCCGTGGGCATTAATATCTGGCACAGCAGGGCAATCAGTTCCACGAAAAAGGGAAAAAAAAAAAAAAAAACAAGAAAGGATTGTGAAAATGTTAAAAAAAAGGAGCCTCAGGTTTTCAATCTGTCATTTTTTATTTTATTTTTGAGAAGATTGAAGAGGGCTCCTTTTAAGTTTTTAAGCCACAGAGACAAAAGAGAATAGAGCTTTGCATTGATGTCGCTGAACATGGAATATTTGTCCTACGCAAGAGAAACAAGAAGTTGAAAGCAAATCGTAAAAATTGACAATATCAAATAAAGGTTTTCTTGACGATCTCATAAAAAGACTGCATTTATCCACCGGGCCTATAAATGATAAATGCAACCTCAAGAAACGAATGGTTGCAAACGAAAAGCATTAATCAGCGTTAATTCCTCCTTTGCTGAATGCATGACTGAGATCATGAAAACGTCAAGCTAATGTAAGGCAAAATAAGGTGGTTGAGCTTGTTGGACGGTAGCTGCATAAACTTTGCTCCAAAAATCACCTTTTCAGTCTGATACCTGCAGTCAGTGTTGTGCTTTCAGGCCATGTGGCCTCCTCATAAATGTGGATGTGGGGTCCGGACTTTTGTAGAAGGGTATGTGAGTCGGCCAGAACCGAGACGTTTGACTTCTGTTTACTGCATTAATAACAGTATTCGATAGATAGTCCCACAGAGCCTCTTCTTCTGATATCTGTCTGGTATCTGGTAATCGTTTCTTCCTCTTTGTTCCCTTTTTCTTTGTCATTGTTCACTTTCCACTAGCATCTTGTAGCTAAACGCTCGTCACTTGGCTTCTGGTGCCCCCGTAGAGCCGGTGTTCAACCTGCTAGGTGGGAAACACACAAATCAGACTTCACACATAACACTTGAGCGTTGGCCTCTGTTCCACAGCAGCCCCTGCAGACCTACTAACTACCACTACTTTTCAGTTTGACACTTTTGTCCTACATTGTTTTCATGTGGCTGTTTCATCTCTTCAAAGCGGGGCCTGTGAGGAAACACACTCAAGATGGAAGTTAAAGCACTGCGTTCTTTCCCAGTGAGAAACGAGAGGCAAATTTCCTCTTGTCTTTTCTTCAAAGCACCTCATCCCAGCGCTCCTCTCAGATGATTAAATTTCTAGTTTCTAAGCAGTCCCTCTCCACACGGCCGGGCTGTAATAATACTGTTCCCTCACAGCTGTCCAGGTGTGGAGACGCAAGCGATTCAGCCATCTACAACGCATCAGCATCCGCAGCCTTTGTTTCCTCGTTTTCTTTTCAAGCTGTAATCCTCTGTGAAAATTCCATTACCTCCTGAAATTACAGTATGTTCTCGCAGCACTTGAGACACCAGATGATGGAAGTATAATTACAATGCCCCATGATGCTGTTATGAGAATTTAAACAGTAAAGGTAGTGAAACACATCCAGCCAAGTTGAGAATCTTCAAGTGAATTAACTGAGCAAACAATCAAAAGCTAAATCGGCACATTTCCCCATTCCCTCTTCCAGAAACAAGCTCATCTTTCCTCCTCCCTCTGTGGCTTAGCTGGCCTCCTCTGACTGCTCTGGTTGACATAATAAAAGATTGTCTCTGCAATAGACTAAGCTGTTTCAGATGTGATGGCTCACACTGCAGTCAGGATGGATGTTGACACAGAAAGAAAATGAAGAATGGGGACAGGTTCCTATTAAACTCGGAGGTAAAATCCCTCGTGCCTGCAGCACAGCCAGATAGCAGCAGTTCAGCTGAGGTACTGTAAAAGCCCTGATTACATCTGAAATGACGGTAAGCAGAGTCGGCATGTCGGCGAGCGTGAAATCATTTTCATAACAATATGTTTTCAGTGTCTCACAGATGAGAGCATCAATAAGGCAAAACATGACTCTTTCTTAACCAGATGCAGCACTTAGGCTGGATTATGATTTAATGACTGGAACTTTGCAGAAACTGGAATACAGTGTAGAGCTTTTTGGAGTGGGAGTGTGTTTTAGATAAAAAGCAAATTCAATATTTTAAAAAGGAGAGCAGGGAGAAAATAAGAAAAGTTGGAGCCCGTGTTGCTGCTTCAGGATTGTCTCGGGCATAAAGCGGCTGACCTTGACCGTCGTAACTGGCGGCAAGGAGACGGCGCGCCGTAAAACATGTCACTGATTTCTACTCCTGTGACCTTGGAGAGTTTCGCCTTGGTTTATGAATCTGAACCTGAAAAAGTCCTGGAAATAGGTCCAAATTTGAGGTACTTGTACTGTGAGGCTCCTCTTTTCATGCCGCTTTCCACCTCTACCCCACTACTTTTTACTTCACGGCAATCATTTGACAGCGTCAGTCACAGTTTTTCCAAACAAAACGTAGAATTTCTGGATTGAGAACTTCTATTTTTCACATTTTAAATACATTTTCCTGATTATACATACTTTATTTAACTAACATTTTTAATGCAGGACTTCCACTTGTAACAAAGTGTTTTTACAGTGTGGTGTTAGCACTTAATTAGAGGAGCTGAATAATTTCTGCACCACTTTTATAAGGCTGCCATCTTTCAGCTTATTGGACAGGGCTTTGTGAAGGTGAAGGTCTGGAGGCATAAATGTAAGAGTTAACTGTAAACTCAGTTCCTGCGTTCATTGTTTGTTTTATTGCACATACTGATGTCTCAGAAAAATCCATTAATAAGATTTTTACTGCTTTATGCTGACAAGTCTATACCTTTTTGTGCAATCATTAAATTGCATTATATTGCCATGGAAACCGGGGAAATGCTTTGTGGGTACACTGCAGAAATAAAAGTAGTGTCATTATTTAACAAATATGCAGAAGGTCAACAGTGGAATCCATTCTTGTACCATCTTCTCTAATTCTCCTCGATTACTCGTGGCATTCGTATGTTATTTAATTGCATCCTTAAGGACTGAAGGTGCCGTTGAACACAGAAGTCAAAGTAAAAGTGTGCAATTAAAATCCTGCTCATGATCATTATCATCAGTTACACTTGCTCTGTATTCTGACAGCTGTGCTGCTGTGTTTTCTCTGTTTCACATTTCGATAATGAATTCATTGCTCCGTGGTCTCAGCTCTGTTGACTATTCATGATGTAGACACAGATGCACCCCTGAGTGCTGTATTTGGACTTGAATCACATCCCTGTGGGCATGTTGGATGCAGTGTCACTCCCAGCTCCCCCACCCACCCCCGTATTAATGAATAGCACAGTCCATTCGTTTGGACCGTCCCTCTGTCTTAAAGTGTGTTATTGTTGGCAGGCACCACTCGGCAGCCCAGAGAGGGGGAAGTTCCTGGAGTGGACTACAATTTCATCAGTGTGGGGGAATTCCGTGAACTGGAGGAAGGTGGACTGCTGCTGGAGAGCGGCACCTATGATGGTAAGTCCCAACACGACATGTACTGCAGCTCCACAGCTCCATAGATCAGCTGTTACAGCCACGTCCAGCTTCCAGCTGAAGCTCCCAATACGGCCTGCAGAACATTAATGAATTCAGAAAACGCTCATCCAAAGTTAAAGTCAAATTATTCTCCATCTCCGTCCTCGCGACTCCGTGGACCCACCATCAAACAGCTCGGGTCCCAGGTTGGCCATTCCCTGGCCGGACTGCGGAGCTGTTTTGGTTTCATTTTCACTCGACAACTGCATTGAGTCTCAGGCTGAGTGCTGTTGTTTGCCTCCTGCCTTTAGTTGAGATGTGGACTCATTCAATGGTAGCTGAACTGTGGGTTTTGGTTTTAGCTCTGACGGCCTTCCTGGTGGAGGTCTGAGAGCGTTTTCTAGTGAAGTACCTTGTTATCATCATGGATTTTCCATGGTTTGTTCACACTGGTATCGGATCATAAAAATAGCATTTATTTTGTCAAAAATTGAAAATAGTAAACAATAAGAGGCCAATATGACTTTTTTTTTTTCTTTTTTTTTGCTTTGTTTTTTGAAAGTCCAGCTCCTGCAGTGTCTTCTTTGAAAAATTCTGTCCCTCAGACAAATGCAGCTGAGGATTCCTGCTGTAGATGATGAATATATAGCCAGTTTATTTTGAAGGAGGAAGCAGGATGAGTTTAAAAACCACGTTGATTTGAGCTGGTATGAATTTGTGACCGGAAATCTGTCAGGATTGACTTTCCCTGTACTGCAGCTGGGGCTGGATATTGAATTAAATATTGATTTTTGTGTACCAAACTTTGCTTTGGTGCGAGCATTAGAAGACGTAAAGGCTGGAAGTTGGCATCGAACGCTCGGTTCAATTCTGAGACTTGTTATGTAAAAGCAAAGTTCTTGTAAGGCCAATTGTGATAAGACAGCATTAAACACTGACGCACTGAGATGTTTTTCAGATTTTCTTAAAGGTGTCACCACCACGACACGGACCCACACGGGGAATGAAAATCCTGTGACTGACGGCAGGTCATGCAGCACTTCACTGCCTTTTATGTGTGTATTTATGTCCTCAGTGAGAGCTCGCCAAGAAGTAACTGAAAAAGAACATTAGCAGTCGAGACTGCAGCTCGACCTTGTGCCATGAATAATGAGGAACAGGTAGGAACAGGATGAAACAGACGAGTTTTACCATAATATTATAGGAAGATATTTACTTCTTAATCTTACATAAATTGGCTTCATACGGTGCTTATAGCAGTCACAGATGGATTTAGTGGTACTTTAGCCTTTGAGTCGATGCTAAAATCACATATCTGCTCCCATAAAATACGCCGGTTGGTCAGTTTTGCCGATATAAACAAACTGCACCGGAGTTCATTTTGAACAGGCAGCTTTTCAGGGTGTCTGAGGCTGTTTGTTTGAATTTAGCTGACAGCTTTCACAGCAGCGACAGACTCCACAGAGAGGTCTGGTGTGAAAACAAATGAGCTAGAATAGAACAAAGCTAATTTGGGAAGACCATAAGAGAAAAACTACTCCCTGAAGACAGAGGACGGTACAGTACATCGTCCCAGTCCGCCCCGGGGACACGGCTGCAGCTGAGGATCAATCCCCACGCGACGCTCGGGTTATTAGTTCTCTTGTGAATTTGCTGAGCTGTGCACTGTTAGGTCATCGGGTGAAGTCAACACATTGCACATGCCATCAGCCTGTCACCGTAAAATGTGAACGAACCAGAGATAATATATCCCCAGGTGAGTTTCTTGCTGAGAAGAACTTCATCCTGGTCCTCTACACATGTAGTAAGAGCGCTCTCATCTGCCCTCTGTCCCACCCCCACCCCCCCGGGAGACTGGGCCTTCATCCCTGAGCCTATGAACCAGTCAACAGAATGAATAATGGATCTGCTCTGCCCCTCCCGGCTTAATGCAACACAACCGTGTGTGTGTACTGAAGGCATAGATTCAGAAGCCCTCAGAAAGTTAATCATTAACGCCCAGACTTTTGACCTGTGATTCACCACAGATAAACTGTTGGATGAACTTTTCACACGCAAACACTGACGTACAGACAGTCAGGCAGACTCACTGAAGGGCAGGGAAAGAGAGGGAGAGATATTTCCCACCTAATGAATGATTTCCTCATGGTGAGTTAGTCATTGACTACAGATCTGTTAGTAGTCGCTACAGGCCGTGTGCTGTAAAATTAGCTGTAATTCACACAGACGTGCAACGCTTTGGGGATATATTTTAAAACAGCATTGAGTGGTGTGTGAAGACAGTTGAACTTTTTGTGGAGGCGCTGCCTGGATTTCCCGTTTTAATGAATTTTACATCGTCCCCTTTGGTCAGAGATGCAGGTTTAGCTGTAGCAGAATAAAATTTTGATTGAATTCAGGGTGAAACAAACACACCTAAATTAAATATACCATAAACGGCCTCTTGGTGGAGCCTTGCACTTTAATCTCACCCCAGTTCTCAGTTGCTGCAGCTTTTAATCTCACGTTCTCTTCGTGCTGTGTGTGTAGTGTTCACATTTCCTTATGTCTTCTCTTGTTTTGTTGTGTTTTATTGTTTCCATGCTGCAAAAAGAATTTTCCTCTTGTGGGACTAAATCTGAGCTGAACTTTGAGTGTCGAGGGCTCGGGGAAAACCACACTCTGTTCCAACCTACTTTCTCATTGCAGTCAGTCATTATTCATCCCTCCCTCCCCAACATGCCGAGCTTCTCCAGTGCATGTTGTGCTTCTCTGTCTGAATGAGACCTTACTGTACCTGCGCCTGATTGAATGGAAACATCGACCTGGGCGGCCATGTTCACAGCTGTGACTAATCCTCCAGACCTGTGAACAACAGGGGCTTGATGTAACCATGGTTAATCTGAAACCAATAGTGACATTCACTCCCACTGCTCTGCTGGAGCCAATGTATGAGACAATGAGCGTTTCACAGGTTGGTTGTCATATCTCTCACCAATAATAGAAGTTATTTCAGGAGGCCAGTGTTAGAAAAAAACACTAAACCAAGCATAAAAGAGGAAAATTGTCCGTGTTTATGATTACTCCCCAGCATTAATCCATTACATTCTCAGCCCCCAACAGTCGCTCTCTGCATTCCAAGCAGGTCTTAGCGGCAAAGTTGACTCAGCTGTCGGTGGAGTGGATGGGAGCGTTTGAACGGCACAAAAACAAAGAGATTAATTTGCCAGTTTTAGTTTTACAGAATGATGGAAGTGTCGGGGTGGGAGTAATACTTGTTACCTTGGCTGTGCCCAAACTCCCAAGAATTAGATTTGCGTGCGTGCGAGAGTGTGTGCATGTATGTGAATTAGGGCATATCCAATTTTCTACCCCTCACGGTGCAGGAAAGCCAGCAGTATGAATCATTCATGACAGAGACAGGGAGCTGAAATGGACAAGCAAAATTCAGGGAAAGCAGGTGTCTCTCTGCTCTGTTGAAACTCAGAGTTAGCAACAGTGAGGTTGGTACAAGGTTGATATGAAGACATGTCTTTTCTGTCTTACTGTTCCCCAAATTGTGTTAACATTTATTTAGTATGTCTTCCATATATCAGTATGTTATGGGCTCTCTTTTCTTCTTGTATAAAGCAAGCTGGTTCCAGGTCAGCAGACTGATTGTCTTGGGACTCCATGAGGCCGTATGCCTGCACCGTCCATGTTTGCATGTTAGACTGGATGGGAAGCATTACCTTGATTGGGGAGGTAGTTTCATTGGTCGGCATAAAAGTGGCCTTCTGCAAGGATGCATTGGAAATACAGAACAGTACAGAAGTGCACAGCGCGAACGAAGCATAAAAGGCTCGGACAAATAAAGAAAAGGACAGTTATAGACTGGACAGCGCTACGGTACTTTCATTCTAGCTGACAGTTACAGACTGTAGTTGTAAGCCTGTTCGGCGCCAATTTGACAGGGGAAGTCGATGATGAAATCCCCTTTGTGCAGTACAGAATGTATTCCCTTTGACAATCATGGACTTTACTGGAGAAGAAATGACCGTTTACCGTTCTCCTTGTTTTACTGGACCGCATTCCCTACAACCATTTTATAATAGGGTCTTTTTTTGGTATTATAGGCTTTGTGAAGTTCTGAGGCAAAGCTGCATAGCTGTGGATTAGATAGAAACAGGGCAACCGGCCAGAAGTCACAGAGGAGGGAGGGTGCAAAGGTGCTGCACTAGCAACAGCTGCCCACTCCTAGGAACTGGCAAAACGGAGGCTAGAAAGATTAAAAAGTGCCTCGGCTCTGAGAACTGCGCTGCTGAAAGCACAGGAGTTGGATTAGTGTTGTTACTGGACGCATCCAAATAGCATGCAAGAACAAAAAACTAAAATCTAAAAGTGGAAGAACAGAAGATAGATGGATAAAGAGCGAGGGATTAGGATGGATGAGAGCAGCTTAATAAGAAAAATAAGGATGAAAGTAAAGGCAGGAAGGGTGTGTAATTTATACTGGGTGTCACTACACAGACTGAGGAGATGAACATAAAGTAGAGGGGAAGTTTATTTATGAGAGGCAGGTCATCTCGCCACACACACACACATATACACACACACACAGGGAGCAGAGGAATGCAGGGTTGACAAGGTTGGCTCGTAAAGTGTGGGCATCCATGCCAAGCAGCGCCGCCGGAGCCCCGTGCCAAGGCTGGAGCACAAGATGGGCTTCACCCGCCTGGGGCACTGGCAGTCAGCGGTGAGGCCTGGGCAAACTGGGCACTGCCCAAGAGACTGGGAGCCCAACCTCAATGATTAATGAGGGTCTGTGACTGCGGTTGGCAGGTTCACAGAGGCAGGGGGGGTAAACGCAGAGAGAGAGGGTGGGGTTGGGGGGAGCTGATGAAGGCTGAGCCAGACAATAAGCCCTTGAGAGGTTTTCCCGAACTTCCACAACATATGGGGTGGCTCCGATTTCCATTTGTGTTTGAAAACATTGCCTCAAATCCATTTGCTCGCGTTTCCCTTTGCTAAATGACCATGACTGCATGCTCTCTAGCACTTCTATCACAGCTCGTAATGAAAGTTTTTCTCAGTGATACAGTGCGATTGAAAGAGGTTATGTCTCAGTGCAGATGGTCACAGTCCGACTCGCATTTTATTCAGATTCTCATAAGTCGGAGATGAGATATGCTGGCAGCTGCCGACTGAAACGTGACATCTGCACACACACATACGCGTTCTTTCTCACCCATCAACGCGCATGCACGGTTCAGCATCGGGGTGTCTCCGTGCACGGCAGCCTTTTAACGGGAAGCAAAGTTTAAAAAAAAAAAAAAAATGTTCCCTCCGACATGAAACTACTTCTTTCTGGCAGCAAACACAACCCTGCATGTGTAACATGAGTGAATGACTGTGTAATTCGCTGACACTGCCAAGCAAGTGTTGGCCCAGGCTGTTAAAATGAAAACGGCTTTGCTTTGCACTGTCCACCCACCACTCTCACAAGGCTGCAAAAAAGAGCTTTAATGTAATAACACTGCTGAAATTATCAGCCCTCTGTGCACGCTGTTGCTGCTGCTGTTACCTTTAACACCGCCGCTACTTGTCATTTTGCCACCGCGTGACAAAAGGGAAGCGCGATTGGAATTACATAAGCCGCCGAATTTGACGGCGTGATGAGTTGTAATATTTTTATCCGCTGTTCTTTTCTGCGCCTCAGACAGACTTGCCTCTTAAAGGTTAAACATGGCAGCCAAATTGAGACATACATGAACCTCAGCAGTTTTAGTCAGTCGCACAGAACAGTAGTAAGTATACATTTTGCATATGTTTCTGTATAATTGCTTGAAATGCTCATATATCTCTGTGAGTGGGCGTCCGACAGTACAGCCTATAGAATCCCAAGGTCAGAATTTGATCCGTCATTAGCAAACAGCCTGCAGGAACGATGCTTCCCTCCATGATGTTACAGTATTTCTCAACTTTTCCTTTTTTTTGTGCTGTTGCTTCTCGCTCATTGTTCCATTTATGACAGATCGCAGCAGGTTGATGTGTTGATTCAGCGCCCGCTTCAACAGGTGGCTATTTTTGCACACACACACACACGGTCATGGGGAGCTGCTGGCGTGGAGGCTCCCAGGTTTTTGTTTTTTTCTACTTCCAAGATTGAGCAGTCCATTAATCTAAGGCACTAATTAAAGTTTGAGGTGGTCACTCTGACATCGTCAGGGCTGCCAACAGTGACCAGACACCCTGCTCATATCCGGACTGATTTTAGAATTTGTCCCGGCGTCCCAGCAGGGGAGGTCTTTGTCCTGGTAATGAGACATTGGACATCTTTTAATGAGGCTCAGGGAAAGGTTAGATCGGGGTTTTCTCTGCGCCTCTTGCTCTCTAGATGGCGTCAGTCGTGAGGGAAAGCGTAGCAGCAGCCTGCTATTTAACTGCAATTCAGAGGATCAACTGGGACAACTGGTTTCTGTCCTCTGCCGGTCTAACAGTGGTGGCTCATTCTGGACCGCCAGTTTGCAGTATTTCATAGTGTTGACAGGCAAGCTAATTCACACTTTAATTTGGTCACATCCGCATCATTTAGTCTATTATTCTTTAGTTGCTCACTCACGTCTTTATTTATTACTTATCTATTAGAATCACAAATATCCATCTGTTTGATCGAGCCCACTCTTGTTGCCCATGTCCCGGCTCTTTTTAATAATTAAATCTAATTGCCGCAACTAGTTGAAATCTTTGATATGATAAAACACACTATATGCATTTGTCACATCAAAAGAAAGACTGTGCACGTTTATTTTTGGCCCATTAGAATATTAAAAGGACTGAGCACTCTATTCAGTGAAGCTGTGGATAATTAGTCAGTACTGTTGTATATTACAGTATGATTTTACATGCGCTAAGTAAAATAATAGAACTGACTGTAGATGTCTGGGGAGCCTGGCTGTGCCCCACAGTGATGGCATATATGATGCTAAATTAAAATGTGCTTTTTGTTGAAATTACTTGGGGTGAAAGCCAAATGAGGAGCAGCATACAAACAGCTCATTTAGCGATCTTAGCCCAAAGACTCTGCAAAGAGACGTCTCACTCGGTTCTGTAGGCTAAGTTAAAAACAGCCTGCTCCTGTTCTTTTCCACGTCGCGTGGTTTCACATCCACGCTGAGTTATAAATTCTCGTCAATGGCTGCTTTTCATACTGTGGCTCATTAGTACAGTATAATTACAACACGATCCATCTCGGTGCACTTCCTTATTGTGGCCAGTGTCTCCCAGCTCCTTGCTAATAGGTACTTACAGAGGCTACGTGCACCTTTGTGTGAGCTTGAGAAACTGGGGAGTGCACAGAGCAAATTACCACTTCTAATTTAACTCCCTCAATTTGCATTCTGTTAGTAAGCATCCTATTAATTCCAAACCTGGTAAAGAATTTAATGGTTTTCAGTGAGGAACTGATATTAACGCTTCATAAATTAAAACACGGATTAATGCAATTACCTTAATCAGTTATTATGTATGACTGTATTTACATGCACATGAGTCTGTATCCTGTCTTGTGTTTCTTACTTTCACTGTGGCAAACGATGGTTAAACAGGCTTTTGAAAATATTTCTTTAAATGAGAGAAATTAAACTCAAAGCAAACATCGGTCCTCATTTTGCTGTGTGGAACTTTAATTCCCTTGACACAAAATTTCCGTCAGTAAGAAAAGTGCTCTCTCTTTCCCTCAGCCTCCCCGTCCTTCCTCCTTTGTTCCCATTCTCGTTTCGCTCTCCTCCTCCCGGTAGACTCCTCCGTCACAGTGCCTGTCCGCTCCCCGATGCACCGTTTAACTGTTACAATACAATGTTCAGCCTCTCAGACACAGCTCGGTCTTAGTCCCACACAAACACCGGAGGGCTGCGGTCTCCCAGAGACTGAGAACAACCAGTGAATCAATATTTGTACCATCATTTCCCAACTATTTTCTCACCTCCTGTGCTTTTAAGTTTTCATTCTTTCTGTTATTCCTCGTGCTGTTGCACGGAGAGCGAAGGTAATGAGTGGTAAAGTGGGTCATCCCCTCCTATAGCTGAGGAAAGACTCGCTCTGTGGAGTGAGGCTGCTCGCCGCCTTAGGCGCCAACATGACAGCAAAGGCAAGCGGATGGACTCGAAGGGGCAATCGAGTGCTTGAGAACCCACCTTGGCATAAACGCTGTAGTCACTGTTCCCCCGGGAATGAAGCAGTAAATATGACAAAACAACAGTCCAGGATTTTGTGTTTGGTCTGAGGGCTGGGACCACGACAGCGATGAATCATAATAATATTAAACACATAAAAACCTGCATTTTAGATATAGAGATACTGCACATACAGAACATCAACAAAAAGATTTAGACATTAAGGATTAAGAACAAAAATGTGAATTTAATTAATGAATTAGACAACCTTTCTGTCTCATGGTCGTCTTTGTCGCAGATGGTAAACCAACAAGTTGTTACAAGCTCCTGCTATGGAGGTGCGCCTGATCAGCGGGTCTGGGTCTGGGGAGACAACATGACCCTCTCCAGCATGCGTTGCTGTGAGTAAACCTTCCCCAGACCAGCAGTCAGCGCTGGCAGCAGCAGTGGCGCCCAATGGGAGGAAAAAAAAAAGACTTTCTCTTATCTAAGAAAGTGTTCCAAAAGCTGAGTTACGACAGAAAAAGCCTGGCCTCATTTTGTTCCAACCAATACAGCTCAGCCAGATATGATTTGTAGCCAACGACGAGACTCCCCCGTGGCTTTTAAGACATTTAAAAAAACTGCTTCAGCTGAGGTGAGATGGCCTCTCCTTGATCTGAACAAAGTGGTTTTGCTGCTGCACTGGGGCTTGTTTGTCTCTTCCTGTTCTCTGGTGTCCTGCAAAGCCAAGACGAGACCTGCAGTTCTTTCCTACGGTGTTTAACCTTTGCGACTGTGTGTGTGCCCGTACTCGCGGCCACCATGTTGTTTCCAGGTCCCTGCTTCCATGAGGGGCTGCTGTGGGGTTAGAGCGTGGGGGTAGATTGTGGGTTAGCTGAGTGTAATGCGGTAATGGAGAGTACAATAAACATGTGAGGTGAAACCTATTCGTGAGTATATTTTGTCGTCTCCACCTCATTCCAGGCAACTACTATGGGACCCCGAAGCCCCCTGCAGAGCCCAGCCCCGTGCAGCCGGACCTGGTGGACCAGGTCCTGTTTGATGAGGAATTTGACACCGAGGTCCAGCGAAAACGCACAACCTCCGTCAGCAAGATGGACAGAAAGGACAGTGCCGCGCCGGAGGAGGAGGAGGAAGAGGAGAGGCCTCCGATGGTCAACGGCCTGGCTGGTGAGAAGCACAAGTGTCTGTTTCTGCTTCTGCTTGTTATAATGCAGCTGTGCTCCCTGCTGCTCTCCTCCAAATTTAAACCCCAGCAGTGTTTTGTTTGCTCAATTTATTTATTTTTTTGCCCACAAGTTCATTATATTATTCAGAGAATGCAAAACAGCGGGACCTCTTTCTCTTCCCTCCTTATCATTCTTTTCTCCCAACAAACATTCTCAGGATTAGCTGTTCTGCATGCAAGGTCAGCACTAAATCACAGCGCCGCAAAGTCGAGTAGTAGCCAAAGTGTGTCTGAGATCAATAGAAGCAGTCCCTCGGTTAGAGGGATAGACCGTCCTTGTTTGATTCCCCCGCAAAGATGTCCTCACATGGCTCAGGGCGCAAACAATATCAGGACATGTTTCACTTAATGAATGGTCCTCATTGTGAGAGTGGTTCCAAAACCCCTAACTGCTGTGCTGTTAGAAAACGCTGCATAATAGAAGCGGACTGGTCAGAATTGCGTGCCAACATGTTCAATAATAAGCATCCATATGAAATCGTTTTCACTCATAGTACCGTTCCCCTCTTTTAAACCAGCCAGCTGAGGAGAGGAGCAGCTTGTGGCCCTTTGCCGGAGCAGGCTGTTCTGTCCTCTGTCACGGCTTCAATGACAGGCCTCTGACAGGCCTCAAACACACCCCGGCCCGGTGCACTGTGGCACTGCCGCTCCAGACTGTGGGCCAAATGAGCCACTCTGCACAGAAAAAAACCCAGTGCTGCAAAAACAGCTAATTACCAATGCATACTGCTTAAATTACCCATTTTGTTATTTTGTGTGTTTTTGTGATACTTGAGGATAATTATCCAAAGATTGTGCCAAGACATTTGCAGCACAATTCCCAAGAGATATTTTGAATTTAAGTTTTTTTTTTTCTTTCTCTTTGTCAGGAAGATAACTTTCTTGCCATTACAGTGTTGATGCTATAACTAAGACATGAGTATATATGTACTGAATGCAAATGTCAGTGAATTGTCTTCACACCGATGTGGAACATAGTGAACATCCTACTCATAAAGAATGTTTAAATGCATTATATGAACCATGTTTAGCATTCACTAGAGGAAGGCTTCTTCACACTGACTTACATGTCAAGGGACAAAGAAGAAATTATTCAAATAAAAGATCAAGCGAGCGTCCAACTGCACATCTCACATCCGAGAGGAAAAGAGAGAAACATTGTCAGAGACACATCGTCTCTGTGGCCTTGGGCTCCAGCGATGGCAGTGTGGAGCCCAGCCAAGAAAAACCACTCATTGTAGAAGGATGTCAGTCTTAATTCTGTAGCTCATGGGTTGTCTAATCTCAAAAGCAGTTTATTATACCTTTGTCAGCATGTGGATGGATTGGACTGTTCAAGTGGTGAGGGTGTACAACAAAGGGGCTTGTGGAAGACGTATTACCATGCCTCGAAGGTAGTTTAATAATAGTCATGCATTACCGTTAACAGCCATTTTTCTTTTGTGTCCTTTTAGCGTTCTCGTCAGTTTATGAGGCCTACATGCCCACATCTGCAACAGCCCAGTTAATATTTCTCTGCAGGGGCTGAAAGCTGCCACAGCCTCGAGCAAGTGTCTGTATGTAGTCATTTATTCTGACTGTATAAGTGCAGAAACCCCCCTCCTGGTTCCATCGTGAAAAAGAGGCCCCAATTTCAGCACAAAAAGCTCTTGGCTTGTCCCAGTCAACAGCTGTCACTTTCCATCCCTGCCATTCAATTACCCCAGCCAAACAGACTGAGCATTCAATGCCACGATGAAGCTAGGTCATACACAGCCAGATGAAAACCTGCAGATAAGAGCCTCACACGGACACACACGCACACACACACATCAAGATTAGGCAAACGCACACGCACATGCATCAGCCTGTGTGACACTAATAGAGTTGTGATGTGGCGCTCCTGGCTGCGTTGAAGCATTGGTCAGCTCTGCCCTTGCCTGGGAGGCAGTTCCCAATACATCGCTGCTGACATGCAAATCCTATGGCAATTGCTGTGCTTCCGTCCTCTCGCTGTGTACTCTCTCTGTCCCTCTCTCTCTCTCTCTCTCTCTCTCTCTCCGTCTACCCCTTCCTCCCTTGTGGATGTAACCGTCCACCCAGTGTACAGAGGAAAATCAGCTCGAGCGACAGCAGGAGCAGCAGCAGCAGCAGCAGGGAGAGATGCAAGGAGCCCAGAGGAGCTCCAATGGCGCCACACTCTCACCTCCTGTCTCCTTCTCCTTCTACCACCTCCCATACCCCTATACCCATCCCATTCCTCTTTCTATCTCCATGCCCGTGTCCCTCTCTCCATGCCGGGCCACAGAGCACAAGGACAAGGCGGAGTGGAGGAAGACGGTGCCCAGCTACAACCAGTCCGCCGGGGCTATGGACTTGCGTGCGTGGAAGCCCCAGGATGAGAGTCAGGAGCCTTTGCCTAAAAACTGGGAGATGGCCTACACAGAGACTGGCATGGTGTATTTCATAGAGTAAGTAGCCTTACTACTGCTGCTTGGCTTGCATTGTTTTGGTCCTGTTACTCTCCCATTATATCAGCATTATGCCAATCCCTCTGCCAGTGCTCTCCCAGTTGATCTCTTTTGCCGCCATGGTGAGCCAAATGTGGGGAGAGATCTGGCAGCGAGTCCTCTCTGCTGCCCATCCAGCGTCTTCCTCTGCGTTCCATCAAACCAGGTGTTGGACATGGAAGCGAACAGCAGGCTCAGCAGTGGCAGTTGTGTTCTTCTCGATGAAGTTTTTTCTTTCATTTCCACTGTGTTTGATGTCAGGTCTGTTGGCCAGTGCTAAAAGCAGCATGGCCCGCATTGTTTACCTGGCCTGTTAGTGTAGCGAGCAGTCAGTGCTGAGCCTCTGACGGAGCCAGGTGCTGCTGCTCGCTGCTAAATCAATAGCTCATTCTGCCAGCCAGAGAAACAACAGGCTAAATAGAGCTCGCCACCCCTGACCTGCTCTCTCAGTACTGCTCTCTATGATCTCTGCAGCTGCTCACTCTTTTCTCTCTGTGCTCCATGAATTTCTCCTTGTCCTCCCTCTTTACTCTCTCTCTCTCTCTACTACCTCCAAAGATCCTCTGAGCTTTGTTAAATCTTGACTAATATTTTAAAGGCTTCTTTAATAAGCCATTCGATCCCAGAAGATTAGAAGTTAACTACACTTTCTGTTATCCGGGAGCTTTTAGCTGTGTTTGTTTGTTACAGCTGGTGGAATAGCTCCTGGCTGAAGTGGCTCCTGAGAGTTGCCGGTGCTAATTACTTAATCGTCATGGTGTCTCAAATGTTTTTACTGCACCTAAAGCCCCGTCTCCTCTTTGTGCTTAAGCCACAACAGCAAGACCACCACCTGGCTGGACCCCCGCCTTGCCAAGAAGGCCAAGCCTCCTGAAAAATGCGAGGAAGGAGGTGAGACATTATCTGAAGGTATTTGTGGTGTGGTAGTAACAGTTGCATGAGTGCTCACAGCCCTCAGCCCCCCGCATATCCCTCCTCTCTACCACCACACGCTTACATCTCATCCCAGCTCCCTGCTGCACATAGCAGTGTGTGCATGAGCCACATCCCTGCCTCTCTGAAGAGGGTGCTGGCTAACAGACGGTGATTCAACAGCTGAGCGGGCCTGGTCGCAGTCATGCCGGTGACACAGCACAAACCTCCGGTCTCCAGCCTGCCCCTCTCCTCCTAATGGCTTCTGGGACACATGCAGCGAGCTCATCAGTGCAGCATCTCTCAAAAGACAATTTTCTATGGCCCCTCTTGCGTAAAGATCTCCTCTGAGCTGCGTGTGTTTGTCACACAGCAGCAGAAACTCAAGATGTTGCACACATACACACTGCTGGAGAGGAAGCCTGGTACTTTCCAGGGAGGCTGTATAACAACTGAGCTTTTCCTCCTTCTCTGCCTGCCTCCTTTGCAGTGCATATTAAGCCCTGAACACACAGTGACAAATAAAAGCAGTCCTCTTGTTCTCAGTGTGTAGGTAGGCATGCTGTGAAGCTGTCAGTCAAAGCACCATGCCTCATTGCATGTGTCCAATTGTCCATGTAGTGCCTCAGCAGCACTTGAAGTGATTTGCGTCTGCCTTTTCCCCGTCTGTTTTCCCCCAGAGCTGCCCTACGGCTGGGAGAAGATTGAGGACCCCCAGTTCGGCACCTACTATGTCGAGTGAGTAAACTTCTTCCCGTGCCTGAAGGGGCCCAGAGGGCTATGGCTGTGAACTGTTGTGGAGGATGTGGTTTTCTGCATGCTCATATTCAGCCTCTGTGTGTCTTTGCTGAAGTTAAAGCCAAAGAGGTGCAACATCAGGGCTTGGATTTATGCCTCTGTGGGTCATCTGGAGCTGCGTCTGCATGTTTGATTCCCTCAGAAAATGCTCTTAAATGAGTTTGTTAAATGCTACTTAAAGCCATATCATTGAATTCCAGAGGTATAGAGGTCTGCGTGGATTTTGGCATGCTGAGGTCGTTTCCCACAGTCCAACAGAAAGCATTTATGTCAGTGCAGATAACACTGGTGGGTTACAGCTTTGTGTGTTTGTGAAAAGGGATAGCGGAGACAACAATGACGTTTTATGGTCCCTGAGAGGGTGAGATTCCATCCTGATCAAGAGTGTAAACAAAAGCACAATTTTAGTCCCATTACTGTGGACAAAGAGGGAGAGACCTGCAGGCGGGGAGGGGGAAGCAGCACGTCTGTTTATGCTAGAGGGTCACTGCGAGGCTGCCTCTCCTCTGTCTCCGTCTCTTTGTCTGGCACATTTTGTTGTGAATGAACGGCCACATGCGACGACGTGACGCAAAGTCTCATTATCGCCCCCCAACTTCCAAACAAAACACAAGGTGTGGCAATCAGGGAGTGAGGAGGGGAGACAGAGAGCAGGAGAGGAAATGAAAGAGTGGAAGTGAAAGAGAAGGGAGTGTTTATCTCTCCTGACTTAATGGGGAGGGTATCTCTGTGCATGAGTCAGACGCAGCAAGAGCGCAGTGTGCTTTTCATTGAATGCGCACACTCATGCACACGCATATACCATCAGTTTCTCAGCATGTGGCTGATTCACTGTGCAGCATCAATGCATTTTGTCTTCCCAAGGTGCTGTCATGACCGGGATTTACAACTGTTAAAGCTCATTACGCAGATGAGCTACCTCTCTCCATTACCGCCTGAGCGTGGAGGGACATTTCTCTGGGTAGCAGGAAATGTCTCAGCACACAGGTGTGATCTGAGAGTCAATAATTGTTTTTAGATTGAGTTTGGTGTAAATTCGCCAAAATATAGCCGCTGATCCGGGTTTAGCAAGATTGTTCATTTCTGTAAATGCAAAGACAGGCCTTCCCGGGGCAAGCCATATAAAAAAGGGGCACATTTTCATTTACATCTATTTGCAGTTTATGAATTGTTTGATCATGAGATTACAAAACATGGAGCAGATGTTGATCATCATGGCAATGCAGGCTATCAGAGCGGAGTTTGCTGCTGATCCTCTCTATCCAATTCTCTTTGAATTCACTCGGCATTCAATTTTTTATTTCTGAGGTTCAGACTTGCTCTCAATCCATCTGTATGTGTTACAGTTTGGGCATAGACAGGTTTTGGAGTTGTGGTTTTTGCAGTGCATTAGAACAGCCAGCGTGCTGTATGACGTGCTGTCTACCCAGCATGTAGGCTATGCCACACCCAGCCCTCATAGTCAAATCACAGGTTTGCATGACAGGCAAAGAATAGTATCAACAGTGTGGACGAGCTGTCTTCTGTGAGGCCCAAAGATAAGAACGCAGACGAATACAAAGGCACAAACACAGCTGGCCCTCAGCCTGTGTGCAGTCAGCTGCTGTAGGTAACCAAATGAATAGAATAGTAGGATGTGTGAAGAGGAAAGAAACAGGATGGAAGCATTTCACCTATGCTTCACTTAACAACTTGTTGCACTGTTTACTGTTCTTGTTCTCATGTTGTTATCTCCCTTGCGCAGCCACATCAACCAGAAGACCCAGTTTGAGAATCCAGTTATGGAGGCGAAGAGAAAGCTGAGCGTCGATTTGCCCACGGTGGGACCGCCGCCGGCAGCCACACCCTCAGGTAACTGCACCCACAGCCGAGCCCCGAGCAGCACAAAGTGCAGAGGTGTTATTTACAGTGGCTCACAAGTGAGGAGTGAGATTGTCGCTGCCGAGAGAGTAGTGGTGACACTCAATGTGGTGAGACGTCAGTTTATTTTGAGAAAAGTGTGAATTTACTGCTGCGATAATGAATATGTTCTTCCACTTTAGGAGGACCTCAACCTTGTAGACGTCAGTGTTGTGGTGTAATGCACAGAGCTACAGTCTGTTCAGCAGTGTTGACATTAAAGGTCATGGTTTAGATTGAGGGCCAGGAAGTTTTTCTCTCGCTGGTCATCAGGGAACCAGACAGGAAGTGAGATCATTTGCTGTAAATTCCATCCTGGAATTTAAGAAGGAGAGAGGAGGAGCGCAAATTAACACATGACGAGTGCATATTTTCAGCCTTTGACTCTGGATTTCACACTCGCAGCCCAGCTGGAGGGATGGCAGTGTCAGTCAGTCTGTCGCTTTGGCTCAGACTCAGATATCTCACCTACAGATGGACATTCATGGTTCCCAGAGGATGAATACTGACTTCAGTGTCTTTTCCTCCAGCGCCACCGTGATTGTTTTTCAGTGAAATATCTCAACAACTCATAGCTTTTTATCCAGCACCATCATCAACGTTGTAAGCATGTTAGCGTGGCGACATTAGCTTCAGCTCAAAGCAGTCTTACATCGTCTCATACATGGCTGTAGACTTTTAGCCTTGTTCGTTTCTTGCCGGTGTTATGTCATTCAAACCGCATTCAGTACTGACAAGAGAGGATGTGTGAGAATACTGTTGACTCAATTAATAAAAAATCAAGGACAGACTTCAGCTGTAACTACAAAACATTCATTGCACATAATTGTTTTCAGAATAAACAGAAATGGTGGCAGTCAGTGTGCAGCTAACTTCTCAAACAGGTGTGATATTGGTAAACCGTCAACAGGTTCGCCCGTTGTGATTTCTCATTGTGTGACTTACGTTCCGCTGTGTTCTTCCTCCTCTTCCTCCCATAAGATGCTGCACAGTTGACAACGTTATTGAGACACAGATTCTGGCTTTATAGCTGTAGCTTTTTTGTTCAGTGGAGAAAAAAACTTTATAACGAGGCATTAGATGCGTTCTCCAAATACTGTAGCACTTTTATCATCTCCTTCATGCTGAGATGCCTGTCTGGAAGATGTTCTAACAGTTGACAGGCTGCTGATAAACAGCCCATAGCCTCTGAAGCAATGATATTCAATTTGAATAATGGAGCAGCGCTTCACTGGGCGGCAGAATTCATTTTGACAAGTAGATTATGAAATGGGGAGGACTCTGAGGTCCCTTTGAAAATGCTTTTTGCCCCAGTCATTCACCGCAGTTCAAAGATCTCTTTGGAACAGAGGGGGAGCAGAGAGGCAGAGAAGGAGAAAGAGGTGACCGTGTTTGAAAGTGACTTATGATCATAAATTGAGTTTCTACTGGGTCATCTGTTCATCATTTACCACCTGTGGTGAATGCTGCTGCTCGGCTGCTCTAATCGCCCTCCTCTCAGCCAACGTAAAGGTCTGAGAAGAGGAAGCCCCGCGTTGTTTTAAAATGAGCAAGAATTATTATACACTTCCGCGCGTGCACACACAAAGCATGACCACATTAGCATTCAAACTGGCCTCTGCGTTTCGGACGCCCCTCGGACCGAACTGTCTGCCTCACTCCGCTGCACGCAGACCCCACCTCTCGCAGCTGAGCCTCTCTGCAGTCTGGGGATGATATTGCTTCTGCGTACCACCGCCTGCAGCTTCGGCTGCCTCCCCTGTGCCCACTCTGCACCTTCCCACCCTTGTTAATGAGAATTAATGGCTAGTGGTCTAGTTCGAGTGTGTGGACGTGCGTGAGGTGGCATCTAAACACTGTTTTGACAAGGATGGCTAGCCTGACCTCCCAGACAATGCCGCAGAGCACAGGAGCACTATGCCCAGCCATAATTACAGCGCTGACAATGCTGCCTGACATTTCATATAATCACTTCACCACGGAGAATACAGACTGTCCCTTTGTGGCCCACAGCTTAATCAAGACCATGTAAACATGGCTTTGGTGTGTAGCCCCCTCCCCGACCCTTTCCCCCTTCTCTCTGTGCTCCTCTGTCAGTGCTGCTTTCATGGCGGTCATGTAAGAAACAGTGTTGACAGTCTCTTGACATACTGTGTTAACATGGAATGCCCGGGCAGCCTGATGGGGCTTAATCCTGTCAAACAGCATAATGTAGCGCCTGTGCTCACACCTCAAACAGGAGGAATTTCGTGTTACTGCACCTATGTGCATATACTTGTACAACATTGATTTACATGCACAATCTTGCAAATATCTCTCTTGACGCTGCTCTCATGCAGGAATGTCATGTTAATCATACTTGGCGTAATCTTTTTTTTTTTTTCCTCAGAGCGGTCACGTTCATCAGCCAATTGCGATGCAATTATGCAAATCACAATCCCATGACACATTGAGGGGGGTGTTGGAGGCTGGGGGGAGGGATGGAGGGGTGGAGGGCTTCAAACTGTACCATCCCTAATGAGATTGATGTTCCACCGTCTATCAATGTGGGAACTGCCGGAGCAGAAACCCGGCATGCAGGGACACAGCACATAACTCACAACCTCACAGGCTCACGCCGCAGTGAAGGCCGAGCTCGGATTTAGTTAGAATTTCCGTCTTCATGTCGGGGGCTAACTCTGTTTCTCTGTGTCTCTTTCCATCGCATCGCGCTTACCTCGCTCTCTTTCTCACACGTGCACACACACGCACACACCTGCTGTCTAATACAGTTCCTTTCTTGTCTTCTTAAAAGTTGCTCCATTTACACATCCTGCAGGCACCACAAAGGGAATTTGCAATGAAAAGTTTACCTGGAAAACGTCAGGTGCATTTCAGGACGGATTTATCGCCGCAGTGCAAGGAATTGGTTGTTTATGGTGTGACGGGGCAAAATATAGATATTTTGCAATAGCGGGATGTTTATTGGCTTTGCAAACAGAGCAGCAGGCTCGCAAGTTTTTTGTGTGCATGTGTGATTTGTTTGAGTTTGCACTTAAATTACAATGCTCTCGGAGTGTTCGTGTAATTACCAGCAGTGAGTGACGTGCTGTCAGACACGTTGTCGCTGCGCCGACGTTGTTGTGATGGAGACAGATGGCAAATTATGAGCAAGCTTTTCGGTTTCTCTCCGTTTTCACAGACACATGCATGCTTGCGTAGCACATAGACAGTCACAGCACGTAAACGTGTGAACTTTAAAGATGTGCCACTCTCATCTCCAGAATTAATGCCACTGTGCCTTCATTTCAAATTTAATATAAAAGCTGAATTTAATATCTCACTATTTATTGTTGGACTAGCATTGTGTAATATGTTCAACTGGGTAAACGGAAGCAATTTGGTGTGGAGTAATTACCGCAATTATGCCGTTAAAGATATTTTTCTCCATTTCCATGTCCATTACAGCCTGTCAATCACTCTCCTCTTTATCCGTTTCATCCCTACAACAGAGGAGCCTGGCAGGGCAGCGCGGAGCTTCACGCGAGATCCGTCTCAGCTGCAGGGCACCATCCTGCAGACGGCGCTCAGAAAAAGCCCCCAGGGCTTTGGGTTCACCATCATTGGAGGAGACAGACCCGACGAGTTCCTTCAGGTGAAAAACGTCCTTCCGGATGGGCCCGCCGCGCATGACAACAAGATCGCCTCAGGTAATCGTCCCTCACGGAGCTGCTGTTTATAACAGTGCCTCCAGCGTCGGGGTGGCACTTTGGCTTGGCGGTTAAACACAATCCCACATGTCCCTTTGTAAAGTCATACAAGGAGGAAGGTTCAAAGAGCGACAAATGGGATTATTTATCGAAACAAAACATAATCCACTGTCACATTCATATACTGTTTGCATGGCATGTACGCTCATGCCCACGGTGCCACTCAGCTTGGCATCAGCACACCTTCTGTATGTAATGCAGCTTTATGTACCCTGAGTACACACAAACACATTTTGAACAGGCTCCATACCGTGAATGTCACTTCGCTTGTTGAAGCAGTGGAGCAGCTCTAAAAATAGGAAACTTCCGTCAATACGGCACATGTTCAGTTTATGGTTGACACCCAGATTTTATATGCAGCCATATATTACAGATTTAATAGGCCTGCAGAGCGGCTGTCCTTTCATGGCTGGCGGATGACAGCCTGCTTATCTGAGGAATGGACATATGACATGTATGCCACAGAGTAGCACGACTGTGGTACTGCCCGCATGTTAGTGGCTTTTATTGAATATATAAATACTGTGATCACACACATGGTGATTGCTGTCATTTGAATGGCTGTTAGTGAAGTGCTTTAAGGGTCACGTTACAGTAATATTGATTTCATTGAGTGCTCTTGCAGCTAGGCCCGTTCTGCCAATGAGAATCAACATGAAAGTGGAACAGAGAGTAATTATTTTCAATGTTTCATTACCCTTGAGAAGGAGGGTAATTGATTAAGCCAAAAAATGAATGTAATTAATTTCATTGGGTTATAATAGCGAGCAGTGAACTGTAACAACTTCATGGAGCTTTCTTTTGGATTTAAGACTTTCCGACTGCTGTAGGCCTGCCGCAGTCATTTATTCCAAGGTTAGAATGTTTTAAGTTTCTGAGACTCTCGTTCAGTTAGAAGAGTACTTATATTATTCTAGGGATGCGTAGTTGTTAGATAAGTCATCAGAGGTATGTGTAGTGGGTCTGAACAAGCTCTACGTGAGGATATGGAGCTCATTTCAAGAGTGAAACCTTAGCTGCGTTTGTGAGGGAAGGGTATTGATTGTGTAGGTGGGCTGAATCCTCCACTGGGCTTTTAGCCAACTCGCCAGTCAGCAATTCAGATGGCCATTCGGGCCCGTAGCTCAGCCAGGCCAGGGGTGATGAGAGGCTCCTCTCTCACGGAGAGATGAAAGGAGGAAGAAGGGAACAGCATGTCAGTGATCTTGTTCTATTTTATGCTCTTGCTCGCTCTCTCCATCTCCATTAATGTATCTGAATTTTCTAAAGAGTTAGAAGAGCAGAGGGAGAGGCAGATACAGATTCTACTTATACAATCCAGCTCGATAATTAGCGTTTCATTTATTGTGATAACTCCATCGGGGACGTTAATGTCTCTGACGGATGTCTCTTTTATTGCGCTTCCTTAAATGCCTTTGTGTGGTGATGCAGTCATGACAGTCCCCACTGTCGTATTTGGACATTTCACAGATGTGTAAAAGCTCTTTGTTCTCTTAGGTGACGTGATCGTGGACATCAACGGGACATGTGTGCTGGGGAAGACTCACGCTGACGTGGTACAGATGTTCCAGTCCATCCCGATCAACCAGTATGTGGACATGGTCCTGTGCCGGGGCTACCCCCTGCCCGAGGACTCCAGCAGCAACGAGGACGCCTCAGGAGGCCTCTGCGCCTCCAAGGACACTTCCCCTTCCCCCTCAACCTCCACGCCACAGGACCCTCACTACACAGCCCCAGATGGAGGAACCCTCCCCAGGCAGACTGCTGCGGTGCCACCCATGACCAACGGAGGACGCCACCACCACCACCACCACCCCCATCCTCACCAGCATCACCACCACCTTCCTCACGTCCCCAACCAAGAAGGCCCTGACCCCACACTGTTGCAGCCAGAGCTGGTGAGCGTGCCCCTGGTGAAAGGCCCCGGAGGGTTCGGCTTCGCCATCGCAGACTGCCCCCTGGGCCAGAAGGTGAAGATGATCCTGGACGCCCAGTGGTGCCGCGGCCTGCTGAAGGGCGACGTTATCAAGGAGATCAACAGGCAGAACGTCCAGACGCTGAGCCACTCCCAGGTAGTGGACATCCTCAAAGACCTGCCCGTGGGCAGCGAGGTCAACGTGCTGGTGCTCAGAGGAGGTGAGTTGGCAGGAAGGAGAGTTGCTGGAAGTGTACACTGCAGCCGCAGGTAAGCCTGCAACATTGAACTAATCCTTAGAAGTATGTCACAGCTGGCGGGGTTACAGTGCTGATGCTGTGACATCTCTGTTGTTAAACCGCTGCCGTCTATATTAATCTACTCAGGTTACTGTTCAGACAACAAACAGGTGTTAGAGCCCAGAGATAGTCTAGTGGTTTAGTCCCACGCTTCTGAAATCATTTTAATCCCCACACAGCTTTGTGTTGCCTGTAGTCTGTCTCTCTCTCACTTTCCATTTTTTCACAAAAAAAAGCAATGAGTGAAACAACAGAGGTGAGAAGCCCACCCGCTTGCATTGGAAATTAATTTCTGGAGGGATAAAGCAACATTGTTAGAGCAGCGCTGACAAAGGTCTGCTTAGCTGAGGCGGGACTCAACGCAACACGTGCACTGTTTTAATTCATAAACAACAGGAAGGGCTGTGCTGTTCTGTAGGTTTTGCTTGGACACACAGATTCTCCCAATGTTAAATAAAGCAATTTCACGCTCCGGTCCACACCGACTCTGCATCATCCACCGTGCACCTTCCCAAACAGGGAGGAAGTCATTCTTAGTCACATGGTGAGCTGTGCTGGGAAGGCGAGGAGAGATGGCAGTTTCAGTGATTCACTTGCTGCTTAGAGAGAAAGAGAGAAGGAAGGGAGGAGAGGCAGAGCATGGTGGGTAATCATCGCCCTTCTTCTTACTCCAGGCTTTCACTGACTTGAAGGGCTTGTTCCTTTTTGCCTGTACTGCAGTGCAGTAGCCTAGATTCGAGAGACCAGTGTTGCACCCACATATCAGATGTGCTCAGCTGGGCTCTGCTCTGAGCTCCAGGGGCTTGTCCTGTGTGTGCATGTGTATGTTTGTGTGCGCGCAGTGCACTGCTGTTATTAATGTTTTGCCCATTTGTGCCAGCCTTATATGCATTTTCTGATGTTACGTGTGTTTTCTGACATAGGCTACTCTCAGGGACAAATGTCAGACTGAAGACCGGTTAATTGGGGACAATAGCAATACATCCAATTGGAAAACAGCTGATTTTTGGGGGGTCAATACAAGGGTGAGGTTAAGGTTAGGGTTAGGGTTAGGGTTAGGGGGCCAGGGTTAGGGTTTGGGGGTTTGGCTACATCTCCAGGAAATGGATATCAGTCTATGTAATGTCCGCAAACGTGACCAAAGTCAACATAAATGTGAGTGTGTGTGTGTGTGTTACTGCTCAGAACGGAGCAGAAGATCACAGCTTTCCAGGACTGAAATGAGCAGTGCTGCAGGGCATCCCTCAGGTCGCCCGTAGACCAGGATTAAGCTGGGCTTTACTCCAGCCAGGGGCTAGGACTGCATTCCGATGACAGCAACAGAGAGAAACGATACAGGAAATTATTTGGCCCTGATCCCCGCTCTGGATTTATATCTGGAAATGAGACATATTCCACCCCTCCCTGTGGGATACATAGTGCACTCAACGCCTGAGATATGAAAGGACCCGTGAGATACCGTCAGAATGTGCGTTTGTAATATTTGAAGGAATTAATCAGACTTGTTACAAAGGAATTTCTTCTAAGCCTGCACCGGTAAACGTTCATTGATTTCATTTATTTAATTCTGTTTGGCATTCACAAACTGGTTGTGAAAAGCTGCAGACAGATGAGAGCGTTAACACTCTTCTGGTTTGTTTGCTACACCAAACAGCTGGCAGGTTTAACCCAGAGAGGAGCATGTTTCCCATGGCTGAGAGTCACCTCTGTGTCTCCCATCCTCACACGTAAACTGTTTTTGCTGCTGGACTGTGCTGCCCCCTACTGGCCGAAAGTGGGGCGAGGTCTTATGAAACAGTCACAAAAACCCTCTAGGCTGTAAGTTCACTAAGTGTATGCAGAGTTTGTTCTCATAAGATGTGGGAGAGGATGTGCTGTGAAGCTCACGGGTCAGTGGAGGAAAGAAAGATACACAGTACACCTCATCCTCTAAACCTTTCAGCCACGCGTGTGAATATTTCCTGTTGTTTTCTTAAGGAAGTGACTTTAGAATTTAATATCCACGTCTGCCTCTCTGCTTACAGGTCAGACGTCTCCTGTGAAATCACTGAAACCAGTAAGTTGAAGCAGATCTCTGCCATGTGTTTTTCCCCATTTTGTCAAATGAACCAAAGCATGTCCTGAATTTTTAAGCAAAAAAAGGTTTTAACTTTAAATGTCTTGCTTACCCGCAAGCACCACTCAGTGTGTGTGTGTGTGTGTGTGTATTTTGTGTACTGTGGAAGCTGTTGTTGGCTACATTATTCAGTGAGCCCACATTAGCCAGGCTGTTATTTCTGGAGCTGCATGTGGGTAAATATGCTGGCTCCTGGCAAACAGCAACTTAACATCCCCCTGCGTATGGGTGTTTAAGATGATAGGCCATGTTCAACAGCTTGTTCCTGTGCCGCTCCTCCATGCTGCACTCCGAAAATAGAGAGGAGCTGAGGCAGCAACAGGCTTACTCACCCCAGTTTATTGGTTCAACACAGAATTACAATGCGTGGTTGCACTATTTTTAAAAATGAAGGCTAGTGCGGTACTTTGAGATTGTCAGTGTGGAGGGTGAGCTCGTCTTAAATCAAGTTTCCTGCCGTAGCTTCATTTTGACCTTAGATTGAAATTATTGTCATGAAATCATAGAATATATCCGAGCATGCACGTTAAGCAATATATCATACAGGCAAGGGAATATATATTTACAGTGTTCTTAAAATGAAGTGATTGTTTTTTGGATTTTCTGCATTAGTTCATCAACCCGAAGTCAAAGTTTCTCTTCATCACCATCTTGTTTCTGTGTTGCAGTGCACAGCTCCCATGTCCCAAGCCATATCCCAGCCTGCTCCTCAGCAGGCGCCCCTCCCCGTAACCCAGCAGCTGCCCCATCCGTGCCCCCAGCCCGTCGCGCAGCCCCAGTGGCAGGAGGTGATCGGCAGCGCAGACATCCTCAGCCAGCCCGTCGAGGTGGCCCCCAACCCGCTCCCTTTCCATGCCAACACCCTGCGGTCCTCTTCGCCCAAACCGGACGCGTCTGAGCTCTACCTCAAGTCCAGGGCCATTATGGAGAGCAAGCGTAAGTGTACACAATGTGGTGTGTGAGTGGTTCTCAGCCCCCGTGGCTCAGGAGAGGAAAGGGCTGCCTTCACCCTGATCTTTGACACACAGGCATGCGTGTGACAGAACTTGTATTAATCATTTAATTACTTTACTGTTGAATTTAAATCATTTTATATTATCTCACATAGGAATGCTAAAGACCTAGCATTATAAAATATCTTTAACTGATGAAACCTGCCTCTACTGTACGGCCTAGAACCACTGCGTTACACACACCTGCACGCTCAGCAGTGCACAACACACAGACAGCATAATTCATGTGTTTTGTCTTTCATGGCTGTTTTGAATAAAAAAAAAATCTCTCCTCTCTGCAGCTCCTAATACCAAGGACCTGGATGTGTACATCAAAAGGAACCAGGAGTCGGGCTTTGGCTTCAGAGTCCTCGGAGGAGAGGGGCCGGATCAGCCGGTAGGCAGCAGCCCAGCACAGTCCAGCCGTTTACAAGCAGACCTGGCGTGCTGCTCGAATCCCAAACCCTCAGATCAGTCAGACACCAAGCAGATCGATATTTGAGCTGCTTTCAGTCACTTAAATAGCCTGCATGTGTACTATTGCTGTAGGACAATGGTGAAATAGGTTGAAAAGAGAGCGCATGTTTTTCACTTAGAAAACAAGGTATCAAATGCTCAAAGCGACCGGGAGGATTTGCACTGATTATTTACCATAAGGCCGGTTAATCCTCGCGCTCGCTCTGACTCAGATCAGCCTGTGCCAAGCTGTTTCCATGATATCTTCTCGCTTCCACAGGTGTACATCGGTGCCATCGTGCCGCTGGGTGCGGCAGAGAAGGACGGGCGCCTGCGGGCGGGGGATGAGCTGCTTTGTATAGACGGCGTGCCAGTCAAGGGCAAATCCCACAAACAAGTGCTGGAGCTGATGACCAACGCCGCCCGCAACGGCCAGGTCATGCTCACGGTCCGCAGGAAGCTGCCCGTCTCAGGTGGGCCCCGCTTTTGAATACTCAGCTCGACGTTTCTCTGAGAGCACTTGAAGCTTTTCAGCGCGGCTTCTTGTTTAGATCAGTGTGCTGGAGGAGGACCTCTGAGCAAAAGCTTTGATCTGGGATTTTTTTTCTCTAATCCTTTAAATTTGTTCTGGATGACTTCCTCGCGGATAAATCTGAATAAATGAAGTTCGCCCGAAATTGACTTTTAGGGTGCAGACATTTTCCTGAAAAGAAAAATAAAGTTTTGAGAGTTCTTTATTTATTTTGAATCTCAGGAATGTGGATTAAAAAAAAATCCCCCGTCAAAACAGGGCAGAGATAAAAATGGCTCGCGGTTGAAGTGTGTTTGCTCGGTGTTCATCTGTCGAGACTGATTGGAGTTCTGTGTGAAGGCCAGTGAAGATTAGATCAGTTGGTAGAGTTGATTTGCATCTCAAAGAAAGGGGGGAAAAAAACATGCTGACTTTTCTTTTTCAATAGCACACCCCCCCCCCCCCCGCATTCAGGCTTGTTTACCACCACAAATAACCTCTCCACGAATAGTACAAGCACTTTTTGAAATTACTTTGGATTTGATGTATTGCAACAACGGCTTTGATCACCTTGCAGAAATTAAGCATCAATCATGTAAGGGTTTACGCTTTCAAAGCAGGGCTTTAGAAAGAGATTCCCTGATGCCGGCTGACAAAACAGGGACTCAGCAAAACAAACATACAGTGAAGAGAGATTGAGGTAGATCAGCCTCAGTCTTATGAATAACAAATTGTGAAGGGCTTTCATCAAGTGTGGAGTCGACAGGCTTTTATTTCTCGTGTGCAGAGGAATAAAAGCCGCTGTGTTCTTGATTATTCATCGAAGGATCACAAGGAGGACAAACTGGGAATGTTTTCATGAATAATTGTTCACCGATTAAAATGTGTGTCAACTAAATCGGAGTGACCCCCGCTGCAAATATACGCTCGTGTTGTCATTAGCAAACTGATGCAATAACAGTACGAGAGGCGCGACTGTAACGTTCCCTCGTGTTTCTGTGCGACGTCGTTTGTCAGATGGCGACGGCGAGGACGAGAGCGGTCAGCAGGTGGCGTCCGCCCTGGTCAACAGCTCTCCCAAGGTGCCTCGTGTGGAGCTTCCGAACGCCGTCCAGCCCGCTCAGTCCGCTCGGCCGGAGTGCTTCGACGTCACTCTGCAGCGCAAAGACAACGAGGGCTTCGGCTTCGTTATCCTGACGTCAAAGACCAAGCCCCCGCCTGGAGGTCAGACATGAAGACAGAACACATCTCATGCAGCTGTGCAGGAAAAATCAACAACAGTATTCTGTCTATTGGTTTTTAGCCATCCAAGCTGGATGACTGTAATGCATGGAAGGAACTATTTGATGGATAATTGAATGAAATTTTCTACACACATTCATGTTCCCCAGAGGATGAATCCCCTGACTTCTCATATGATGCCACCAGCAGGTCAAAGTGTTCATGCATTCTGTGGAACATTCACACATCTGCTGGATGGAGTGGCACAAAATTTTGTACAGACCTGCATAACTTTTAGATGATGTACTGACTGAAGTTTACATTTTTTGATGAAGCTAAAGTTTGTCTTTGCTTTATGACCAAAAACCTCATTTGGGTTTATTGCTAATTACCACGTTAGCATGCTAATACGCTAAAATAATGTGGTGAATGTGTTAAAAACTACACCTGCTAAACGTTATGTAAACACTGTCAGTGTGAGCATGTTAGCATGCTGAAATTAGCATTTAGCTCAAAGCACTGCCGTGCCACACACGCACACACACACAGCTGCTGGCTGTTGTCACTTAGTCTTGTTTTTCACCATTTTGACTGTTTTTTTTTTTCTTTTTTTCCAAATATAAGAACAGTGTAAGATTTGTAAATATGTGTACTGTAGATCCTGTACACCTTCATTTATGATGAATTAATGTTTTTATGTTAGGAGACATATATTGATTCGGTTCTCAGTAACAGCTCTGTTTACAAAGCTACAAGCTAAGGTCACTGTGCACCATCTTTGTCCCTGACTGACTCAAAGAAAGACTGTATAACTCTGTTATTTGAAACTGAAAAAACAACTCTTGTGTTTCTCTGTTTCAGTGATACCTCACAAGATTGGCCGTATTATTGAGGGCAGCCCCACAGACCGTATAGGTCAGATGAAGGTGGGAGACCGTATCTCTGCTGTCAACGGCCTGTCCATCATGGAGCTGTCCCACAACGACATCGTCCAGCTCATCAAGGATGCAGGCACCTCTGTCACCCTCACTGTCGTGCCTGAAGACGGTAGGTTGACACACAGAGGACGTCTCAGGCCTGTGAGGCTGATTTCCAGAGAGAATGTGAAGAGCATTTCCTGGGAATAAGATAATGCTGATGCAATTATAATGTGGTCAAAAGGAGATTTTGAGATTGCTTTGTAGCATCTAGTAACAGATCACAAGATCTATGCATCATACTAAAGGGGTGAGTTGTATGAAATGTGATTTTACAGACAGCGCTCCTCCATCTGGAACAAATTCAGCCAAGCAGAGCCCTTCGGCGCAGCACAGAGCTATGGGCCAACAACCTCCCAGCTATCCAGACAGGTACACGGATATACACACACACTGCCATGCAAGCACAAGCATCCACACAAGTTTCCCAGCTTCCCTCTGAGACACCGAGTCCACAGGAGACAGTCTAATACAGCTTCTGCCGCTTGAACCATAAATTAGCCCCAATCCTCTCAAAGCAGGCTCTGGTTTGTGCTGCGATGTGGCCCATTACCATCTCCTGTGGCCCGCGCTCTCCTTGTTATCCAGAAAGACAGAAAATCCCCCCACGGTCACTGTTTAGATGGCGAAGCAAAGAAAAAGAGACCGATTAAAAGGGAGCCTCGCTTGCTCTTTGATCTTTCTTTTGAAACAAGATTACCTGTGTCAGACTTTTTAATCCATTGCTGCAGCAGCACTGCTCCGCCATCATTTCTCGCCGGCTCTGTTTCGCTGCCTATCAGCCTGCATTCCTCCTCTCCTCATTTAGCCCTCTGTCCATTCCTTGGCAGCACCCTCCCTCCTCTGCATCTAATCTCCGACACATGCCTAAGGTCAGCCCCGGCTCGAGCTGAGGCTGTCAGCTTGGCTGCACGAAGTGTGTAAACTCGTCTCCATGCCAGAGCTGCTAAGCAGGCCTAGACTCTTCAGATAGTGTCGGCACAGCTAAGTTCCCACAAAGGCATTGTAATGAGCTCTGCCAAGCATTAAAGTATGCCCCCGTTATCCGCCACTGAACTGTAAAAGCAACTTGGCTCTTTGAAGGATTTACATTGCTCTCTGCACGTTGTATAATGAAAGCAACAGAAAGAGGCTCGTGCTGCTGGAATGAAGGCGTGGCAGCGTGCGGATCACACTGGACACAGCAGAACGGGAGGAGAATGAGACTTATTCTCCACTCTCTTTACAATACAGAGCATCTGTACTTTTCATGTGCCGCAGCTCACATACAGGCATTCCTGCTGACATGAGGTGTACAAGCTGGTGGGAGAAGATACAAAGCACCTCTGACAACACTGAGCGCGTGCATTTGCTCTTTTATGTCTATTTCATATGCTGTTTCTGTGCTGACACTCACTTCTTATCTCAAAGTGGCATATTGTAGTAAAAAAGCCATTAATACCTGCAGTGTGTCGGCCTTATTGTGATGTGTGTGTGGTCTTTTCTGGGATAGGAATGGTGACAGTGAGATCAGGAACTCTTTGCTACCAAAAGAGATGGGAACACTCACCATGTCAGGCTCTAAGCAGGTAAGACCTCAGCCAAAATTATGAAGTGATCCTCAGTGTACGGCATGTGATGCTCGTAATTTCTGCTCTGGTGTCAGTTGATCTTAATACATATCAAACACACAGCAGTGATGTCTGTCGAGGCGGACTCAGAAGCTCTGACTCTTGTCTGTGAACTGCAGGGCTGCTTTGTGGTGGAGCTGGAGCGCAGCCAGCGCGGCTTCGGCTTCAGTCTGAGAGGAGGGAAAGAGTATAACATGGGCCTGTTTATCCTGCGGCTGGCTGAGGACGGGCCTGCTCTGAGAGACGGCAGGATACATGTGAGGTTTTTTTTCTTGCTTGTCTGACTGGCTGAAGCTTTGCATGATTGCACTTTAAATCAAACTGAAGGGTCTCTCTGACACAGTGGACGACCCCTCAAACTTAAAATCATTGCAGTTATTTGTCACTTCTGTTAATATTTTTTGTTTTGCTTGTTGCTCCTGTCCAACTTGTTTGAAACGTGTTGCTGCATCAGATTCAGAATAATCAGATATTTACAAAAGTCAATGAAGTTGATGAGGTCAAACATTAAATATGATGTCTCTGTGGTGTTTTTAATTGAGAATATGTTAAACAGAATTAGCAAATTATCACATCCTGTTTTGTTTATGTTTTACGCAGCATCCAAACTTTTGGATTCAGGGTTGTACTTGAGGGATAATTAGTTTGGGAGCCACAGTTCCCATAATTTGGGGGCTTTGGGAATATAAACAGAAAGCGTAGCTTGGCAAAGCTAATTAGCTATTAGCAGTACCTGTTTGCAGTGTACTCATGGATGTACTGTACAAACAGCTAACACTAGATTAGTTTAATTAGGAGTTACGCGGTGCAGCTTTTTGCTATGATTTCTAAGTGGATTTATGGACGTGGTGAACATCAGATAATGATATCTTTGGGAAGTGCAACTTATTTTTGAGGCAAATCGCAGCATTCAGCCGCAAAGGGTTTTAAGGTATCTTAAATGCCTCTGTGAGCTGTGTGTCGCAACCTGTGCTGCAGCTCCAACTGCTGACCGTGCAGGCAATCGGGCCAAATTAGGGAGCCAAACAACAAACACTACCTGTTAAGAGCACCAGCATGCTCCTGCCCCTCTCACCTCACGCTGGGGTCTTACCTGATGCCTCTCCCACCTTCAACTCGCCTCAAAGTTTGAAAACCTCTGTAACTGCACCAAAGTGTGGTTTAGTACATTCTAAAAACTCTCCTGCTTGTGATGTGTACTAATGAATTATATCTGCACCACAGGTAGGAGATCAGATAGTGGAGATCAACGGCGAGGCCACCCAGGGCATCACACACACTCGGGCAATCGAGCTGATCCAAGCAGGAGGCAGCAAAGTTCATCTGCTGCTTCGGCCCGGCCAGGGCTTGGTCCCTGATCACAGTGAGTGACCGCTGAGAGCCGCATGCATGCACACACATTGTTGCCACTGCATAAAGATCTACGCAGTAGCATATTAACCATACAGATGTAGGAGCTGTTGTATGGATATGCTTGATAGCAGGGTGCTGACTTTCTTTACTCTCATGCATGTGTTGCGAGCTTCTCTCTTGACTTTTCTCTCCTCTCATTCTGTCTCGCTACTTCTGTCTCTACTCTTGTGCTTTTTATCTGCTCTGGTTTTCTGCACCGGCACGGCTGTCTATTTCTACCTATTTATCTTTTCCTCCTATAGGTCTGAACTCTTCTTCCACCCTGTGCTTCTACATGAAACCAGAGCATCACTAAAGGCCTCACTGCTTTTCTTGGTCTGTCCCTAATAACCTTGGTAAACCTTGTACTCCTCCTACTTTTGCCTCTGACGTCTCCTTTCAAAGTAATTCATCTCCCAGATTTAAGTGTCGTCCTCTGTCCCTCTCCTTCATCCCCATGATCAATCTGAAATAGATCAGTTATCTGTGACTGGGTAGACGCTCAGTGTATTGTGAGCAGAGCTGCTCTTCCCCTGGAGGGCTGAGCCAAAGCAGTGAGTCCTAGAAGAACTAACAGACCTGCAGGAGCGCTGGGAGGCTCCAGAGCCCCGCAAGTTATTTTCTAAGGATATTACAAAACATGGGATGCCACTGAACACACACCTCATCCCGAGCACGAATGAAGATGCAGATCTGGAGAAAAGTCGGTGAAAGGATCGGTGTGCATTCACTGGCATCAACCTCCCGATACAAAGATCACGTTAGAATGAATTTCTATGAGTTGTTGCTCCTAGAAATCCAAAATCTCATTTCAGCATCACTCTTCTTTTTCTCTCTCTGGTTTTCTGCTGCATATATCTGCTCTCAGTCACAGCTGTGCAGTTCTTATCAGCTTGGGGGGGGGGGGGTGGACTGAAATGCCAGTGCTGGGTGAATGCCAGCTCCCTTTCCATTGATAGCTGTATCATTGACTGATACGTACCTACAACAGTGCAAATATTAAGAGGGTTATTACAGAAAGTGAGCAAGTGAGAACATATTTTTTTTCAAAACATGAGAATATTCTGCTTCTTTTGCATGACATGTTTAATTATTCATAATGTTTTGCATGTGAGAAATATCCCATGCAAGGGATATTTTAGCTTAGAGCACGTAGATTTTGCTCTGCTAGAACCTTTTCTTATTTTCCGCTGCTTGTTTCGTAGGTTCAAAGGACAAAGTAACCATTCCAACCTCAAGCTTTCCCAGACTTTCTGCATCTGACGGGCAGTCATCTCCAGCCTCTCCATCCTCTGTCTCCCTCTCTACCTCGGAACTGTCCCCATCGTCACCCAAAACAGCCGGCCCTGATGTGCTCTCCACGGGGGATCCCAGGGCGTCTGGGTCCCCCGGCGCTGGGCAGGAACACGGTTGGCAGGCTAACAGATCGAGAGGACAGCAGCTCTCTCACCAAAACCATAAGCGTGCCACCAGCCCCAGCACCCAGACCAGAAAGACAAGCAGGAGTGACTCAAAGCCCGCTAGTCCCAAGAGAGCCACCGAAGGCTGGGCAGATCATGTGGAGCGCTCTCCAAGCCCCAGAAAAGCAGAGCGAGGCCACAGCGGATCCCTGGAGGATATGAGCAAAGAGAGAAAAGCCCAAGGGCAGAGGGACCACCGCTCCTCTAGCCCCAGGAAGAGCTCCAAAAGGGAACACGACCCTGCTGTGCCTTTGAGGAGCCTGGTGGAGCCCCAGAGCCCCAGGCGTCCGGCTGGCCAGCAGCCCAGCATTGTGCATGGAGAAGGGAAGGACCGGAGGCACAAGGAGGAGGATGCAGCCTACTGGCAGGAGAGGGGAGCTATGGAGACTGGAGACAAAAGCTGGGGGACTAGTGAGCGCTACAAGAAGAACAAAAGGGCTGAGCAAGAGGCAGCAGGACAGAAATCCCATTCCCAAATGCACAGGGAGAGGACAGGGTCGGATGCCGACAGTGGCACCCTGAGCCGGAGGACTGGAAGAGAGAAGGGAGACAAGGAGTATCGGGAAAGCAAGCACCACGGGCCGACCGAAGAAGCGAATAGAAAGGACCCCAGTGGTTCCAGCAGCAGCATCCAGGACCCCAGCTGCAACGGGACCACTACCCTTAAGAAGGCTCCCATCACCCCCGGTCCGTGGAAGGTTCCCAGCTCTGCCAAGATCCAGTCCCAGGTGGACACAACATAGGCGGAGATCTGAAGTCCTCCCCGGCCTCTCTGGGTAAGGGAAGAGAAAGCTGAGCCTCTGAAAGATGGACACTGAACATGGAAGGATTTTTTTTCTTTTTCTCTCAAACGAAGCAGATCACTGTGTTACCAGCAACATAGCTTCTCATTGCTCATGATTATTTTTTTTGTTTTTCACCCAGTTTGCCTCGGTCAGTCTGCACCACACTGCTGATGGCCAATCTGACGTGCGTGCTTGTACCTACTCGAGTATTCGTACTGTGCGGCGATGTGTGGACACGTGTGCAACAGGTTGGTTCTGAGTGTGGTTTTTGGATGCGACGCTGAAGTCTAATTTGTGCCAATCAGGGACTCCGGTTCTAAAGAAGCTGCTCCGCTTTGCACTCACTGTGAGACCGTCTGCGGGTACTGAGATGAACTGCTCTCCCCGTCTGCTCACCATGAAGGATCCTTTTTCTTTTTTTTTTGAAGGTTTAAGACACATTCGTGCAATCACTCGGCTTTTCCTCCAGTTGCTGTCGCCGACGGATGTACTGAAAAATTGAGGCTTCTCCTAAAATCAGCAGCAAAGAGTGACAGAGTGTCGTCTTAGTCGTTTACCGTCCTGTTTTTTATTGTTTTTGTTTTTTGAGAGCCCGACCAGGGATGTGAACTGTATGTGTGACTGTATTCGTACACATGAGGAGACTCCCTGGAGCTTTATATGCATCAATCAGCAGACCAGACACTTGTGGTTATAGTTCTAATGTTTGTCACATGTGTGTTAATAATAAAGCATAATGTAATTTATTGAAATTCTATGTAAGCAGAACAGTTAGTACGCATATCCATTTTGAGTCATGTCACTTTTGATGTGAACTTAATGCTAGAAATAGAATGTGTAGATAAGCATCGCCACCTGAAATACTAACACCATGTCAACGGCAATCTATACGTTCTTTTTCTACGTTTTCATGGTCTGTAAACGTCACGCGAGCCTGATTCATAATGTTGTCCACTGTTAGCAGCTCTGTATCGTAGGTCCTTTGGCTTTGTGTGTATGTATACAAGCGGACTGGTCGGCCTGTGTATTTTAGATATCGCTGTAGCATCGACTATACTTAATCCAAAACATGTATTATTTAACAAAGTGATGACTTATATTGACGCATAATTTAGGTGAGTTGAATTAACAGAGCTTGATTGTAAGAAGTGAGACCTCTGCCTTCAACTTTAAGAGACATTTGTGTTTTTATCATAAATGTAGGCACAAAAACACATCGTTTACCCTCATTCTAACCTACAAATCTATTTTTTTTTTGTTTAGTGTGTGACCCTTTATGTGAGAAATAAATAGTGTGCACATTTTTGCTTCATTGTTAATCACTACCAACAATGTGGCTGTCATGTTTGTCTTCTAAATAAAGCCAGACTCCCGAAGAATGCAGTTCATTTTCCACAGAAGGAGTCACAGCAGCATGGTCGCACACAGCGCATAATGTGAAAATGGCTTCTTTGGGAGTCCTATTTGAAATCACTCTAACAGGGATTTAAGTCCCACATATATATTTTTTTAATTTATTGGGATCAGTTGTGCCCTGCTCTGAAGGCAAAATTTCGTGTCGTTTCAGTGTTGCTACTGTGGAGTACAGAGACATCTAGTGGTTCATAAACTGCAGTTACAGACTCGTCATTGCTTGAACCGTGCCCTCGTCAGCCTGTTTAAGGATGTACAGAAGTAACACCCGCATCTATGGGTCTGTGAGACCACTTACTAATTTATTGTCCACTTTATTGTTGATATGATGGGCTACTGTATTATTTACTCCTCATGCCATTACCATGTATGATACTGTGGCCTTGCATTGCTCCAACATATGAAAGAAGTCTTTACATTTTGACATCATGGTAGTTGTAAATGTTTATAAATTGTACAGCACCTGTATAAAAATTTGCCTTCATGCAGAAAAAAAAATCCTCTGTAAATCGTTTCATTATTTTTTTAAGGGAGGTGAGAGGAAATGATATAAAATGGGTGAAAAGAAATAATCTGGTCATGGCATTCTGTTCATGCACTGATAAATAAAGGTTTACTGAATAAATATGACTGAGGTGTTCTGATTTTTTTGTGCATTTAAAGAAGCTAAAGTGTATTGATCCTGTACTTACATGCCTGTTACAGCATTCACAGATTCCTCTCCATGTGCAGTTTATATTGGTGGGTGTGCAGCTGCTGCGTTCACTGCCAGCACAAATTCTCTTAAAGGATGAGTTCATAATGTCAGATAAGATAAGACTTTATTGATCGCACGCTGGGGAAATTCACTTGTTACAGCAGCAGAATAAAAAGAAGAGATGGAAAAGAGAACAAGTAGAACAAATAGACAAATAAAAAGATACAAAATAAAATTAATTATAGATAAAAGATACAATATATGGCTGTGTATATTATATACATAGGTTTGGCTTGCTGTGTTTGGCTTGTGTTCACACTTAAAAATGTGCATTATGTTTATGATGTGGAATAAAATCCAACAACAAGCACAGATTTTGTACTAAAAAGACTGTAAGTCATTTGATTGGTTTAACTCGGCTGCTGAAGCCTCATATTAACCTCAGATCAACTCTGGGACATCCTATTTGTGCACAGAATGAGGGATTTTGTCCCCCATCACTTACACTGAAAGCACGTTAGTCTTATCAACGAGGATAAGAAAACAACAACAAAAAAAAAGACTGAACAATAAGTGGAGCAAAAATATAAAATAAACAATATATACAAAGAATGATGAGGCAATAAACCGTATATACAATAAAATGTACCTGACTGGAGTTTAAAGAAAGATTTTAATTAAAAAAAAACCCTTTAACACACATCATCTCTCGGGTTAAACGAGAACGTGCTCCGCTTCACGCTGATGACGTTTCTCTGCTGCCTCTCGTGGCTGTGATTAAATTAACCATGACGTCAGCCGAGCAGGAGTGAGTGCGTGCGAAGCAGCACGCGTTCAGGACAGGACGAACTCCGACTCCCATGGAGCTTTGCAGCGCTGATAAACTACATCCCCCACAGCTGCCTTCGCTGCGCGTGCGCAACGGAGCCAAAACATTGAAACGAACTACAAATCAACGCCGAGAGGACTACAATTTCACTGACACCTGCGCAGAAGGAGTCTCGAGTCCTTTAAATGTACTGTACGTGCAAAGATGGCAGCTCAAGTGGACTTGCTCCGTGCGAAAGTAGAGGAAGAAAGGCTCAGGGAGAGTCTTGATAGATTCATTAAAGAGAGGAAGAAGAAGAAGAAGCGGGACTTGTCGCCGCCGGCCGTCAAACGGTGCGAGAAGGAAGCGAAGAAAGTGAAGCTCCATCACCACCAACACGCCGACCACCGGACCCAGCAGCCGCATCAGCTGCAGCAGAACCCGAAAGCCCACAACTTCAGCGCAGGTAAACATGTCCTGCACAGCCACAAACACAGCCACCACCACCACCACCACCACCACCACCATGACCACAGCCAAACCAACGGTACCAAGAAGAGCCTGCAGCCGAGCCTGCAGCCGAGCCTGCCTCCTCCTCCTCTTCCTCCTCCTCCTCCTCCGCGGAAGGTGGCGGAGCAGCTGCAGAGGAAGCGAACCGTGCCTCCGGAGCCACCTGCGCTCTTCACTTTCACGCCTCTCAAAATGGTCAAGGCCAAGCCCCAGGATTTCAAGGAAAAGCGCCGGGAGAAGGAGCCCAAGCTGAAGCTGAAGAAGGAAAACGCCGAGGCTAATGTGAAGCACGCAGAAGTGAAGAAGAAGAAGGGTGAGTCGCCTGTTCGGAATTCAATGGATTATCTGTACATACATATGTTATGGGTCATGCCCAGGGAGCAACATCAGTTTCTGACAAGTTGTAAGAGGTTTATAATTTCCACTCACCAGGAATTAATACTGAAATAGGTGTAAAATAATATTCCTGCCCTCTTACAGGTGAGGCACGCTCTTCAATAGTGCCATTATAAAGACCTGAATAGATACCTATGAATAGGTGGTCTGCATGACAATAGATGAGTTTGGCAGCTCCGGCACAGTAATGAGTGTGGGTAGCATGCCATTATGAATCATCCTTTCTAATTTAATGGATTTTGCATTGTTGAGAAAATAATCAGAAGTAGTGTTCAATCCCTGACTTTTACTTGTTCCTGTATTTGTAGAGCCAAGGCCCCACAATGAGAACGTCAAGTCTCTGACACTGGAGGAATACCTCCTGAAGAAGAAAAAGAAGAAGAAGAAGCACCGCGAGGATGAGCACGCTGCCAAAAAGGTCCGGTACATGCACAACAAAGCGGTTCAGACTGTATGTGCCGGGCTCGGAGCAGACCTCGTCCTGCCAGTCTGCCCCGATCCGTCCCCGCCTGGCACCGTGAAGCACCAAAGCAGTCGCCAGCCTGGCCGAGATGCCGTCGACAACCACCAACCCTACCTCCACGCGCTCAAACTGGGACACGTCCCCTTCCTCTCGCACCAAGACCACTCTATCCGCAGCTCCTGCCTCCAGACGGGCACCTGCTACGGACGCTTCATGCATGAGGAACGGCAAGCCAACGGTGGGGGGTCAGTCCTGCACGCCTATGCCGATGAGCTGGCTTGTCTCAGCCCGGCTGAGATGGAGTGCTTTGCCCAGGAGTTCCTGGAGTTGGCCTTTGCGGAGAAGCCCAGAGGTGCGGCCTCCTACGCCTTGGCGGTGGTGCACAGTGCGGCCTCCTATCTGCCTGACTTCCTGGACTACTTTGCCTTCAACTTCCCCAACACACCGGTCAAAATGGAGATACTGGGCAAGAAAGACATTGAGACCACCACTATTGCCAACTTCCACACTCAGGTATGTGAAAAAGCAAGCGGTCCCGGCTCTAACGCAGGTTTTGGTGATGCACTCGACAAAATGCTGCACTTTAATCACAGTGAAGTTCAAAGATCAGAGCTGCTGATGAGCTCAGTCAGCCACGTTTCTGTGTTGAACTGTTTTAAATTAGGGCTGCAACTGATAATTACTTCCATTATCAATTGAATATGCCAATTATATTATCTATTAGTTTATTATTTCGTCTTTATAATGTCAGGAAATAGTGGAAAGTTGACACATTCATGTTTGTTTTGTCCAACCAACAGCCAGAAAGCAAAAATGGCCCAATTTACCATCATAGAAGAAGAAGAAAACCAGCAAATGTTCAGATTTGAGAAGCTTGAACCAGAGAAATTTAGGTGTTTATGCTTATTTCAACAGTCTAACCCATCAAATGTTCTCAGCAGTCCACGAAATGCTTTTTAAATAGCTGTCAAAGTAGAAAAGAGGGCAGTTTCACACAAGCATGCGCTCCAGAAATGATGTTGTTGTTGTAAACTTTATTGAAGCATTTCGGGGTTGTATCCAGGCAGTTATTGTCAGACCTCATGTTGTAATGGGAGAAGCAATGAGACACCTTTTAGAAGAGGAAAACACTATTTATTTCAAACTACAAACTAGAAAATGGTCAGTTAGATTCTTGTATAATAGCAGCTCAGATGGCATATGTTGAAAACACAATTAGCAGACAACATGGACGTAAGTCTCCAGCTGTAGAGTCTCTGCCCTGACAACACCCAGGCCATCCCACGCTCATGCACAAGCTCAGGTACATGTTTACCACCCAGCAGCTGGTTCAGTCCAAAGTACACAGTCTAAAAACCCGTGCTGGTGCCAAGCTGTCCCTGCTCTCAGAGCGGTTTAATGAAGTCGCTTTTTCCCCATGACGGTGAAGGATTATACTGCCTCTGACTGCCCGAGAAAGATAGCAGAGGGGAGAAAGGATGAGCCGGGACGTCTGCATGTGTGATGTGAGATCTGCAGAGGACACGGAGAACTCGGCGGTTTTCTGTTTATTCTGGGGAAGTGAAACCAGCTTGATCATTTCACCGCTGCAGAGTCCAGAGAATGAGCTGATGCTCTGAGAGCAGAATGCACTCAAGCATTGGTCTCATCTGTTAAAACAGAAATCTTCATATAAAACTCAAAACTCATGCTGGACACACTCTTAAGCATGTAAGAAATCCATCAGTACAACTCGACATGTTTTTAAAAACATCTGCACTCCTGCACCTGTTTGTATCTGAAGCCCCCTCACCTGCACTCCAGATACACTGCATGTACATTTAATGCATTCTTTTTAAATAAGATGTTACTGCAGCCTCATGTGAATCCAAAAACAACAATAAAAAATAAGAATAAGATTCAAGAAAAAAGAGCTCTGGTGTCGGTGACAGCATCAGAGTCAGCTGTTGGAATATGAAATTAAAAAAGAGTGTCTCGGTGCAGCGATGAGGAACTTCTGGTTAAACATTAGCAGTTATGTCTTGTAGTTATACGTGCAACAGAGGCTGATGCAAACATTTACGTACTACCCACTGAATCTGTGCAGTTTTTGCATATGCACTGTGTTCACACAGGACAAGTGACAAAAGAAAACACCAAAAACAGTCAGAGTGCAATCCAAAAAAGCCTGATTATGTTGTTTTTTGTGTATATTAACTGGAAAGACTGTGTACTAAGAGGATTAGTGAATACTATATACTGCGTACAGTTAATGTGTAGAATCCGTGTTTCTCCCGTCCAAGGTGAGCCGGACGTACTGCTCGGGAACGTACCGGTCGGGACCCATGAGGCAGATCAGCTTGGTGGGAGCCGTGGATGAGGAAGTCGGAGACTATTTCCCGGAGTTCCTTGACATGCTGGAGGAGTCCCCCTTTCTCAAGGTCAGAGGAAGATTTATTTTTATCATATTTGTCAGTATACTGAAGGCGATTTTGGTGGGAAAAGTTTGTCCCTCAGCTGACTCGACACGCCCCAGCAGTCGTAAGGCAAGGCAAATTTATTTGTATAGCACAATTCATACACCAGGCAATTCAAAGTGCTTTCCAGAAGCATAAAAATACATTAAAATCATACATTTCAAAGAAAGAAAGAAAGAGATTAGAAGAGAATAGAAAAATAAAAATGAAATACAGACAGATGCAGACCTCAGGTGTGCAGGGAGAATGTTCCACAGGTGAGGAGCATAATAACTGAAAGCTGCTTCACTTTGTTTGGTTCTCATTCTGGGAACACACAGTAGACCTGTCCCTGACGACCTGAGAGGTCTGGACGCTTCATATGGAGTTAATAAATCTAGAATATATTTTGGTCCTAGGCCATTTAATGCTTTGTAGACCAGCAGTGAGATTTTGAAGTCTATTCTTTGACTCACAGGAAGCCAGTGTAGTGATCTGAGGACTGGTGTGATATGGTCCATTTTTCTGCTGTTTGTAAGGACTCGTGCAGCAGCATTTTGAATCAGCTGTAGTTGCCTAATTGATTTTTTGTTTAGGCCAGTAAAGACTCCATTTGTCCATTCGTAACAGGAACTGTGTTTTTGCTCTCGCTGGCGTTGCACGTCATAACCTGTGCAGCCTCCTCCAGACCTCAGACGAGAATCACCTCGTATTCTACATACAGTACGTTTGTCTCAGGAAGCTCATGAAGAAGTACAGGCACCACACTCCATAATAACTTGTAATTAAGTATTCATGCATTTCACTCTCTCTGCCATTCTGCCAGAAGCTCATGCCCACAGGTTTCAGCAGCATGCGGGATGTGATGCATATCAGGTTTAGTGGGGCCCTGCTCTTGCTTCAATACCGTAGAGCTAAAACTCACAGCCGTGTGTGTGGATGTCTGTGTTTGTGTGTGTGTCGGCACAGATGACCCTGCCGTGGGGAAGCCTCTCCAGCCTGAAGCTGGACTGTCGCTCTCAGAGCGACGATGGGCCCATCATGTGGGTGCGACCCGGAGAGCAAATGGTTCCCACCGCCGACACGCCCAAGTCGCCTTTCAAAAGACGCAGGTACTACCTCAGCTGCAGGGACCAGAGTTGGGATTGTGTGTTTGGGTTTGATTGCGGAGGCGCAGACTGAAAACGTGTCCTCTCGTCCTCGCGTCTCTTTGCGCAGGTCCATGAATGAGATCAAAAATCTGCACTACCTGCCGAGGACCAGTGAACCCAGAGAGGTTCTGTTTGAGGACCGGACGAAGGCCCACGCTGACCACGTAGGCCAGAGTTTTGACTGGCAGAGCACTGCTGCTGTGGGGGTACTGAAGGCCGTGCACTTTGGAGAATGGTCAGTCAAAATCTTGATAAATACTCGAGGTAATCACATGTGATGAGTGTTAACCTGTGTGAATATTTCCTGACCTCTCGCAGGAATAACCGACCTCGGATAACCAAAGATGTAGTGTGTTTCCAAGCTGGAGACTTCAATGAAGTTGTCCAGAGTCTGCAGCTGGATCTGTACGAGCCCCCGGTGTCTCAGGTGAGAACTGGACTTTTGATTACTGCACTGCAGTGAGCGTATGCTTCTTAAAGTTTTAAACCCGAAACCACGGTGTGTCTCCCTGCAGTGTGTCCAGTGGGTGGACGATGCCAAGCTCAACCAGCTGAGGAGGGAAGGCATCCGCTACGTCCGCGTGCAGCTCTGTGACGACGACATCTACTTCATCCCGAGGAACGTCATCCACCAGTTCAAGACGGTGTCGGCAGTGTGCAGCCTGGCCTGGCACATCCGCCTCAAACAGTACCATCCGGAGGAGACGGACAAGGAGGGGGAGCAGCGGCCGAGTGACCACAGCCCCACCTCAGGTCGAGTCTCTTTTTCCTCCCCTGCCAGGCCTGACGCCACCGTAACCCCTTGTGCACGACCGCAGGGGGACAGCAGCCACGGTGGGGTGGCTAAAACTCAGGAACCAATGTTCCAGAGGCCGGCAACACCTCCCAAGGAGCCTCAGCCGGCCCCTCCACAGCCCACCAAATCTGCTCACGTGCCCCCAGCGTACCAGGATCCCCACCTTTCCCTGGAAGCCGTCCACTCTGGATTCACACCTTCAAAAGAGCCCACCCTCCCGAAGGGTCTCGGCCACGCCGCGGACTTCCCTAAATGACCTTTGTCCCCCGCTCGGCCCGCTGTGGAGGAGCGTTTGTGAAGGATTTGTCTAAAACTGACATCTGTGTCAATCAGGAAGCATTTCAACTTCGATTATTCTTCAAGCTTTTTTTAATCTTTAGATGTTAAAATGTTCTCCGATGTTTTTTTTTTCAGCCAAAGTATACGACGTGACACATTTTGTTAGTTTCTTATTTGACAGCACCTTAACTGGAACTCTCTACTGTCTCATTCAAAAGGTGTGAAACATGTAAAGAAATTATTATTATTATTATTGGAAAACTGTGTCTCTGCCAGCTGTAAGCCTGGAGAGGATGTGTGTGTGTGTGTGCGTGTGTGTGCGTGCGTGTGTGTGTGTGTGTGCGTGCGTGCGTGCGTGCGTGCGTGCGTGCGTGCGTGCGTGCGTGCGTGCGTGCGTGCGTGCGTGTCCCAGCTAATCTCCCACACTACTGGACTCATCAGGCTCGTTCTTTTTGTGCACGTTTCAGACTGTATGCTCAAGACCTCTCATGTTGTCGCCAATTCACGATTTTTGGAAATCCTATTTTACTGGCCGCTCTGTTTTTTACTGTGGCCCCACTCACCGCTGACTCCTCGCTCCTCTTACTGGCCAGGAGGGGGCGCAAGTGATCAACAACCGCTTCAATTTGGAATCTCAGCATACGCAGCGTTAGCGTTTCGGAAGCTGCGTATCGTCTCCTCTTCATCCCGCTACTCTCATGCATTCACGCTGGACTCTCAGTTTGCCCTAAAGGATGGCAGAGTCATGACCCACCCTGCTCTGCCTCTGATTGGCTAGTGCTCATTGCCTTTGTCGGTTGGGTTGGTTAGATTTAGGTGTGAGGAGTGAGATCGGTTGGGGTTAGGGTAAGAATATCAGGGTAAGCCAATCAGAGGGAGAGTGCGGCTCTTCATGTCTTCGCCATCCTAGGAAACAAACATCCCTGCCCTGCACTCCCTGTTCTCCACCCACAAGCCCGCAGACGCACCTGACGACCTGTCGACTCCGTCTCACAGATGGAGGACATCGTCAGCTGTCCGAGCTCGGCACATAGTGGACATCAGGCACATACTTCCTGGATGGGTCACAGCTAGTGAACATGGGATGATTAAAACAAGGAGGCTTTTGTTTTGAACATGCGTTTTCTTTGGTTTTGGACTGAGGGGCGTATAATTATCTAAGTAAACGACAAGCACTTAAAAGATTTTTGTCAGCTTTATAAGTTGCAGTTTGCCAATTCTTTATTTAAATGCTGTTTTATACAGTGCTCTCTTTCTTACTGTCGATACTGTTTTTGATATTTATTTTCTTAAGATTGAGCTTAACAAAGGAACGCAGGTTTCTAACCGGTGATGAATATATAAGATTATGATCTGACTATCGGAGCCTCTGAATGACGAAGGACTAATAACTCTTTTCTTCAGGCGTGTCTTCAGATTTTGTGTAAATATTCTGCTGTTGTCGTAGCTGGGGAGACGTCAGTGCTGTCCGTGCACTCGAGTCACGCTTCGTTTGAGTTAAATTTGGATGTCGCTGGTGATGTCACGGACGTGATGAAGGCACCACTGTAGAAGGTTTCTGTGGCCGTGTCCACTTTTCTGAGCGTAACTCTGTGGATGCCTGTTTTTTTTTTCTCATCGTCATCTTCACGCTGCAAAGGAAGTGATGGCGTGACACTGCCTTCGCTCTACCGCTGACTACGTCTTAGTGCCTTGTACTGTATTCATTGAGCCTCATGTAAAACTGTGAGGTTCATTTGTTTAGCAGCCATAGCAGATCATGTTTTGTCTTTTTAATTTATAAAAAAAAATGTTGGTCACGTGTTGCTTTTTGATTTCTACATCTGCGTGTCACCTGGAAGCAAACCAGTACTGCAGCGTAGTGCTATTGGAGATTTTATACTAGATCCTATTCAGGAAGCAGGATGGATGTTTTTGTTTGTCAGAAATATGGCTGTCATAGGGTTTTGACTTATTAGCTCAATGTAGAAATAAACTGGCAGTGACCGTACTGTCACTTCAGCCTTTTGTCATACTTGTGATTTGCTGTGTTTTAGAGCCAATGACGTTTATACTTTTGAATATTTCTGTCAGTTTCCTGGATGATGAGTCAGTCAGTAGCGATCTGGTACCAATATGATTTAGTCTTGTTAAGTAGTAAAAAAAAAAAAAGGGAGACTTCATTGACTTTCTATATTTTTAATAAATAATTTTGTGTGTAACCAGCGTATGTAACACAGTTTAACGACACAGAAGCATATTCAATATGCATCACATTCTCTGTACCTTCACATATCCTTAAAAAGATGTTTAAGTCATTTAAAAGCTACAGATTAATGTGTGAATAATGGCGTAGAAACAATACTAAGTGACACACGGTACACTGAATGACGTCTATTGTCTTTATAACAGAAGCAGTGAGGTGCAGATGAACCACATGCGATGTTATACCCGCGTTCTTCTTCCACACAAAAGGCACAAACGGACATAACTAAATATACTCGTACACGAAGTTTAACCGTTAAAACAAGAAGCTTAAGGCGTTTTTGATTAAACATTCAAGTGGTCCGAGTGGCTGGCTGTGTTGTCCATCAAGGCACTGATCAGTAATTAGAGTCAGCCTTAACTGATGTCCTGTATAAAATGCATCACGGCTGCTAACGAGGTGCGACTGTGCTGTGCGAGGCAGAGAGAAACTGCTGTCAGTGCTTTTCAGGTCCACTGTATTTGATCCTCTGTGGTATTTCAAGGGGTACTCGTGCTAAACTTCCAATAGTTCGCTGTCCTGATGCTCCCTGTCAGAGGAGAAGCTCCATTTTTGATGCTTAGAGAGGGGCGACTTCCTCAAACCCAGGTCTCTGGGTAAGTCCTGGGGCCTTTTGGCTTTCCAAAACGGTTCCCAAATCCTGCAAAGATGAACATGCTGTCATAAGAATTGTATGTAACGTCATGTATGTTCATGTTGTGTTGAAGTAGGTGCATGCCTACCAAATCTGAACACTGAAGATGAGGCACCGTACGATGGAGGTGGCGTTCTCGGTTGAGCAGGAGGTGGTGGAGGGGCAGTTTTAGCTGAGAACACAGTTTTTAGGCATGTTAGTCCCGTTTGTAGGCATCAGCACATTTATTGAGCTGAAATTTAAAATAAGCGTCCCTTACGTTTTTGTTTGTTTCGAAAAAACTTCAAACTCTGGGAGAGGGAAACAAAAGCATAGGTTTAGTTTGCTGCGTTTTGGTAGTTTTCCAGCCGTGTGTGGCTCTCGTCTTACCCTCGTTCGAGACATGCCCTTCTCGTTGCTCTTGTCTGATTTGTTTCCTGATGTTTCAGCGTTCAGAGAAGGCCCGTGGTTCACATCATGCTCTCCCACTTGTGCTGATGAACACAGAAACACAGTCCATTGTGATCATTCTTATATGACACGTTCTGCCATGTCTAATAATAACGTGCGAGAAGCCACTGCCTTGTGCGCAGCCCCTTTACTGAAACTACTCACCACTTCCTCCTTCAGCCACGACCACAGGAGGCGAAGTGAGCTGTCGAAATGCAGTGAGGGGCTCTGCAGTGGAAACACAAAGATAAACTACCTCATGTCAAAGGCACGATCTTTTAGATTAATCATGAAAAGGACTGCAACAAATCTGGCATTTCACAAATGAAGCATCCCGTCTTGTTTTTGGGAAACGATGCCCCCCTGTGGTGAAGACAGGTACCGCTAAATCCTAACTTCGACCTGCACGCTGCTGTTGGTGCTCAGTGCAATGTAGTGAGGCCTTGCAAAATGTGACAGACAACAGGAACTATTTGGTCACACACCTACACTGCTCCATTAAAGGACTGTCGACAAATCCAAGGAAAACACCAACATTTTGAGTTTGGATTATCTGTGTAAACAGTCTGATTGAACTAGTTCCTGTTTAAAAGCTTTTAAAACACATAATCGAGCCACATCATCGCACTGATGTGATGGAGTCAAGCACACCAGCACACAAACTGAGACTGAAAATGGTCTCCAGCGAACGCACCGCTGAGCGACATTTGGTAAAAACCACAGAGCTCAGCTGTCTCAAGAATTTAGCCCTTTTTGAAAATGAATGCTCATAAACTGTTTCAAAGACTGAACTCTTCAGTAGATAAGATAAGATAAGATAAGATATAACTTTATCCATCCTAAGCCAGGGAAATTAAGACGTTACAGACAGCAATAATAGCAAGAGCTAGAAGGAGATGCAGAAAAGAACAACTTTATTGTTTTTGTATGTTAATATACAAAAAGAGTATAAAAATAATACTGCCAATGGAACGTTATTGAATTGCTCATGGTAAGAAATGATAATAAAATAATGTTTTGTACTGATGCACAGTAGGAAATATATAACAAAGTAGAAAACAATACAGAAGCACAGTTAGAAAATATGTAATATTGCACAGGATATTTGCAATGGATATTAGCAAACCTTAAACATAAATAACGCAGAAACGAACAGGTCAGACCAAGTCAGAGGAGTAAGAGATGGACGAGCATGTAGCTGGTTTTGGTCTTTTCATGGGATATATCGTGAGATTTATATTTATAGAAGAGAAAGACCGGCCAGCACCCTTTAACTGCCAGGTCGAGTAAAGTGAAAGTCCTCAGTCATGAGAAAATAAAACAGCTTACCTTGTCTTGAACTTTTAGCTCGAACACTCTGGGGTGAACAATTAAAAGCAAATGGAAACATCACTGAGTGGAAAACACTGAGCAGAGGAACAGAATATGAATCAGTGTCACTCCTTTTCTGGCTGTATCGCCCAGCTTTTAGCTCCACTCCATCATCCTTACCTTGCTCCTGTTCATGACAACATCGAGGAACTTCTTGGGCTGAGAGGTGCCATCCCACTCAGAGGACAAGCCCACCTTTGACGGGGGCTGCGTCGTCTGTTGGGGCTGAGGGCAGAGGCCGGTTTTCTGGGGAGCTGTCGGAAAAGAGCGCTTCACTTAGTCAACAAGCACATGAGTCAAACTGTGTGTCTTAAGGAGGCGATGATGCACTCACTCTCCTCCGTGGTGAGGATGAAGGACTCTGGGGTTCTCTCTGGAAGAGGAGGCGTCAGGCTCTCCTCAGCTGCACAACACAACATAATCAACAAGCAAGTTGACTTTAAACATTTATACAGCTTCTCTTGAAATGTTTCTGATAGCCAACGATAATCTCAAAGCAAAGATCAACACAAGATGATAGTTAATTCAGCCCTTCTCTCAGTCTGGCGAGCTTACTTTGAGGAAGCAGCGGAGGAGTCAGCGGGTCCAGAAGTGGACAGAAAGGGTTTGAAGTTGTGTTTGATGCAACATCAGGAGGCATTACTGGTACTAAAGATATCACAAGATAGAACAAATCTATTGAAGCGATTACACATTCGCAGTAAATTCATTACAACTGGCACATAATATGACATATGGAGTCTCTCTATAGTCTCTCTATGATTCCATAACATGATTTATGACATTGTCAGCTTGTTTATTGATTAGCCAGTGCGGATACATCGGCTCTGAACATTGTGTTGTTATAAATATCTCACCTGTGAAGGTCATCCCTGCCTTCAGACTCTACAAGAAAGAGAAGTATGGTGCTGTGACATAACTCATCGTGATGTTTGTACAGTTTTTTTATATAGAGAAAACCATCAGTTCAAGAGTAAATTTCAGGTTTGTTAAAGGTTCACCACTTTGTGAACACACGATTGGATAAAGGATATTAATACACGGGCTCAGGAACACTTCAGAAAACTGTTGTCAGTAAACATAGTTTGTTTGCAAATGATTGCGTTCAGCTGATTTTGGAATCGGTTGTAAAGCTCTTACTTGAGCACCTACTTTACAGTTCATGGTTATCTTTCAGAAGCACAGGAAGTCACACATCAGCCACTGAAGGGACTCGACTGATACCTTACTCCTCGCCCAAGGTTTCGTCTCATCCTGAGCTGCAGTGGCAGCTGGCTTTGAGTTGTCGAACCACTCTGAAGACGTTCCTATTCTGTTCAGGTTCACGGCCGGCGTGACCTCTGACTTCTGTTCCACAGGAGCTGAAAGCAAAACAAGAATAATCCATTTCGTATTTAAGTTGAATCTGCTATCGACGAGTGCTGTTATTTTTAAAAGGATCATGATTTATGATGTGATAAGGTCACCTTGATCAAAAGCCAACTCAAAGGATTCTGGGGTTCTCTCTGGAAGTGGAGGGATAGGTGAGGGGGGGCTGCCTGCAATATTGAATTAAGTTCATAGTTTGTTAGTGTTTTTGGACTCAGTGTTGGTACAAGCCTGCTTCCAAAAAAGTTGGGACACTGTGTAACACGTCAAGAGAAACAGAATGTGAAGGTTTAGAAAACATTGAAAACACATATCTAATTGAAAATAGATCAAATAAAACATATCAAATGCTGAAACAGTGAAATTTAATTGTTTTTGAAAGTTATATCCTCATTTTGAATGTGGCAACAAAAGACTGGAGAAGCTGTGAAATGCTAAAAGAAACCAGCTGGTAGAACATCTCATTGTTAATCAGGTTAACTGGCAACAGGTGAGCAACATGACTGGGTATAAAAAGAGGATCCAGAGAGGCTGAGTCTGTCTGAAGGAAAGATGGGGAGGGGCTCACCACTCTGTGACAGACTGAGCTGACAAACAGAGCAACAAATTACGAGGAATGTTTCTCAATGTAAAACTGCAAAGAATTTGGGGATTGAATTGTCCACAGTACAAAATGTAATTAAAAGATTCAGAGAATGTGAGGAAATCTCTGTAAGCAAGGGACACGGATCAGTACTGGTTGGCCGTGACCTTCAGGCCCTCAGACGGCACTGCATTGAAAACAGGCAGGGTTGTGTAGTGGACGTCACTGCATGAGCTCAGGAACACTTCCAAAAAACATTGTCTGAACGCAGTTTGTCTTTGAATCCACGAATACAAGTTAAAACTCTGCCATGCAAAGAGGAAACTGCATATAAAGCAGATCCAGGAACGCTGCACCCTAATCTGCTCCTGAGAAACCATCATCCAGGACACCGCTTCCTCTGGGCTAAAGACGAAAGGGACCATCCAGCTTGTTATTAGCACGCAGTTCAAAAGCCAGCATCTGTGATGGTATGGAGGGCATTATTGCACATGACATGGCTAACCTGCACACCTGTGCAGGCTCCATTAATGCTGAACCATATATACAGCTTTTGAAGCAACATATGCTGCCAAGTAGACAATGTCTTTTTCAGGGAAGGCCAACAACGTCAAACCACATTCTGCACGTACGCTGAACTGGCCCGCCTGCAGTCCCGACTTGTCACCCAAACATTCCACTTTCAAAATGTCAGCAGTTGGCCTCGTTAAAAAAAAGAGGTGATGCAGCAGAGTGCTAAACACGACCCCGGCCCAGCTTCTTTTGAAGCGTGTTGCAAGAAGAGGATATCATTTTCAAAAAACAATGAAGTTTCTCAGTTTCAACATTTGATATGTTTCTTTGTGCTATTTGCAGTTTAAAATGAGATTTCAGTGTTTTGCAAATCATCACATCATGTTCCTATTTACGTTTTACACAGCATCCCGACGTTTTTGGGGATTGTATTCAACATCAAAAAGCTCCTACTTTGACAAAATGATTGCATTCATTAAAGTACACTGAAAACTAATAGTTTTCAGACATGTGACACTGACAGCTATAACAGGTAAACCAGTGTTTAAGATCTTTCACTCATTTTTTTCTCACCTCCCAACTCCCTGACAGCCTCAGCAGCAGCATTGGGTGGAATGATGACCATTAACCTTTCACAGGGATCTGAGTGCTCTGGGCAATATAACATGAATCCTTGTAAAGTCACACAGTAAGCACAACATGACAGTAAGGGAAGTGAGGGAATACACTGAGAGTAAGCCTCATACAGACTTTTATCTACACTGACACCACCAACCTGCATCCACAGCCAGCATGTAGGATTCAGGGGTTCGCTGAGGTAGTGGAGGAGGTACCTCCTCATCTGTACCTACAAAATGCACTTCAGTTAATACAAATATATCCAAAATTAACTTCTGCTACCATGTCTATGCACACATATGACCATTTACCTGAGGCAGGTGAGTTAAGGTCCAGAGTATGGTCATTCAGAGACAAAGAAGGCGTGCTGAAGATAGGGCTAACTGTCCATTCTTTGGTGTCTTGAGTTGAGTCCATTGGCGCCTCCTCTGAGGAAGGGGAGCTCATTGGAGTGTCAAAGTAGGGGTCTTCCACCATCAGACAAATGGTTGCTGGTGGAGGGGTCAGTGATTGTATATTATTGCTCCTCTGCACCCTCCCCTCTACTGCAGGGGTTCTCTGGCTGGCATGCACCAGTTTGGGTGAGGTCCTGGGTCCCTCCTGCAGGTCCTGGGTGGTGGTCAGAACCACAGGAAGGGTCTGGAACAGGTGCCGTTGTTGCTGGTCCCTCTGCATATCCTTGGCTCTCAAGGCAGTCAGACTTTCTGAAGGCAAGTGAGCGTGGTGCTGTGGTAAAACACTCCTTTCCTCATCAAGCAGGTCCAGCTCCTCACTCAGGTCAGAGAGCTCACTTTCAGTGTCAGGCGTGAGAGCAGATGGGACCACCATCACCTGGCCAGTTAAACAGGGAGTGTGAGTCACAACAGCTTTTGAGAAATGCTTTAATGCTTATCAAATCTGAATTTTGCTGAATGTTTAGTATCATGGTGTGATGGTGTGTGCAGTATGCAGTTATACAGGAAATCCAAGGCTTTTCATTGCCTAAGCAAAGTATGCAAAATGTGCTACATAAATAAAGCTGCTCTGTCTCGCATTACAGCTGAACGAATCTGTAATTTCTTGATAAGCAAGTAATGCAGAAGCTTTATTGAGACAAATGTCATAGTTCAGTTCTGAATCACCCTGCCTGCAATCTGATTATTTTCCACTCAGATCATGTGACTCAGTTTATACCAATGTAACTGAAACCACAAGCCTGTCACAGCTGTTCTTTCTGCTTTGTTGGTTGTGATGGTAGTGCTTGTCAGTTGGTGTTGGGGGAGCATGTACTGTACAAAACATCTCCATCATTTCTATGCACTCATTCACACAGGAGTGTTCCAGGTCGCTCACCTCATTTCTGCTGGTCTGAGCTTCCATGGACTGCAGATACCTCTGAAAGAGTAACTTGATGGTTCTGTAGACCAGCTCATATTGTTCCTGAGGTGAAACAACAAAAACATGCTGTTAGGTGACAAAGGCCTGGAGCAAGATGTGCAATACAAAGTACAAAACACCAGAAGAGCTTTGATAGAAGGAAGCACCTGAAATGTGCTTCTGCTTGTTGGAAGATTTGTTACATGTGATGCTTTGCCCCAAAAACCAAAAAGCAAGTACCTTGGTCTGAACCAGCGAGGGCCTCTGGGTTCTCATGTTTTGAACTAAGTTGTAGATATTGAAATCCGGACTGATCATCTAAAAACAAGCACACACACATCAGCCAAATACAGCTCGGATCTTTACTGTTAAATTAAGGGAGATCATGTGAAGAAAGTAGTAGAATATCCCACCTGTTTCTTCAGGAGGTTCCAAGTATAATCAATGACACACAGGGCTCCTGTTCTACCGCAGCCGGCACTACAACCACAGCAGCAAAAAGTCATGTTTTGACCACTCGGCTCAGGGACATTTCAATATGATTAGTCAAATAGTGGTTAGTCATAGAGGAGCTGAAGAGGGCAGCAGCCGTGATGGTGTTTGCAAACAACAGATTTTCAAAGACTGTGTCATGATTATCTTGATTTTCTAGTACTCATTGTACTGCATTGGCCAAACCACACCCATTAGGTACTCTAAACAGGTTGAAACAAATGCCGACAGTCACTTCCAGTTCCTATAACGTAATCATCTTAAAAAAAGACGGTCTTCTGAGACACACATAGATAGATAGAATTTGTTCATTCATAATATCGCACAATTGTCCTCTGTACAGTGGTCCCAAGACTAAAGTGTCAACAATAAGATGGTTGTGATGCTTGTATATAATCTAAAGCAGAAAACACTGTGCTACAGAAGCTTATAATGCTCAACGCTATGGTAATTCTTGAGACCACAGCTAGTGGTTGGGTTGGAATAGTGTGATATCAGAGGTTTGTGACAGGCTGTTCCTTTCCTGCGGGGGTTGAGAAACAAAATGACTTTTTGCAGGAAAAAGTCTCTGACAGCTTTTTTTTCAGCAGCTGTCGTGGTGATATCACTCGGAGGTGGAGCCTGCCGTGTAGGCTGGATCTGCCACTGACTCAACATTCCACTTAGGATACGTCATACTCAAAAAGGTGTGGGCTCGTCATGGCGTGGCATGCTTTCATATACATACATACATATTGTCAGCTAACAAAAGAACAATCAGATACAGCATTATGTGCACTTCAGTGCTCTTTCAAATAGCATATTTATGAATACAAAAGGAATGACTAATTTAAGCCAACTCAGTCTTTATGCATCATCCATATTTGGAAAATAAATTTCAGTTTTCATCTTACTAAACAATATTTCCCGATAAAAAGCAATGATAGAAAGCAAAATGAAACTTCTTTGTGGCTGAGATGGCAGATGAACATGCCCCATATCCCACCCAAAGCCAATTTAATGTATGTTTGCACACCCAAAGAATATTTAATGGCACTGTTTTCCACTGATTCACAGACAGAAGTATAGAGTATAGAGTATAGAATTAGTGTATGTTTCAGTAAAACAGTAGATGTAAGTGTCAATGCTGGAAAAACTGAGGGGAATTGCCCACACGTACACTTTAAAACCTAGTGGGTCGTTGGTTACACGCCAACGCATACTTCCTGTCTCAAAGAGGAGAGACGAGGTACCTCACCTCTGAGGTTTAACGTAGGGGACACATACATGCTGCCCACGGGCAAAATAGCGATTAGACAATGAAAACCAAAGTGTGATTCTTCGGTGTGGTCGCTGCTTGCATTAAAGTTTCACACATGAGAAGTGAAAGAGAAATCTCATGCATTGATACAGTTCACCTCGTGGTACTGGCACAAGCCAAGCCCTGTCCATCCAGTAATACGAATCATTATAAATTTTACTTTTATAGCACCTTTCATACAGCATATAACATACTTCTCAAACGCTTTACAGAAAATTGCATTGAAGTGTTCAAAAAAGAGTTTTTTGAGGAAATTTACAGAAGCTGTCGAATATTTTTGTGAAGGCTGTTTGAGGTCCTAAAACATTCAGAGCTTTGTAAACTAGCTGTATAATTTTCAAACATATTCTAAAGGAGACAGGGAGCTGGTGAAAGGATGCTACCACAGTGTGATGTGCTGTAATGTGCTAAAATCTGTTCACTGATCATTTGGGCAGTTCAGTTACAAGAGAAACTGCAGCAGTTAAGATTACAGAAAACCAAAGTGCAAATCATCAGGAAGTCCAAGATAGGGCCTGACTGTTATATTTAGAAGGTTGAAAAATGTGAAAAATGATACCTGAGCTTTTAGCCTCTGAACCTGAGTTTTAATTCAGCTCCAGTAACAATAATCTCTCTTTTGTCTGTATTTAATTTTAAATAGATGTAATTTATCCAAGTTTATAACGTTCTTTAGGCAGTCAAACACTGTAGGGGTTGTTGGGCACTACATAAACACAATTGCGTGTCATCCACACAGCTACACCAGTTTCCTATATGATTTGGCCCAGTGAGAGCAGGTACAGTGAGACTAGTGGGCCGAGCATGGAGCCCTGTGGAACTCCATATAGGATGTGATGTTAAGGGAGAGAGGAACCAATCGAGAACCTTTTACAGAAATTCCACCTCTCACCAATCTTATTGGTCCAGTACAATAAGTGCAGAGAAATATTACCCACATCAGCACTTTCTCTGCAGTCATTTAAGATTTTTACGAAGGTGGTTTCTGCGCCTGATTGATATTTGATGTGGATGTTATTATTACTAAGAAAGGTATTTAGTTGTTTGTATTGTGCAAACAGGCTGAAAAAGGCCAGAAATTATTCATCATAGATGGATCAAGATTGTTTTTCCTAAGCCGAATCAAGTTCCATAAGAATTCCTGACCTGCAGTGGATGCAGATGGGGATATCCTCGTGGGCTTGATTGGAACGCATCTCATGGAGCATTTCCAGAATGGGAGGGATGGAGTCTGGTACACCGTGATCTGGCCAGTTGATGTAGTGCAGCTGTGTCAATGTTCGGCTACACTGGAAGAAACAAAAGCATTGCAGACAATGACAACACAAGCCTCTTTTCAGAGCACATTTAATAACAAGACTAACACGTTTACAATGCTTTTTGCTTCTGTATTTCATTGTGTAAGCTGAGGAGTTACAGAAATCAAATGATTTTGGTCAACTTTATGTCTCAAAGTCTTTGTAGCAGCTAACAACATGACAGTTGATAATCTTCTGCTTGTCTCAGGAGAATTACCCCGACAGTTGTTCTCACAGTTGGGGCATAAACATTACTTACGTTGCAATAAGTCACCCTTAACGTCCTTGTCAGATAATCTCCTTTATTTTCCTCAGAATCCTGTTAAAAAACAGCCAGCAGTGCATCTTTAAGAGGAGTTCTTGCTGTTTAAAAGAGATGTGAATATGTGCATTTCTTTTTTATTGTATTAATAACAAAGTGTTGCATGACACAGGTGTGGTGTGAAGATAGCGAGAAATGATAATGTCAGCATATGTTATGGAGCTTTTTTTTAAAGTAGGAAGTGCAACTTGTGAGAATAAAAATACTCACACAGTAAACTGTAAAAGGCTCGCAGATAAATGGCTGCTCTTGTTTCTGTGGCCAGTATCTCTCGCACTTTTTCTGCAAAAAAAGGTAAGGACAGCGCAAAGTTTGTCACTCAGTTCTTGGCGGTCTTCACACATTAAACCAACACATGCAATGACCAAGCTGAAGGCAAACTGATGCACAGAATGCAGAACTACTGACAGTATACAGTATACTATGCAGCACAGTTTGTCTGTGGAATGTGGAAATGTAGAAAACCGTGTTACCTTTCCCATCTCAAATTCTCGACAGGCCATCACTACGACCTAAAACCAAACAATACGAAATACAGTGAGCCAAAATATAGCATGCCCTCATCTTTGCTGAGTTCCCATGCAGGTAATTTTTACCACTGAAACTTGAGAATAGTTGTAATGAGAGCTACATTATGTGTTATAACACCTTGCTCATACCTGTATGTTGTACTCCCAAAGCATCCTCAGGAAGTCCAGCACTGTGTGAGGAAGAGGACCCTGAGTAGCAATGTAGGCCCTGGACCCTGCCACTCCCTGCAGAGAAACACGAGAGACACGGCTTATAGTCAGAGGATGCTGCACAAACCACATTAGTTACATACATGCACTGCAAATACAGTTTATATGACCTAAAAGGATTCTCCGATTTACCTTGATGAAACTGGCGTTGATGTAGTCTGTGTCATTTTTAGATGTGGTGAAAGTGAGCTTTACCCTGCTGTGGTCAACTGAGTGGAGAGGAATATGTAGTCAATATATGAACATACTAATATGTTTGTAATATGAACAACTCAGGAGTCATTAACCATGCTGTACATTTTCACAACCTAATCCTGCTGCACAGAATTACAATAAAATAGAAATAGCCTAAATATGCTCTTGATTTTAGATGGGCAAATGTGTCATAAATAATACTTTGCATAATTTCAGGTCATCATATACATAAAAATGTATTTACAGACATTACTCGCATCTGAACGTCATACTGTGTATTACTACGGGCCCATGAGTCTTTATCCATCTACGTTTCTCTTCAGCATTAATGTGTGAGACGTATGAACACATGGAAGTAAAAGTTTTTAGAAATATCTTATCTGACGCCACCTTAAGTGACCTAATTCCGAATTCTATTTATCGTCTTATGCAGAAGCACAAAAGACAAAGTGAAATTTTCACAAACGTGCGTTAAGCGAAGCTTACACGGAACAATGTCCTTGTATCGGTTCTTCTTGATGTTATCCTGTTTTTCTGCCGTCTTGGTCGGGTAGGTCTTGTCAGTGCGGTACTTAGTTGACTGGTTTTTCAACCTCTGAAAAACATTACAGAAATTTAATCCAACCACACTCATACCTTTACGAAGCCTAATGTTTCTGTCTTGCTGAGGCTGTGCCAGAAAGGTTCAGCTCCGTGCTCATTTTAATTTCTTATTTGATGTTGGTGCTGCTGTGTTAGATTCCCAGTAGTATGTATCTCTGTAGGGTGTCAGACGTTTATGATATGTATTTCACACTCTCTTGACCTTGTGTTCCACAGACATATAGCTGTAAGCTGATGTAATGCTCATTGACAAAACATGACAGCTGCAAAAAGGAGGAAAATGGTTATCTACTGGTTATATAATATTTCAACATGTAGCCTTAGTTTATGTTGATGCGATACTGCTGTGAACTTATGACAGCTGCGACGTATTTGTCTTATTAAAACATATTTTTTGCAACATTTTCACAATTGTTCAGTCTTACAGGAGAGTCAGGAAGAAGAGGGGGTAAATGCAAAGCATATTAGATGTGACTACATGCACAATGGTCACACATGATCAGTTTTGGTGTGATTCAGCCCTGGATGACCAGAATTTGTGACTCACTTCACTAGAAACTGACACGACGCCGTCCAAACGGAGAGGATTTCCATCCGGAATTTACTGTGCAGAAGGTTTGACGCTCACATTTAAGTCATGGCACGTCCATGCTTACAGGATTTGTTAAGACACTGGTCTTTTTGTTCAGAGGCCAGTTCTCACAGTTCCAAACAGTCTGCTAAAGGCCTCGCAGACCATCTGTGCAGCTTACACCACAGAGTGCTTTTTGTTCGCAGAGGAAGTGATGCAATGGACCCCTTCCTCTGGAGCTGTCGGGGTGGTAGCAGCATGACAGCAGAAGGGCAGCATGTGAAGCACACGGTGCCGTCCTCAGGCACTGGCATGTCACTCGTCACCACGGCAGCAGACCGCAGATGATGTCACCCTCGGTTGAAGACTTCTGAGGAAGACTTTTTTGGGCTTACACATGCGCTTCCATGTGAGAACATACATGTACTGTTACATGTATACAAACATGACAGACAGATGAGCAGATAATCGACGACTTGAATGATCTTTGTTAGCTGTTAGATGTTATCGTGCATTTGATCACAGGTCTTCCTCATTCATGTGCCTTCAGTGACAAGCATCAGTGCAAAGAGGAAGCACAGAAGTGGCGCTGGAGCCGTTGTCACAATAGCAGCGTGTTGCTTCCCCGAACATGCCTTTTGTGAACATTTGGAAGACTGGAAAGTAATGAACTTTCCCTCTCATTGTGCTTACTGTCAGTTCAGTCACTACAAACAAGCATAGCAGTTATGACATGGTTTGGATGACATGATAATGAAAGCCAGAGGTGAAATGTGTCTTCTACGAGGAGGCTTCATCTACAATACAACTCAAAACAGTACAAATAAAAGGAACAACACACTCACCACAAACTCCCCACCAATTCCATCGGGTGCTTCCCTGTCCACCGTCTCCTGTCTCTCCAGCTGGGCCAGCAAGCTCCTCAGTATCTGGGCTTGATGCTCCATGGCCGGCTGTACAGTACACTGCCTGGGATGGGGCACCTTTCACAGGCATGTCAGGACACAAAGGTCCTCGTCCACAGGTCATGGATTAGGGTTGCCAACACTTGGGTTCAGGGCGGTGGCACTGCTGCAGAGAGTACTTCTCTATTGTAACACTCACATCAAGGAACTGTTGTGAGGGAACGCATGAACTGTCTTAGAGGAAGCAAGAGTAAGCAAACAGGTTCTGTGGTCAGATTAAAAACATCGCCGCGCCCCCTGGGTGTCTCTCACTGGGTCCTAAAGTCACCCGGGTGTTTGATTGCATGACAGCCTCACAGAGGGAAACACCCACAAAGACAGTGGGCCACACATTTATGCATATAAACAGGCACAAGCAGCTGCTCCTACTCAGAGCCAGAGTGCAATGCAGGAAGTCTAGCCTGTTGGACAACATTCAGGACCCACAGGAGGAGGGATGTGGGGAGGGATGGAGGCAGAGACAGAAGGAGTGGTGAAGAGAGAGAGAGTGTCTGAGAATCCTGAAAATCCTGATGTTCTAAGCCAGCAATAAGCAGCAACACACTCAACTGTCTATGTCTTCATTTATGCCTCCTGTGTGTCTACACTCATCATTTGTTTTGGTAAAAAAAAAAAAAAAACACAACTCACAGTAGTAGAGATGAATACTATCAAGTAAATTCTTCTCCTCTGTTTCTCCTCAAATTTATCAACTTATTGTAATATGTTTGGGGAGTTAGCTCCTCTCATTGCTCATTGATTAAAGTAAGCTTTAATGAGCAATGAGAGGAGCTCTGTTTCAGGGAACTATAGGCATTAAGTCCACTGTGCTTATTATATAAAGCAAGCTGGTTGTTAATGAGAGCATGAACAATATACAATAAGAACATCCTGTGTAACTATGACATTAGGATGAAAATACCAGTTACAGATGATCAGAGAGCAGGCTTACCAGAGACGTTAAGGTGCAGTTCTGATGAGAGGAGGCGGCCTACTCATGAAGAAAAAACACCTTTTGTCATTTATATGACATGATGAGGACAACAATAAATTGAACCCTTCATTCAGCAGGTGTTGGACACTACGTCAGTACCAGGGTGACATCTAGTGGCTGTAAGGTGAACTTACACAAAGAGGTTCAATCTGCTCAGTGGTTTGAGGGAGATTTCTGTCAAAACCATCATCAGACAGAAAGACAGACGATTTAAGTGACTGAGTGAAATGATGAGTGCTGGAGGAAGTATTCAGATCCTTTAATTAAGTAAAAGTACTAAAATCATGCAGTAAAAAAAACTCTATGTTACAGGTAAACGTCCTGCACTGAAAATGTTAATCAAGTAAAAGTATGTAAGTAGAATCATAAATATACACTTAAAGTGTTAAAAGTACTCAGTGCAGAAAAGTGTCTCCTTTGATTGTCGTTCTATTAAATATTATATGTATTATTATCACTCATGCATTAATGAAAGAGCAGGATTTTAATGTTTTGACCGCAAATAATGATAATTTTCATTATGGATTGATAGCCGTGTTGCTATGTTAAAATGTAGTTTGTCTCTTTATGAAACCACGGCTCTACTTATTTCAAGGGGCTTTTACACTGACACATGCAGACATGAAAGAAGTGTCACTGGTTTTGTGCAGTTTGTGTACTCAGGACATACCAACATGTAAAAGTACCTCTGTAACCCACAATGCAGCTACAGGAAGCTGCGATGGCCTCAGTCCACACTACAGCTTCCTGACAGATTTCATACGCTTCATCTTAACATCAAAATGAAGATAGTGTGTCTGACTTTGCTTTTTCATGGTGAGTGAGTTAACATTTACAACTTTGATTTTTTTTTTTTTTTGTTTATTCTAAAATCTCTAAAAGGGAAATGAATTTCTGTTCCTCCTGGAAAATAAAAAGTAAACGATAATGTACATTTAAGGGGACGGGTTAGTTTTTCAGATATCTGTTTCAACAACAAAGTTTATTAGTAACTGTAATTTTACTCATAATCTTAATTTAATTTTTTAAACTCTAAAATGAATTTCTAGATCTTACATTTACACTGTGAACTCCTATACTTTATTGTTTTTATTTATTTATTGTTTACTGTAGTGTTAGGATATGTCTGTCTTTATTCTTTGTGCCTGTGCACTTTACTGTTTACTTTAGTGCCAGAAATGTCTCGTCTTGTCTCACTGTGGGATTGTGGGAAACGTAATTTTGATTCCTTTGTATGTCTGGTACATGTGAAGAATTGACAATAAAGCTGACTTTGACTTTGAAACTGAAACTTCAAACTTCTGTAAGCATCTGTAACACTGTCCAGTCACACTGGAGTAACCACTATGCCATATTTAAACACAGACAAACTTTTGAAAATACATTTAAGCAAATGAGTGCTTTGATATAAGGAACACCAAAGTGGAACGTGATGAGAGTATCTTTTGTAAGTTAACAGCTGAAAATGAACATGTGCTGCCAAACCCACACGCAAGTTTGCGGGGTTAATATTAAATCAGTTCAAGTCAAATTGAATGTTGAATATGTTGTGGACAACTGCTGTGGCAAGTTTAATCCTGACTGGACTCTTTCTTTCAGCAACTCTTCAGCTCCAGTGTGATAAGTCACAGATCACGGCGGACGTCGGTGGTGAATTCTTGCTTATCTGCAAGTATGACACAAAAACATTCCGCTACAACAAAAAGTACTGGTGCCAAGGGGACTCCAAAAGTGCCTGTGAGATTGTGGCAGATTCGGAGGGCGGCGGTACAAAGAAAAGCACACACAGGTTTCACATAATTGACGCAAGAACAAGAGGGCTGTTGGTGAAAGTCACAGATCTCCAGTTTGAGGACACTGGAGTGTACTGGGTTGGGATTGACAAAATATATGCTGACGTCATGACTTCAGTCAATGTGGTTGTCACTGAAGGTAAGAGGAAACCAGAAGCTTTTGATTAGCTTGGAAAATGTATATTACTGTCACAACATGAGATCTGTGGCCTGCATTTGGACATTTAATACTGTCTACTGTCAAGCTGAATGATTTCAAACATTACTTCTTTGTGCCAGTTCCAGTGTCCAAACCCAGACTTTGGCCCCTGAGCTCTCTGGTAGACAGGCCGACATGCTGGGGGCAGCCAGTGACAGTGCGCTGTGATTGTACAAAGGGCACTGGCGTCCGTTATTCCTGGTATCAAAACACTCAGCAGAAGGACGTCCTGCTTCACCACTCATCGGACTTATACCTACACTGTGGTAGAGTGGATAAGGACAGCGATTACTACTGTGTTTGCCATAATGACATAAGCAGCCAGTGGAGTGATATCCTCTCTGTGCAGGTTCCCATGCCTGCAGACAGCAGCTGCATCTATGTCATTAACATGCAGGGTAAGGACAGATGGGGTATTCTATTCTCTCCTTGAAATATCAATGCAACACATGCACAAAGAATGAAAAAAATATTTTATTATAACTGATTCAGATGTATCATCATTATACAGTGAGTACTAAAGCAACAAAAAGACATTAAACATTACAGTATGATCATAATACTTCACAAGAAACAGTCCCAGAAACTCGTATAATTGCTTAACTATGTCTGTTATTGTGAAAGTTCATGAATGTTATGGTGCTTTAATGGATGGTGAGTGTGTTTATGGCATGTAGTGATGCTTTAATGGCAGCTTGCGGTTTGTTTTAAGTAAACTAAAACTGCACTGATATCAAAATCATATATTATGGAACATTGTTTTATTATTGTCTTTAAAACGACCAAGCTTATGTGTATTGTTTGACGAAAGCATTGTGCCATGTGTTGGATTTTACTTTGGCGACTCCTAGTGGTCATGTTAAAAATTACACTGTGGCAAAAAAAAAAAAAAAAAAAATTAGAGCATACCAACTCTGCCCTCAGCAACCTCATAGATCTGACCCAGGACACAAAGACTGCACCATTTTTCTACAAATGAAACATCATGCCATCAGTCTTATATTATAATGATCAAAAACTCTAATGAAAAACTTCTTCAAGGGACTTGAAGCGGGAATATCATACATTATAAACAGGTTTAAAATGTACAGACAGGGCCTGATTTGCTTTGAGGCTGCTGTGGTCTCCTGATTGCACAAGATCCAAGTTCATAAAGAATGTCATTGCAATGTTTTTCCTTTTAAATCATCAGGCCAACCCATTTATGACTGCGCACACAGGATGAGCACCACCACAGCCAAAACTCCGCCTCTGTCAACCTGCCAACCTACCAGGAAATCCCACTCTGACGCAGGAAACCAGTCTTTACAACTCAATCAAACTGATCCAGATCTGTTTTTCAGCAGGTTAGACTGCAGTTGTACTCACTTTGATGGATAGAATAAAGGTCAAAATGATTCATTCATAACACCACAAAGTGTTTGTCATCTGAAATGCAGTCACTAATCATATTCTTGTTTTTCAGGTCATGGACAGGGCTGCCATTCTGGTATATACTGCTGCGTTGGGGTTCTTTTGCATCCTTGCTGATATTTCTGTGCATAGTGATCGAATGTACAAAAGCAAGGCACAAGCATGTGAAGAGGAAGAGGAGGGTTCGTTCCAAACAGATGCCCCATTTGGCTCAGTGAACTGGATGTTACAGTGGTAGTTCATTGGAAGTCATATCAGCCACTGTAGCTTTATTGTTACCAAGGTTCTTTGATAACGTGATACTTGTGAAGAGTCTGGGTCATCATGTGCGTCAGCATGTTTATCATTTCTACTTTATTTCAAATGATAGCCTTTCAATGCCACGACACACAAAAAAAAAAAAAAAAAAAAAAAAAACAGGAATGAATGTCATCACGTGGAACTGAATAAAGATAAGATAAGATAAAACTTTATTGATCGCACGCCGGGGAAATTAAGTCGTTACAGCCAGCAAGTATTAAAAAGCAAAAACAGTGGCATAGAAGGGTCACCATAATGAGGATACAGGGCAAAGAATAAAAAAATCAACTATGTACAGATTATGAAAATACGAATTGCCATAAAAATACTATTGCCAATATTCTTATGAGAAGAACTACCAACGCCACATGTTGAATTGCGCTTGAGAAATGCTGTTGCATAAAAAGAACATTGAATTGCTCGGGTCTATGTATGTGTAAAATATGTACAGTTTATAAAAATACTGTACGGATAATAAATATAGTGTTTGTGCTATTGCACAGTTGAGAGAAAGGAAGGAAAAACAGAGCTTCGATAAAGCCAGCTGGGAGTGATGACTAAAGACGAGAGAGAGCAGGCATCGCCCAGTGACACGTTAGCGTTTATTTTCAGTCCGTTCCTCTTTGTAAACAAATCAAACAATAGAGCATTATGAAACGGGGGGCCTGTTGCAGATCCTGGAAAGCCAAACCCAAAGATCCCGGTGCTCATCTCCACCATGTTCAGACCAGCTGGGTCCTGATGAGGTCCACGCAGCCATGACTTCGATGCCACTCGAGGTCAGTGAAGTCAGTGGAGGAATGTGTTTAAATTAAAATGTAGAATATAAAAAGAGCTTGCTGCTGTTGGTGTTTCTGTCTCAGCGAAGGTAAATCAGTTACAAGTACTAGTACCGGGAACTTTTATGATGAGTGATGCAGAACAAGGAGCGTTTCGTCAGAATATAAAGAAGTGCAAATACCCCACCCAAATATTTGGAAACTAATCTCGTGGGCAAACATTGAATCAGCTGTGAGGTGTTTTATGACATTGAACTATAAAGTTTGAACTGGCACAATAAAGAGTGGGCAGAGGAATGCAGCGTCCGTAACCGGCCTCCCATCAAAAGCTAGAAAGCAGAGATACGATCTGAAGACTGGGCAGAGATTCTGTGGTCTCCACCCAAACATTTCTCCATCCATTCAAGGACGGATTCAGAGTGGACGGATCCCTGATGCAGCACAGCTCACCCTAAAACTATTTTGGCCTTGTCTGATTTCTGCAAAAATATTTACATGCCATTGTTAGAACTATTATGGGTACAAATGACAAAGTATTTAAAAACCACCTTACATTAGACCTGTATTATTTTGCAGAACGTCTCAGTGAAATAAATGAACTGTCTGAGGAATCCCTGCCTTCATCACTGCACGTTTGGCACAAGGGGTTTGCTGGCTCTTTCATCTGGTTGCTCTGAAATTTAGCGGAAGGGGAGGAAAAAAGTGAAAGTTTTTAATAACCAGTAACTTGTAGCTCTGGAGGAAGCACGTCATTTCCTCATATTGAATCTGCCATGTTTGGGTCCATTACCTCACGCTCTGTGAATGCTTTGTCTGATGGTTTACACCGTTAGCACTGAAATTATGGCTAATTGTGACATCAGGAGACACATCAGTCATAATCGTCAAGTCTTTCTGGAAACTTTTAGGAATAATTTTCACATTTGCTTTCGAGATGTCACCACAGGGAAGCCATCTTTACATCTTCTTTGTCCTCACAGGTGTTCTGTAGGATGTTTGGGTCCAGTGTACTACACTGACAGCAGTGGAGGGTGGGGGTGGGGACACGTGTGTCTGAGCCACAGCTGTCATCGAGAAACCCGTTTCGCCATATTGAAAGCAGCAGCCACTATAGTGAGTCTTCACGTTTAACTTAGCTGGGTAAGTTATAAACTGTCCCAACGCTTTAACAAGCTGCACGAGCAAAACCAATCGGAAACGTGAAGACGCGCTGACGTTGACAACGTAAACGTATGTTGATGTTACGTCAGCTAACTGACATTTAGCAAAACCAGCCTGGTTTGATATGACCTGTGGTGAATTTTTGAGTTCAGTAATATATTTGATGTAAGGAAGTTCAAACACACGGTTAAATACAGCTTACCGCATTTTTACTCACCCCGAGGAAGTCATTTAATGGTAATTTCAGCAAAAATCGTTTTTTAAAATAAAGTTAGATACGCAGTTAGACTCTGCGCAGTTAATTTTACTGTGACGCATTAACGCCCACGCTGTTGTGTTCTGATGGAGGAAGATGGAGAAACAGCCTTTTAGGAATTTTTTACTGCTACACTGTTATTTCCCTTTTTTAAACGTACGCCGAATTTACCAGTCGAAACTGTCGCCATGAAGACGTTGTGAAGTAGCTCTGTAAAATTAGCCTCATAAGAAGTGTCACGTTAGATAGCAAATTTTAATAAATTTTGAATGGAGTTTGGCGTGATGTACAAGGCTGAGCTCATTTACCTGCAAAGATTGGCCAGAGACCAGTATACATTAATTTGACACTAAATATTTATTGTTATTTCATATATTTGGTATTTTAACTTAAAACTGAAAAATATTGATGTTTCAGGTAGACGTTATAGTAACTCACTTATCGATAAGTTACATGTCTTTAATTTATTCTGTTCTCTGAAGAAGGCCTTGCTTGAATGGAATCAATCATTTTAGTGAAGTTGATAATCTGATTGTCTTAATGTCTCTGACATTTGTGTTTGTCTTTGCCAGAAGGCTCGCTGACTTCAGTCTGACGTGCCACTTCCCATCATGGGCATCATTTACTTCCTGCTACTGAGCTGTCTTGGCCTTGCCATTGCCGCTCCAAGTGAGTGGCAGTGCAGATGAACTTAAATAAAACTTACATAAATAAGTAGAGAAAATGCTCATGCTTTCATTGTTGGTTATGGTATAAGTTGTGACTACCTTACACTACTGGCTGAACTGGGTAGTATTTCAAAAGGAACAGTGATTTAAGTGACATCTATATTTAGATCTATGGGAGAGATATCAGTGAATAGGGTTGAAAACTGTGGTTGACAGCACATATCTGATGACTGTGATGCTCATGCATTTGTGCGATCTGTAAGGAAACAGTGAGCGTGGTGGTGACTGAGAATGTCAATGCAGGAAGTGTCAAACCACATACAACAGCCTACAGAGATGTGGAAAAAATGAAATGCAGATGAGTCTTTTGTGGTGCACTAAGGGAACGTTGAAGCCCTGAATGCTCCAGTGAGGGCATCCGGTGGCTCTGTTTCACTGTGAGGAACATTTTGCTGGCCTAGTTTGGGTCACCACTGCCAATCAATACAAGATTATTCTGAGTGATCACCTTTATCCTATGATGAAACTTTTCTATCCTGATGGGAGTGGTCTCCTCCAGGATGAATATGCCTCCATCCATTTGTGGCTAATCATGTTTAAAGGAGGAGTTTCATCCTGATGAGTTTTCTTTCTTCAGGGAGGAATTGTGGCTCTACTGGAGAAGTGGAAAATGGACATATTGATTACCCTGAAGGGACTGAGTTTGGCGATAAAGTTGTGATCACTTGCAACCGTGGGTTAGTAAGAAACTGATAACTCTGATGGTTCATGTCATTGTAATTGTGAGCAGTGAATTTAATTCAATATTCCTTTATTAGTGCCGCAAGGGGAAATTCCAGAACCCTAAAATCTCAGTAGCCATAATGTTTCCCAATCAAAAAACATCTTCCTCTAATCAAAGTCAGTGTGCAGTGTTGCCATGTGAAACCTAAAGGTGGATGCACATCCTGCTTCAAATCTGTTGTCTGAATTCAAACCTGTTTTTTTTATTTAATTTATTTCTGTAATCAGTTACCAATTCATTGGTAAACAAGGGCCAAGAGAAATCGTTTGTGGAGACCAAGGGTGGATGGGCAGGTTGCCTGTGTGTGAAGGTTGGTAATCTCTGCGTGTTAACACAACGCACATGACTAAATACAAACTCTGTGTCTGTTTCCATTTTAACAGATGTCATTTTTATTTTGCAGCGGTGACTTGTAATCCTCCACCTTTGATTACAAATGGGACATTCAGTCCAAACGAAGAAACCTATAGTTATGGAAAAGTTGTACAGTACAGCTGTCAAAACGGTTTCACACTCAATGGAGCAAAATCAGTATCATGTTCAGATGATGGAACATTTGAGCCTGCTCCTCCAACATGTGTCGGTAAGTGTTTCAAAATGTGAATGTCTTGCAGTGGTGCCACTTACTGAGATAGTTGGCGATGCCATTGGTCATGAAAAAGTTGGTCTAGACATGAGCTGTAGCTTTTGTCAGCTCATTCATTGGACCAAAACATAAAAATCATATAGTGGGATGGGATAATATCATAAATATTCATTGATGAGTATATCACAGACTGGGACATGGGCAACCATGCCATTTTGGAGTATAAATAGAACTACAGCCATCAAAGGTAAATCAACTTTACTACATGGTTGATCAATTGCAGATGGTTACATTGTGTTTTTATTTATTTTTTTACTCAGCAGCAACTTTTTTATGAAGTCACAATTATTCCATTGATTGATCCAAATATACTTTGAAGAGCACTTGTTTGTGGGTCTGGTTGAGCTGTGGAGTGGCTGAGGCCATTCAGTAACACACATTTTATCAACTTTTGATTTTGATATGTAGCCTCAACACCAACGTTCTGTGCTTTGCATCATGACTTAAATAAAATAGCCGTTTTTAGCTTGAAATAGTTAATACGTGGCAGGTTTTGAGGCATGATATGGTGGTGCATTCAGGCCTCCAGCCATGTAAGCAGACTATAGATGCATTGTGCACAGACTATAGTAAAAAGCTGTTATCACATTATCTATTTTTTGTGTACAGTATAAAACTAATTTTTAAAACGACTTTACTGTAAATAGTTGAGATAATCACATAGAATCCTAATTTAAATTAGGTCATTTTAAGGTATTTCTAGAAGATTTTTCATTTTTTGTGCAGATTTATACATTTGATTAACATTCTGCAGATGTTTTATAATGAGGATTCTTTTTGGACTGTAAAAATGTTCACAGTAAATATTTGTACTTCTTCTACTTCTCTTTAGAATAAAGAGATGATAATACGCTTTTTTAAAACTGTAATTTGACCGCAAGTGTTTTGCATCTTTTACTGCTAATTGTTTTTAACATTTATATTAAATTGAAAGTTTTACTATTACATAACCTGCCTTAATTTTATGTTCAGCAACAGGTGTTTTTTTTTTTGTATTTTTTACACAGAATTCAATGCAATTTAACATTCAGGACAATTAAACAATTGAATAATCCTGTAGCAAAACATAATTTTTAATATATTTATTTACAGTTTACAGCCATTATTGTATGGTCAATCAAACTAATTTACTGTATTTTGATGCTATTTCACATAATTTTGAGAAAAAAAAATCNTCGGTGTCAGTTTCCAGTCTAACAGATGTCATTTTTATGTTGCAGTGGTGACTTGTGAGCCGCCACCTACGGTAGCGGATGGGACTTTCAGTCCAAACAAAGACAAATATGTTTATGGAGAGGTTGTACAGTACAGCTGTGAGAAAGAGTTCACTCTTAGTGGATTAAAATCAGTATCATGTTCAGAGGATGGAACATTTAAGCCTGCTCCTCCAACATGTGTCAGTAAGTGTTTTCAATTTTTCTTCGAATCATCTTCCTCTCAGCAGTCTCAGCTGTGACCGAAGCACTCGCATACTCTGACAAGGTCATTTTTGGAAAGTTGTTGCATGTTTTTTGTCTGCAGCGGTTCAATGTGAAGGTCCTAATATTGAAAAATGCTGAGTGGATTTAGGACTTTGTTACGAAATAACTAAATAAACAATAGAGGTAGTTGGATTTATCTATGGATTTATCCTGACATTTCAATATAAAGGAGACGGTATTAAATAGCATTCAGAGCCTGCTCCTTACCGTACCTCTCAGATGACACTGTGCTGCTGTGAATTTTTCTTTTATTGTATTTGTGTGTGTGTGTGTGTGTGTGTGTGTGTGTGTGTGTGTGTGTGTGTGTGTGTGTGTGTGTTTTAACTAGTTTCTACAGCCTAATTATGAATCCATGACATGATTAAAGTATCTGTGATCTTAGCACATCCCTGATGTTAGAAATATTCCTCTGATTACTCCTTTTGTTTTTTTATATTTTTGCAGAAATGCCAGACACAACTAAAGCTACCACCACCACAAACAAACCAACAGGTAAATCATGTTCATGCTTAAGAACCATCTAAACTCCCTCCAAAATGATTGGGCCAAAAAAAAGCCGTTGACAGTATCCAAGCTCATGAATGCGTCTTTGATCAAAGTGCTGTTGTGTCTGTGTTAAGGAGTTACAGTTGAACGAGTCTGGTGACGGTGTGTTATTAAAAGAATCACTAGTTTTATTTTCTGCTCACGATACTCTATACAGGATTTGGCGAGTGATATGTGTGAGCTGTTTACATCAGTGACCAGGACTGTAATGAATGTGATGAAGTGTTGTGCTGCACTTTGATCTGTAAAGTACTGAATTCACTTGATCAGCCAAAACAGACGCGTTCATCTGTGAACGGGGAGCAGTTTTTCAACTGAGTTTGTAGAAAACGGTGCTAAACCAGGGCTGGACGATATGCAAAAAGAAAAAAATCATATTGCTGTTATTTTTGCCAGATATCATGATGTTTTAGTGGAACTGGTCATTTTTGTAATTTTCATTGAAAACTGTGAAAAGCATCAATGTTTATATAATAATTGTTCAGCCCTGTACTCTCCTGTGATATATAGCATTATACAAACATACATAAACCCTGACGGAGGATTTATCCATCACGCTCACCTGCCTAATTTGAAATAATGACATCATTTTAAAGAAATCTGTAATCACTGATTTAGGGCTGAGCAATATCAGTATATCCACAAATGTGTTAAGTTCCATTCAAATATATATATATTTTATTTTTTTTGCCTGCAGATGGTCATTGTTTGGACCCTGCTATTCAAAACGGCGAGCGGATTGAAGGTTCTGGACCCCCTTACAGATACAAGGCTAAGGTGACGTACCAGTGCGAATTTGGGTATACGATGAGCGGGGAGCCCACGCAGACCTGTGAGGAAGGCGGTCGGTGGTCACCTGGACTTCCAAAATGTGAAAGTAAGTCAAATGAAAATTCCCACTTGAGGTAGCTGTGTCAATGAAAGTCAGCCTGTTCCGTTTGAACATGATCAGACATGATTTCGCAGCACTTTCTATATATTTAGCTTTCTGTGGTTTCCCTGCTTGGATTACATTAGCTTTGGGTTTTTCCTCTTTTGCTCGGCGGCTAAATAAAGTTTTAAAAATCAGGAAGTTCATTTAGGTTTCTACCATAGTACCATCATCAGAAATAGTGCCACCATGCTGGAGCATACCTTTCAGATTCCCTGCTGCGGTGTGATATCTTAGCTATGAGCTTACCTGTTTTGTTTTTGTTTTTGAAATTGAAATTTGTTTGTTCATGGGCAGAAGTTCGAGGCCCAATCCCAATGTCCACACTCAGGGACTCCCAGACTTTGAGGGGCATTTCTTCAACTTCTGCAGGGCTTAGGACTGTCCCACTGTCAAACTGTCCAGTGCATGAGGCTTCTCATGCAGGCTTTTCCAGACCTTTCTGCACACTTTCCACAAGTCTGCATTTCTGCACACTTTACTTTAATGAACAACCCACAGTTCATAGGGTTGTGGTGGTGAACACAGTGTTACCAGGAAAGCCTGGAGGCATATTTAAAAAAAAAAAAAAAGAAAAAGAAAAAATCCCAATAGACAAACATGGAAGGAGCGCCTTGGCCATGAAGAAATTAAAAAAACATAAAACACAGAGTCCCAAAGACACAGCTGTATGTAGCTTGTCATACCATTCTCAAGGTCATGTGATATGTCACAAAGTGCTGCCATCTTTAAACCCGACGTCTCCTGCTCAAAGCTCTTAACAGGCAGAGACAGTGAGGGTTGGGGTTTAGGCCTTAGCGGGGACATTGGGTTTGAGGGTGAAGACCTGCTCACCTTATTTGTGGAATGAAATTTATTTATCTAGAAAATTTAAAATGACAAGTTTGAGAAATTTCAAGTGGTATTCTGTGACTCCTGGATTTAATCTTTTCCACCTGGCTGTGTCCTTTTCTTGCACCATCATCAGAAATTTTTCCTCCTTTTGGAGCATAGCTTCCAGATGAAACCATACATCTGATTTTGACCTTGCACAAACCTGCAACTCTCAGTGTAATACCCTCCAAAAGGCTTCAATCATAACTACACATTTAATTTTTTTTTCTCATGATAAAACTGAATTTCCTCAAAATATGTGTAGAGCAATCATTGATGCAGCAGCCACTGCCAAACTCTTCATCTTATCATCATGTCCTACACCTCAGTGTTTCTTCAAAACACTGCTCAGCCTTGATTATTGTCTATCCAAGACACCGTAGATGGACTTGACTTTTAATGTTTTCGTTGCACATCTCTTCACCAGCTCCTTCTGAAATGATTTCTTGTTCCTTAACAGGAGCAGTTAAGCATTGTCGGTTAATCAAAACCACCATTTGACTCAAGTCTCTGCCTTTTTTGTTTTTTACAGAGAGTGGCACAAACAACTACGTCATGCCGCTGAGTATAGCCCTTGTTGGTAAGTTTCAGTTTCATCCTTGAACATTAGATGAAGAATGCACAGAGATAATTTTGGCCCAAATAACATCATGATGGCCTCAGAACGGCTGTAACAGCCGCCTGTGGAGATCTTCTGAGGACATCGTGTTCTTGTTTGGGAAATGGGAACAAAGTGACACATTCAACCATCAAAACTAGTTTGTGTGGTGATGGCTGGATCTGTCACTTCCTCACTTCACTGTGGTTTGTGTTTTGCACATGATTTCCGTTCATGTAACGCTTAAAACTAATTATGTCTGGATTGTTATTCTAATACATAGCAACAGTTTTGCTGTAATAATTTTCTGAAAAACAAGTTTTTGGAGGTGTAACCTTTATCACGTCAGGATGGTGTCAGGCATTTACTTGAGACTACACTTGTTGGCCTCAATGGCTTCAAACGTCTCCATTTTTCTCATCAAAGCAATCAGTGTGCTCCTCATTTGCTGTGGATGCTTCTACTTTGGAGTCCCGGCACGCATCAAGAAAAAAATGGGGTAAAATGTTGTTTTATTCAGCTGTGCCAATTAACCCCTGATATGGCTTTAACACTCTGTGGCGCTAGCCATCCCTGGTCTTTGTCATGGCTTCTTCAACCTTTTCTCTGTCTCAGTGCTGTATTCAGTCCATGTCTTCAACCTGTCCCAAGCTTTCTTCCTGTCAAGTGCCGCATGTCGCAATCCGTTTGCTTTCGGCTTTTTGATCAATATTCTTCTCTACCGCAGTGTCAGTGCTGTCTTAAGGGGGCGCTGTAATAAGCCCTCAATACACTCTTACACAGAACTGTAGGCTGCTCAGTTGAAAGCTGCCCAAAGTGCCTCATGGGGGTTTGTGTTGACACATGAGGTCTACAGAATGTGCCATAGATGCTAAAGGATGTTTAGGTATGAATGATAACGGATGCAGGTGTTTCTGTTAGCACTCAGTTGTGTTTATTGTGTCGTATTCGGTTTCCATGAATGTCGCACATTTACATGACCAAAGAGGAAGCGCAGATGCTACTAATAGAACAGCAGTGAAATTACAGTGAAGTGAAGCAGTGAAGTGTTTTATTTGCATCAGCTTACACATATTCCCAAGGCAGAGGGTGACAGGAAGTGGCAGCAGTAATATTGTTGTTATTGTTCTAATTACAATCAGTGATGTTGTTGATCTTGGGTTAACTGAAGGCACGATGGCTTCGAAATGATTTTAGAATCAATCTGGACACTGCTGAGTGCAATCCTCTAGTTTCTGCCTGAAATAGGAAGGAGTGGTTGCTGGTATGTCACATTTCTGGAAATGTTTCTCAGCTAACACGGTTTGGTTCCTGTTGTGTCAGAGTAGATTGTGTGTAAGCCTTAAGTCACTGTTAAGGAGAGCATCCAAAAAAATCGAAGCCTTCATAAACCCGTCAGACCGCTTCTTTTAGAGTTGCAAAATTTAATGTGTAGGAAAGTTTCACAACTTTGGGCCTGAAGGGCAGCTGAGTTCGTCTTTGGTTCCTGAATGTCTGCCATAAACACGTCAGAGCATTTGATGGTTTAGTCCTGTATGTCTGTCTTTAGAAGAGGTGTGTGTCCTTTACGTTTTCATCAGAAATAAAACGTGAAGAACACTCACCATGTGAATATTGTTTATTTTATTTTTTTTTTAAGCATCTGTTGACATTTTTTTAGAACACCAGGCCACATGATATGAATATAAACCAGCTGTTTGGCCTTTTGTCGCACTGTAACAACCCTCTGTGTCCTCGGTGATGCTGTGGTGACCTGTTGATTTCTGCTCTGAGAAATCAACAGGTAGTATTTTGCATCGCGGAGTAACACCCACACAAAGGTGGATATTTGGGCTGTGAGACAGATGGATAGCAGCACACAGGCCTGGTGTGTGTGAAGTGATTGTTGTAGATGGGTTGGGGGTCTTTTTTGGTGAACAGGGTGTTTCTCTGGCCTACCTTAAATCCTCCTTGCTCCTTGTCTGCCTGGTTGTGTATCAGTAGAAATGTTGACGAGTCAATATTGGATTACAGCTCTGGGAGAGGCAGTCCTGACAATGAGGCTACCAAAACTGAAGAGGAAGTAGCACTCGCGGTAAGACGCTGCGCCCAGCCAGCGCACTTGAACTCTTGTATGCACAGTGAACGATTAATCATGTGATGAGCAAGAGTAATATGTGATAATGGTGGGCAGAAGCTTTCATGTGATTTCAGACTGAATTTGCATGATGTATTATTAATGTTCACGATGTTTCTCTTCCACGTCACGCCGGCCTCCTAACCAACCTGCTGGACAACTGCCTTAAAACCCTTCACAGATCCTTTTCTCCTCTTTCACAGGGCTGTGCGAGTTTTCGAGTTTGTCGAAAAATGTCTAATTTATATCACTTTGCTTTTTTTTTTTGTTTTTCCTGTAGTAAGCAGTCCAATCCTGTTAGTCCAACATTACTGGTTGTAAAAATGACTGGTTGAGAAGAGGAACGTCACTGGATGATCTTTGAATGTAATGGCGTCGTCCCGTGCGCATGTGGATGGCTGAGGCTTAAGACACCACCTGAAATGTACGCTGCTGAATGCCACGCCGACTCCAGCTCGATCCTTCGCTTGTACAGCAAATAGCACCTCTGGTTAGTTGACAGTTGATTTCCATTTTCAGTAGACCACTCAGAACTACTTTTTCCTAGTCTGCCTAATTCAGTTCATTGATATTTGGGATGCCTTCCCTTTACAGCATCAGCAGTTTTTCTTTCTTTCTTTTTTTTTTTTTTATGATGAAGGAACGAGAGTTCATGTTTATCAGAGGCTCCAATTCCACGTTAATTTTAAACTTGCACTATAGCTCAGAGCACTTGGCCAAGTGAGCTCAGTGACACAGATTAAAGGCTTAAAACAAGCAAAAATCAGTACAGAATGGTGGCATGGTTCACCTTAAATACAGCTGGCTGCTGGCCAAAAACAGTCCTCCTGTCATTTGATTCAACTTCCACCATTCAAGAGTTAACAGTGGGGTCTGTGCAGCAGTCCCCAGCATAGTGCCTGAACGTAAGGCCTGTTCCATTGGCCTTAAAGCACAAGCCAAGTGTTTTGGCTTGTTGTGTGTGACTTGTGTGTTTGCCTGTGAATTGCATAAATATTGACCCGATTGTTGGGGTTGCTTAATGGCTTAATTGCCGGCTGACCTTAAGGTAAAAAAAAAATTAGCCATGTTCAGTGTTGGCACGTTGTTTGTTGTGCCGCGTTTCTTCACCAAATTGAGTTAATTTGTTGTCCCTGACTGTTTCATTGCTCTAAATCATGTTTAGTAGACATTTCTTCCAGAGTGTTTCAGTGTAATGTAAGAAGAGGAGGAGGAGGATGAGGACACACATATTGTGTCTGTTACATTAAGATGTATAAACTGTGATCTCCGAACACTTTTGCACTGCCTGGCTGTTTATTTATTTAGCTAAAATTTCTGTTTCAAAACATCGCTGTAACATTTTTTTGTACTATTTTGAGGCAAGTGTACAACTGCTCCTATATTGGCGCTACTTTTTGTAATCAATCAATGAAATAAAACAGACATAATGAAGACTCACCATGTGTTCACCATGTACTTACACAGAGTATACACACACACACCTTTGCTTATCGCGACTTAATCTTGTTTGATTCAGGCGTCATGAAATGGAGCTTGAAAAATTAATGATACTGTTATTAAAATACACTTGTTAAGCCCTTTGCACGTATTCTGTGTGTTCTGCATGTTCAAACACAATGAGTGTAAGAAGAAAGTACTTAATCCTCAGTTGGTTGTGCTTTTGACATTCAGGTACTTAAACTACTGGAGCACATTTTAGTCGACATCCAGTTTCTGCAGAAACGACATTCGTGAGAAAAATGTATCATCCACATTAGCCACACCTGTCTGATATTCAGCAGTAAACCACTGTATAGTAAACAGAGGTAAACTGCATTCACTTCACATTGAATATGAAGCTATGGGAAAAAACACTTAAGGGCCAAAACATGCTATAAATTAAACTTTTTCAAACAAAATACCAGACACAAATATTTTCCCCAGGTAATGAGAAATAAGGCATTTTTTAATAATATGTAGAACAAACTGTCTATAAAAGTACTTGAAATACCAACTGTGGATACAGAGACTAATTAAGAGGATCCTCTTACATGTTTTGTTACAGCGCCACCTGGTGGATCTGACACCAAGGTACTTTGTACCTGACCACACTTTTTGGACTGCGCAGATTAAAGCTTCATACACAAAACTACATTTTGGTAATAATACTGTTATTTAAAATAAAAGCAGGGGTTGTACTCACAGTGTATAGAGTAGTTTTACATTGTAGAACTGTTGCTTTTACTTAAGTAAAAGGGTCTGGACTCGTCTTCCTCCGCTCTAGCTATCAGTGAGACGTCCAGGTTCAATCCACAGTCAGTAAAATAAAGAGCACGGCTTGGTTCCAACATCCTCTGCAAGGTACGATGAGATCTGTCCTTCACTGTAACCGATTTCAAATGGTGCTAGAAACAAAAGCAGACTCTGAACACCAAAAGAAATCGGTCAACCTTGGATTGAGGACAAAGAGCTTGAGCTGTCAAAACATCCCGGCCGGCCGGTGGTTTGTGGCCGCCCGAGCGGCGCTTCATCCAGCGAGGCTTCCCAAGTGAGGCCGCCTCCGTCCTTCACCTTCACCTCCAGACATCTCTTCTGGCGCTTCACAGCTGCCTGTTGAAGGCCAGAGAAATCCACTTCCCACCCCAAGAACACTGATTTCAAATGGTGCTAGATAGATGACAACACTCTAAGCCACCATCTGAAACCAGCTTCCAAGGGGGGCACTTCTCACCAAAAGTTCTCCTCCTGTGCTGTAAAACACTGAAATCAAAAAAGGAGAACAGCATTAATGGAAGCAGAAAATGGTGGAAAACAGTAAAATCAGCTGCCAGTTGGAAACGGGAACACTAACATGGACGTGGTGCGACCGGATTCCTTTCAGTCAGACTTTCAGATGCAGCAGCAGACACACACACAGCTTCATATCTGCATTCTCTGTAATTAATACACAGCCTGAGCATCAGGCTGTAGATGTGAAGCAGTGACTGATAAGGCAGTAGCCTGAGAGAAAGCCCGGACTTAGAAGTCTGCGACACATACAAATGTTCTGATTGAAATACTTAGAATTAACGTGTTCAACGGGGAAAAATGTGTCATGGAGGCAGAGACTGAAACAACTCGGGATTTAATCAAGGGCCAACGCAGCATATTCTCTGAAGCTGCGTCCACATTTTGAGATGAATTACACGTGCTTGTCTACACTGAACTAATTCCTGTTAAGCACTAACAGTCGGACATCTCTTTCTCATCAGGCTACGTCTCTTTTATCACTCATCGGCTGAAATCGTCCTCAGAAGCATCTGTTGTGGAAAAGTTGAGCGTACTGGAAGTTACTGCAAGAAATGCAGAAAGTATCCGTTGCATGTTCTGTTTGCACGTATGAATTATGCATCGACCAAACACCCACAACGATAAGACACAAATATGCACGACATTTAATCAGAACGGACTCAGACGGGTTCCTTCTTTCAGTTTGGAAAGTTAACTTAAGTACTGTGAGAGGACACTGAGGAGATAACAGCTGTTCGAGGCACTGTTGTATTAAATCTTCATCTGGGGGGCCTTAGCATTTGCACATGGAACGATTAATTGTTTAAACAGTGCCTCGTTGGTCTCCATTACGCTGATGCACGTCGATGAATTAGTAATAGGTACAGTAAGCTTTACATGTTGTCTGTCGACCTTGTTTTCGACTGGACCAGGACGGTGTTCCAGGGAAGCCTGACAGAATCTTGGAGGCTGTCAGAGGCCTCCCCTGTCACACACTCAGGGACGGCTTAGGCTCGTGCCCAGAGAGAGGTTTGATTCAGTGCCCTGATTCAGGCCGGAAAACAAAGAGGAGGCAGGCAGATGAAGGGAGAGAGTGTGTGTGACAGATAGAGATGTAATGGAAAACCACTGAGAAAGCACCAGAACTCTCTCCCTCTCTCTCAATCTATTTCTCTCTAACACGCCCACACGACTGATCTGATACTTGATCCGAGCTTCGCGGATGTGTGAAGGGCCAAACAAGAACAGACACACGAGACGCTGCCACTGAATGTCTTTCATGTTCAGGCTCACCTGCAGCTCCACGCGCAGGCCTCGGCGAGTCCTCCCTTCTCGGCTGCTCTGCAAGACAGCGAGGACGACGGCCCGCTGCGTTGCTCTCCGGCCGCTACGTGGGGGAAAAAAAAAAAAAAAAAAAAAAAAAAAAAAAAGCAAGGAAGTGGCAGTCAATCGCTGGCAGTGAGAGCCATGACGCACACACGCAGCTATAACACACAGGGTGGGGCAACGACAGGTAGTGGCCAGTTCACTGCCTTGTTGCCAAAAGCTTCAACAAAGTACAAAACTACCCGACCGTTTCCAAATTACCCCCCTGCTGTTTTCACTCTTTGCACGCAGGTGAGAGGACCACCGGCGATTCATTGTCTTGGCTCAAACGTCCCCGTCCCTCCAGAACACACTCCCACACACAGTCTGCCTCAGTTTCTTCATATTTGCAATGACTACTCCCAAAAATACGACTTGTCTTAAAACTGATCAACGCCAAATCAGGGAAGCCTAACCCCAGCCTCAAAACATCAGATGCAATTTACTTTGATTTTCACAGTAATCCCCACAGCCCTTACAAGTCCTTATCAGGCTTCAGATGGGCCAGGCTAAGCCATTTTTTTTTTCCGGTCAGGGCTGTTTGTGTGTGAGGGTATAAGGCTACGTGTGTGTGTGTGTGTTTGCACTGTAGCCACAGTGACGGCTCTGATCAGAGGGCCTGTCTGTCCGTAGGTGTCTGGTTCCTTCGCCTGGCTGGCTCAACCCAACCCTGTCAGTTTTCTTTTTCGGGTTGTTTGTTGCTTGTGTGCCACTGGACCTGTTGTGTAATGCTTATAAAAGATTTAAAGGGACAGGAGGCCTTCAGAGAGCGGTCAACGGCAGGATCAGGAAGGAACTGTGAAGCGCCCTGTGGAAACCCACAGGGGTGAATATTTTCACAGCGGTCCTTATCAGAGTATCGCTGAGTGGGTAAACTGAGGCGAAACATGCGCGATAAGCAATTTGTTAGCTTACAGTTGTACTTTGTGATGCACTGCTAAGTTAAAATAGAGCTCACTGTTTAAAAAAATAAACGTATCATAAATCAACTGTCTGCAGGAAAGCTGGATTAGTGTACTTTTGCCTCTGACTGCGTGTCACAGTTACGCCTTGTGGCGAATCGTAGTCCACTGGTGTTAGCTCGTTCAGTGAGTTCGTTGAGTGGGACAGCACTTCCTTACAATCGTCTTGACAAAGGAAAAACAAACAGGCAGCGATAGTATATACAGTATTATGCCATCAGCACATTTAGAAGAGAGTGAGCGGGAGGGAAAGGGAGAGAAAGACGCTGACTGTAGAAGCAGGAGCTGCAATGCAGACCACGGGCAGCCACGCACGCTCTTGCATCATCTCAGAAACGAGGCGTCTTTTGGACGTTGGGACAGGAGCATGAGAGGACCTGTCTCGTCTAGGAATTTGAAATCTTCCTGTGGCTGCCGCCCTCGTCGCGGCGGAGTGTCCGAGTGTGTCAGGCGTGCAGAAGATGCTCGGCTCTCGTTCGCTGCCAGTTCCAGTCAGTGCGATTTCAGCAAGGAAATTCATCTGGAACTTAACGCTTCCTTAGACTGCCTCAGACGCATCAGCGCATGTTTCACAGCTCTTTTCCGGAAACTTTCAAGGAAACTATTAGGAAACGATGGCACCAGTGAAACAACCAAGGCCTGAGGCTGCAGCATCGGCCAAATGAGAAATGCATGATGATCTCTTCACAGGAGAAACACTGGCAGTGATGTTCCCCGTAAAAAAGCAACTGATTCATCACTTTCTAAACTCACACAGGACACAGATGTTACTATGTTTACAAAAATAAACAACAGGCTGACAGCTCGACCCATGTAAACACACGTGGTGCTCGTGTATTCATGGAAAGGGGTTTCTGCAATTGCAAAACCTTTGTGCTTCTTAACCAATCAGATGTTGTACTCCAGCTGCTTGCATGTACTTAGCCAATAAAGCGCTGCTGTGCAGCTTGTGGAGCCAGGGGAGCTCCTCCCATCCAATGAGAAGCCAGCTTTGGCACGGTGGCCTGTGATGCAGCAGCTTTAGGAAGTCCAGTGCATGTGAACTGGAGAGACGCCAAAGCAGAGTCACCAAGAGAGCAAGGTAAACAACTTCTCTCCTTCTCTATCCCTCCCTCTCTCTGATCCCGAGCCATGACATTTAGCCCCTTCTGATGTTCCCTTTCTCCAAGAGAGAGGCAGGCAGAGATAAACAGATAGACAGAGAGAGGGAGAGACACAGGCCGTGTGCCGGTTGAAGAGAAGTCCAGCCCAGAAACGAGTGCGTCACCATCTCTGTCTCTCCTAACTACGCAGAAACAAATGCGTCTTGGGAAGGGGTATCGCCAAATCCCGGTGGCCCTGGAGGGTGAAAACAAATCACATGAGAAAAGTGCCACCAGCCGCAGACACCGGGCTGATCTGCTGCCTGACGGCGACGTACAGCCGGACCCCAACCAGCCGACGCTTTCGTGTATGTCTGCCTCTCTCTCCGTGCTCACTCTTTCCTTCAACTCCATCAAGAGTTAACCACAACAAGTAGGCCAGCAGTTGGAACACACACACACAAACACACATATGTACACATGTAGTGAAGAGAAATGATCACCACCTCGGCTGAATTCGACAGCGGACGTGAAGCCTGCTGTCATGTCCACCTGGCTGCATCTGTAGACACTCCCACATAATGGTGTATTAACAGGGTTTCAAAACAGGTCCGACGGCACCGTGCGAGGCTGTATTCACCTATTATCGGCACAAACGTAACCATCCGCGTTCCTTAAGGTGATGGTGGCAAAAAAAGCCATGTTCGAATACCTGGATAAATCTCGGCACAACATTCCCGACCGAGCTTCGCTCTGATATTAACAACCTTCCGGAATATTCTTTTGTTAACCCCTTTGTCGCACCTCTGGCCACCCGACGCACACGCCTTACCACGCTATCAAAACAAGACGAAGGGAAACTGTGTCACATCTTCAGCATCCATGTTGAAACTCCCGATATCAGCTCGCAGGAACTACGGCGCACACAGGCGCACACACACACACACACACACACACACACACACACAGCAGCGACAGGCAGAGCAGATCAAAACTACCAAGGAGGAAGAGGAAGAGGAGGAGAAAGCCGAGGTTGTCCGAAACCAGTGCCGACTTCAGGTGGAAAACTCGATGACTCTGGGCTTCTGTTATCTCAGCTTCTGTTTCTCCTGACATGAAAAAGTGACGTAGCAACTAATCCAAAATCTCTCTCTCTCTCTCTCTCTCTTGCTCTCCCTCCCTCTCTGTATCTCCCTCTCTCTCTCCCCGTTTCTGCTTGCCTCTCAAACACACGCACTCTTTATTTTCATCTGGTTTGCAACAGCATAAACTGCTATTAGACTGCTACTTCCAACTGACACATATACACAGAAACAGAGCAGACCGGCATGCACGCGCACACACACACGCACGCGCGCGCGGCCGTGCACATGCGCGCATGATCACGCTATTCCTCTGCCCGAGTGTGACGCAGCACTTAATTCTCTGTGCTTTTATACCACTGTTGTGGCCATACAACGCAACTTCTTGATCAAGCTGAGCCACAAACACACTTGCTAGCTGCCACACAAGGGAAGTGAGCATGAGCAGGCTGCAGTTAAAGGGACCCTACCACCACGGCTCCCTGTCCCCCACTCTGTGACGCTGCTGTGTCCCCATTTCCCCCCAATGTCCCCTTATAATTGGGTCTCTCTCCCTCTCCGCTGCCCTCTTCTGTGGCGCTCTCCTCTCTGCTCTCGGCTAGAGACGCACTCTGGCTCCTCTGTCTTTGAGGCTGAGCTGACTGAGTCTCCTCGATCACCTGACAGCCCACTGGTTTTAAAGGCACATCACCAGCTTACGTATCAGTTGCATAAGCTCTCAGATGGTCTTTTGGCTTTTTAAATACGGTCTAATAAGGGATTCCACTTATCTCTGAATCTGCACCAAAGGGTATATTTACACGGTGATCTGGTTTATGTTGTTATGTGATTCTTTTGTAACACCCATATGTCGATTGTTATAGTGATTTCTGACGTAGCGCACATGGTGTTCCTCATTCTGCGTTACTACTTTTTACCCCCCGAGTGGGGCAAGTGTCGAAAGAAAGCATACAAGGTGCGATGACTGACCGTCGCAGCCACGCTCTGACAATTAACCATGAGGAGGCCGACCACATGTACTTCCTCCTTGAGCTCTAGATGCTTCCTACCACAGCTCTGCCCTGAAGGAAACACAGAACTATTTTAGCCACAGCTTACATTCAAAATAGCACTGGTGCCCAGTTAGAATAAGCATGAATCGTTAAAATGACAAGATTAAAAATGAAATACTGTAAACTAATACATGCTAATGAAAGCTTAATGAAGCGTGCTGACCAGCAGCTACAGCTGTTCCTTTAAAAGCACCGTGTTCCTGTCTTATAAATAGTCTGTTTTGGTTCTGTCAAACATTAACAGAGTTTATTTTAAGAATTTGGGTCTTATCTGATAGTCCACATACCTTGATCAGACGATTCTCCGTTTGGCATGTAAATCAGACTACAGCGCTGCGGGAAGATAAAAGCAGAAAAACACTTTTTAGAGCACAAAAGCTAAAAGATAACGCTCCAGAAAATCAACAATTATTGAAGTAATCTCATTCGACTCATAACATGAATACGAGTGGAGACAAATGTGGAACACTCCATTGGACGAGGTGCTACTGGCTGGACTGTGAAGCATACAGTGAATGCTACAGCAGCCGTCCATCACTCAGGGATAATTCGACTGACTCGAGCGGCTGGTTACGCAGCGGCTGTGGCCTGACATAACAACAACAAAGGGACCAAACTATGCTCAGACTGTATAACGTGCGATGTTCGAATCAAGATAGATAGTCTATGAGTGAATTCTCACTATGAACATCCACGACCAGCGTGGGAAGAGGTCGCTCCAATGAAAGAAAATGTCTCAATCTGCTATGGTAGAACATGTCAAATTAGCCTGTTTGTGTTAGCGCAGCTTCGGTTACAACACTGCAAACAGTGTCCGGCAGGGCAATGAGAGGAACAAGCTTGGTTCTGTCTCTTTTATGAGCTTGTCTGTTCTCAACAAGGCTGCGCCTATTAGGTCTGTCTGCATTTCTGAAGCATAAAGTCCCCTTTATATGCTAAGATGAAATAAAAGCATTGTCTCGGTTAACAAAAGGTAAACAAAGTGTCTGCCAGCTCGCCACCACACCTATTCATTACAGAGATGTACGACAATGTGAGCATTCAACAAGTGCTTTCACAAATTCATTCAGAAGTTTTTAAAACATGTAACGTTTATTCCAAACACCACAACTGTTAGCTAGAGCTGAGGTGTCGGAGCAGCAGTCAGCTACGCTTCGAGAATACTTTCTATGCTGCAGTGCGGCCTCTCTGAAAGCCTAAACCTTGTGGTTTTACATCAGATATTTCAAAGGCTTGGTTGAGCTATTAAAGCGCAAACCATCCCTCTATTTTGATGTCTTCAATTTCCCATTATCCTCCAGCTACGAGTCCGGATCTTCATCTGGCATTTCACGTGGCTGCAAATTTTCTTCCCTAAAGCACTTGTAGTTCGTGATGTCCTAATTCCCCACTGGAGCCGGGGGATATGGAGCCCACAGCTTCACCTTACAGGACTGAGAAAGGAGAGCATCGGTAAAAGAATCAGCTTTCACCCTCCAGCTATATGGGAAATGTAAGGGATCTGAGGGATCAAAGCATGTTTGCTCTGAGCAGACTGGGAGATGCTGAGGGTATTGATCGGAGCATTGAGGTCTATCTGCTCTTCTAGGATAAAGACGTCCTCAGCCTATATGTGCATCCAGTGCAAGATGACTACAAAAGCGCTACAGAACAGGACTGCAAGTGGAGTCCTTGACAGTGTTTGCTACCACATTTCCTGCTACTTTTTTACTCTGCACTAAATAACTGATGCATTTAATGTGTCTCTTATGCTGAATGCGGCCGTGGCAGTTCATCTATCATATCCAAACCCAAAGATTGCTGGTAACTTGGGAATTCTTGCAGCCTGTTGTTCTCTAATGAGACCGGGAGATTGAATTGTGACAGCGGTTTGTGTTTATGCTCACAGAGATACACTGCAGCTTTTAGAATACATCTAATTGCTGGTCCGTCATGTCTGCTATTTATGCTCCTCATCCAGTGGGCAGTGTGTTAATTTTAGCCATGTCATCTATCAGCCATGCCTGTTCCACTTCCTAAACCTTAATCCCTCCCTTGGAAAGGTGCCCAGTCAGCTCCATTGATATTGTTTTTGGCTGTACAATGGGCATAGCTCCTGAATGCCCCCACACATACATTTAGGCAGCAAAAAAAGAGCTTTGCGTTTTAACAGTGTTTTATTGAAATGAAGCAGTGGAATGGTTTTCGGCTATTACCTGGCTTGCAGTCACCGCTCAGAAGAATGCGAGCAGGCTCTCTCTGGGGACGTCAGCATGTGTTCCAGCACGGCGCGCTGCGTGATGAAAAAGAGGTCTTGGACAGCTTTATCCTCTGCGGCTCCTGAGAAAATCCCAGGCATTATCTCAAGACATGTCAAACACACAACACGGGGGATTCGAGCGTTCCCCCTCACCGCAGAAGCTTCTGGCATCACGGCGCTGGACAAAGTTAGAGAAAAGCGCCGTTTGTACGTGAATTATGACCTTTGACAGACATAACACTTTGATGCTGTTCTTCTAGAGTTTAGATTGTGTACATGCACACGTCCGCTGACTGCTGGTCACACCCAGGACTTAAATAATACAAACACGCAGCTGGCCATCTGTTACTCAGCTAAAACTTTTGACAGTAATTGATATAAACAGTGAGCTTCTGCACTGTTGTGCCATTCGTCCTCGGTGCTGCTGGATGTTTTTGCTGTCTGGTATACTGGCTCTTAGCTTTCACACAAAGGTGAAAATAGCTCCTAATTTTCCTCTGTAAAATGAGGAATGGCAATATTTATTTGGAAGCAATTTCAATTTCTACGCTCTCGAACAAATCTATTTCCTCACAGTCTGTGCTTTCACGCCGTTTAACATCTCGTAACTGTGTCTGTGGAGCAGAAACCAACCGACTGCAGTCAGTGGAGTCTGATGTCAAGAGATATCAGGGCATTTTTTCAAAGAACAGATGGATGTGCCAGTCATTCTTTCCACAAAGTTATGAGGCACAAAATGAATAAAAACGCACATTCACCGGCTCTCATTTAGATGTTCAAACAGCTGTTTCACCCTCACTGTTGCACGGCATCAGTACTTCCCGATATCATAACTGGTTCATTCTGAGACCACTGTTCATGATAACTTGGTGGTCTGTACAAGCTCCAGCCCTGCAGAAATGCGCCATCCAGTGTCAAATGAGAGTATTGCTTTTAGAGGTTTGTTTACATCAGGAATAAAAAGTGCGTATGACATAGAAACCTCTGGATGGATGAAGCTGAGTCAAGGCACTGGCACAGCCGGCACATGCGCTAAAAGCTTCTAAACAACAAAATTTAGCCTTTAAAAAGAATCAGCAACACCTATTTACAAATACGTTCATAGAGGGAAAGCCATTTGCGCAAACGAACAATGAGAAAAACAATCTTACATAATTTTAACTTTAGGCCCAGTCACAGCAAAAGGCTGCTGAATTAAGAGGTGACTGATTTTACATTTCTTTACACATAAGATCATTTAAATACATAACACTAAGCTGGAAATGGTACCACACACAGCATGATACACTCTGACAGGTGCAATAGTGAGAAAATCAGTACACTAAATATCAATCTCCTGAAAAAGTTGCAAAAATATATAGTTTTCAATATGGATTATTTTTTAACAATACTCTAGTTTCAAGTATTTCCCCCTGCTCTGTAACTTTAAATTAACCAAAGTATCCTGCTACTTATAGTTTTGAAATAAAGGGATTTCACAAGCTCAATCAATTATATTAATGCCTAAACTGCTACCAATACACAAAAATCAATATAGACATAATCAATAGCAACATCCAGCACATAAATGAAGTCATTACGCAGTACCGCATGGATGCACAGACCACTCACTCCTGAGGTAAATCGAAGTGCGCAACATCCTCCTGCAGCAAGCATCCAGCACACCTCTCCATCCCACCCTGCCCCTCTGCCTCTCGCGGGCTCCGAAGATGAGAGAGAGCCTCAAATCCGGACAGACAAGGTTTAAAAGGAAACAGCTGAGTGCAAATAGCACGCTTATTTCCGGGTAACGTTAGAAACAACGTTAGGAACTGCGCACTCCATCGTAACAATTAAATCACGGGCGTCATTCTTATCTGTCTTGACTGAGAGGATACCTCTTCACGAGTTTACGGCCATTAAGCATTTAGCAAATGAAGCACAACATCTGTAAGATTATATAAAGATTATACAAGAAGAACAATAATGTAGCACGTTGGGATACGTTGCTAAAACAGCCTACGGCCACCATGGACACACTGTACCCTATAGCCATATATGATGGTCACGTTACCTTCGCCCTAAATGATTCACTGGAGCAGGAGCTGAACGTAAATAAACAGTTTGTCTTGGAAGAGGAGACCCTCCGGCGGCTCCTCTTTCGCAACACCTCCGGTCTCTTTACTCTTACTACTCCGTCACCGCCGCTACAGCCTCCCGTCAACCTCCAGGTTATTTCCAAGTCCAGTGAGGTCCCCTGCACTGATGAAAAAGCCTCGTCCATCGACATTTTCACAGCAACACAACCATGCCACGCCCACCTGCACACACCCCCGTTTCCTGATTGGACGTCGCTCTGAAAGGCGTCGGACGGTCACATGCTTTTGACGCATGTTTACAAACAGGCGCGGAGCAGGACAGAGAGGAGACAGACACGAGAGGAGTCACTCCAAAAAACTTCCGGATTTATCTTGAATCCCGCGTCTTTCCTCTCTTTTAGGGAGCGCTATGATTCACAGGCTGTATGCTTAAAGAAAACACATTCAGTGAATGAACATACATATTATTTTCATGTATAAGCAATTTCAATGCAACACAGGCGTTTTTATTGGTGAATTGTCCAATATAGGAAACAAATCGATGTCGGCTGTTCTCATAAACGGAGCAGTAAAATCTGACCGAGCACCATCTTGATGCGGAAGTTCAGTCACCCTGATGTCGGACTTTCAAAACTTGAAATAATACGATGGAGTATTTCTAGACAAACATAAAAATAACTGAAAAATAAACGAGCTTTCTTTTCTTCTATGATCAGATTGGTTCAATTAGACAATGTGCCTGTGTCCCAAGGCTGCGCGAATCACAAAGTTATCAGATCAAACACAATATTCATATAGATAAATTCTATCCATTTAAATGCATACATAAGACACCTTCATTTGAAGCTTAAAGACCATAAAAAGCTGCTTTCTTCAAATTCCGTCTCAATAGCATTGGATATTATCATTGTTATTATTATTAAATAAGAAATTATGAACGTTTGGGAAAAAATCTTCCTTAGTTATTATTTATTAAGAGCCTTGCACTCAAAAACTCAGCTAATCTGCTTCATCAGGATTGTGTGTAGTTTGATCAAATCTGATTGACAGTTCTGGAAAAAAAGCCCACAGCGGCCATCACGCTGATTCAAGCTTAACTGTAATTGGTGCACAGAAGCATGTGACATCACTCTTTTCCAGCTCAAACCTCCCCCACTATAATACAGCAACGCAAGCAAAGACAAACGCACAGATAGCCGACAGGAATCTTGTATGTGCATTCATCAAAACTGTTCTAACGGACTCCATCACTGACAGAAAGAGGATGATGAAAACACGTTCTTGGGGCCTCTGAAATAATCCGATGTGATCTGAGTTTGTGACCCAGCAGCTAACAGCAGGGTTACCGACAGGCCTGCTAACACTGGAAAACAATCTAATGTGTGCTGAATGTCTGTAACTGGAAATGTGTCACGTCAAGCAACTATGCACCCTATGATAGCATAAAATAGTCAAATAAAGTAACTCTGGATGTATGCAAAAGTCATTTGGATACTTTAATTTACCCTCCACCTGATCCATTATCTCAAGCATTTTTTGTTAAAATTGAAGTTCAAATTTTATATTAAATCATTTATTGTGGTTTTCTGATGTCTTTCTTTCTATTTGTGTCTCAACACAATTTGCACTTACCATTTATGCACAGTGCACAGAGTAGCAAATTTCATGGCTTCATTTTGTATATACGTGCTCATAATGTATATGATACTCAAGTTTTTTGACTAAATTTACTTCCATTTCCTTTTTGGTGCTGTGACAATGCAGGTTCACTGCATGGGATCAATGCTGTTTCTTTATCTGATCTTATGTCGTTTACATTCACTTTATCTTTGGCTATTTTCCATGGCACATATACAAGGAGAGTAGACCAATCATCTTAGTGGATCCAGGGCCAAGGTCATTGTATTCAGTATGGAATATCTCTGTCAGCATAAGGCTTGACCCGTGGCGTCCTCTGCTTGTAGGCCATGCTTCTGTGAGCAGGCAGAGTGTAAAGCTTGTTAAGACTGCTAATGAGGTTATAGAGACCTGCAGGCAGTTTCATGCTCTCTGCTGAAATGCACTTTAACAGATCCCAACAGCATCAAATTAGCAGTGGGGACTATCACTTCAAGCCTTTACCGAGCAGTTTTATTAGTACTGCTAAGATTACAGTTCACATAAAGTGTACGAGAAAAAGCAGAACGTGGACTCCCACATGTCCGAAATTAAAACTTTGCTCGGGCCAAATGAATCATATTTCTAAAATTATACAAATTGCCTTTTATTTCTTTCTTTTCAGTTTGACTTTGCTGTTTGTAGCTTGCCCCCAGTTTGCCCCTAAGGCCACAGCAGGGGGCATCCTAACCCAACAATATCACACTGAGGCTTCACCTTCCTCTGCATGCCTCGCTCTACCTAAAGTTTGGATTTTTTCAGTGTGGGCTGATGTAAACCACTTGCAGAATGGTATGTATTTGCCTGCGTACATTTTAAATGAACATTTCAATTTAAGTATTTGGAGGTAAAATTACACCTTTCTATCAGCCAGATAATTTAGACTTCTGGTATGTGGTGTTACTTTGTAATCTGTCTGGAGTGCTTAAGTCATCTTTAGTAAATTATCATTAGTATCCAATCAACTGTGTGGCCTTCAGTTTACTACAGGGTGGGTGTGATGTGCCTTCTGTGGACGGTTGCATCACTGGAAAAAAAGAGACAATGCCTTCCAGATTGTTTCCCTCAGCAGATGTTGGGAATAGACGACAGCACAGAGCAATGTGCAGGAAACAGACTGGATATCAATTTAAGTTTCCGTTGTTATTTGCTGTTTGGGTGTCTATGGAGACAAAATATAAAGTCTCAGCTTTTCAATTTTCATCATTAGGTCATTAGTATTTTCATTGCTTTTACAACGCAGAGCAGTCTCTTCATTTGTACATTTAGTTGAGCAATTTTGGAAATTCTTGAACGATGCTGTTGATCAAATGACTCCTCAGAAAATTCTAGAACTGATAGGACATTTAAAAAGAGTTAATTGGAAATATAGCCTCATACCACACAGACAACACATGCTAAGAGTCTGCAGTTTATTAATATTAAATTAATTTTGAAGTGGCTTTTTATCAGGGCTAAGCTTGTCATTACACAAGAATCAATTAAAAACTGACTGGCTTTTGGCGCAGCCGTCTGATGGGACTGTTACACGTACAATGTGTCTGGTCACTCCCTCATGTGAGCACATTAGTCAGTGGGGCCTCATATTTGTCTTACAGTGGACCCCTCCCTTAATGTAGATCCCAGCTTTGAAACTGCATAGTACATTTCCCATGATGCATGTTTTTTTCAAAGCATGCAAAAGTATATTAAGTTCCTCTCCAGTTGTCCTGCACTTTGGATTTGGAGAGCATGTCTGTGTGAGTGTGGGTGGATGCACACTGTTGTGTTCATGCAGGGGTGTTGCATGAGAAAGAAGACCCGTTCCACTGCTGCCAAGATGTCAAAAACATAAATCGTTTCATCAAGTTCAAGCGGAGTACACTCTCATCACATGCAGAGAGCCACTCAAGCTGTTCATAGCTCTATTTGTTCATGTGTGTATTACTTGCCTGATTGGCTTTGCCTCTAAAAACCAAAGCAGGTGCAACAGCAAGTCTTCTGTTAAATTTATTCCAGGTTAGGGTGAATCAGAAGCAGAATCAGAATATGTTATTGATCCCTGGGGGGAAACCGGGTCAGTATTTGTGGCTTGGTTATGGTGCCACATCATTCATTCTGATCACAGATCTCTTGCTTTGATACAGTGTGTGGTTTAGCCTGTGTAAAACCATGCAAGGTCATTTCTTCTGTTGATTCACAGAACACTTAGCGAGATTGAATCATCCAGTGCAATTAACTCTGACAACTGTGTTGTTTACCTCCTCCACAGTTGCAGTTTACATTTACAGATTTGTGCTGGAACTTCCTTTCCAGGTCCAGATCTGAGTGTGCAGCCACTTCTCCAGTCACCCGTCTCTGTCTGAGGATATGTTCAGATTCAATGTTGTGCTCTTACTTTGTATTATAGTATATTAGCATTTATCTACTTACTCTGTTTATATGGCAATGGAGCACCTGGATGACTTGTCTATCAAGCTTGGCCAATAAGTTTGCTATTTAACTGTTTGGAAATTTTATACAATGAGTTTTTTTAGACTACTTTTTACAAATATGCCCCTAAATGTATTTATATGTAAATAATCTAGCACATGACTACTTGTATGTCAAAGTGGTCGCATGCAGAGACAGCTAATATGGTATTATCACCCAACTGACCTCTACTGAGCATTTCAGCACCTTTAAAGTCATTGATTTGGTTTTATCACAGCACACAGTTTCCAGTAAATAAATAAACAACAATGCAAACTAATGTTACCTACTCAGCACCAAACGGCAGGCCAACAACGTTAGCTACTAGCTTCCAAGCTTCTAGTTTATGTAGCACTTAGCAGCTAGCCCAATTAGCACCCGTTACGCATTAGCATACATTGGGGTCACAGAAGTAACCACTGATAATTAGCTGAGGATTCAAAGTTGTTTAAAAGCACTTACCGACGTTCTGGTGGTATTTTCAGAATCACCAAAAACTCTTCTAACTATCTGGGTAAAAAAATATCCCACCTGGGACATATGAAAAAGTTTTCTCGACCCATTTCCCAAGTTGCGACACTGCGGCCGCCATCTTTGTTTACAGTGGGAAACAGAAGCAATTTCAGGCGGACCGTTATATAGTTTTTTATCCAGCAGGTTTGATGAGTCGTTGGGGATTGTGAAAATACATTCAGAAAAACTCTAAATCTTTTAAAATGATCTGGGCTTTTCAAATTTCGCCAGTTAATTATCTTTCAGAGAAACTGATAGTTATTTGTATGCAGGCGGGGCAAAACTGCGAGATATTTCCTGCATAAGTAGCGCGGTCCAAAAACAAAGCTAAGAGAAAAGGCAACATTGGACTTACATTCGCCAGGTGGCCAAGAACATGAGTCCAAATGAATGCTGAAGATGCCTCTTAACTGCTGGACGTGTCAATAAGCCAGTATTTGCTAATAAAATCGCCAAATCCAAAGAATATAATGTCAGTGTTCTGCGCAGCTTGTTTCTGCTGCCCCCCAGTGGTCATATCCCCGCTATTGCAGGTTTAAACCATAATCTCTGAGATGTATGATCAAATGTATTTCACTGATTTAAGTAATCGATTGCTGAACCCAGTGAAGGCTTTCTTTCCTTTCCAGCCTGGGATGACAAAAGACATGAGAATATTCTCAGCATGTGGATTGATATTTACTATAACTGCCTTGTACCGGTACTCATTTGCTCTGGAAATAACCACGTGGTGCCTGCAATAATCACTGAATATAATGCATTTTCATCATGACAAAAGTTTGAAAGAGATGATTTCGTTATTGCCTAAACTTCAAGGAAGTCATGGTGTGTTATTCACGGTTTTCCATTCAGTATCAACACAACACTTGATGTTCCAGAGAGGAATTAAGTTGGTAAATGTTCCTTATTGTATTTTCCCCTAGAACAGGAAACTCAAGCAGAGTAGAGGCATGATGTAACTGACGGATATGAGGAATTTTGGTGTAAAATTTCATTTTTCTTTATTAATGTTGCAGATTTCCACATTTAAAATTGCATCCCAGTGTTTCAAGTCTTTTATCATGCAGCGTGCAAGACTTGATGAGCTCCTTTGCTAATACTGCCTCCTGGCCACCCGACAACCTTTTCATGAACCTGAAAGTATATCAGCTTTTAATTTCCATCACAGGCTCACCCTGTGGACCGCACCTTCTGACCTCAGGGTCCCACTTGGTCTCTTGTGTGCTCTCCTTTACCTCCCACCCTTGAATTCCACCCAATATTATCTTACCATCAATGAGTTTGGAAGGGGCGTGCTTTGGCATGGAGACGGAAAGCATGACGTATTTGGAAGCTGTAACTATGCTGAGGGGGGAGCCACCCCACAATAAAAACAACCAGCTGAGTTTTGTTCGTAATCCCAGATTCCACTGCACATACACTACTCTTGGCTGGATGGAGGAGTAGAGGGGTGGAGAAATTTAAGAGCTGGATGGGGTGAGGGATGGGAGGGGAGCAGGCTGAAGCCGGGGGACTTGTGTGACATTGAAGAAAAGCTGTGGAAGAGGAGATTTGGAGGGATATACTGTCGGGGTACAGGGGCCGATGGGTGGAAAATTTCAAGGGTCCATTCCCTAAATGACAGATAAAACATTTTTATGGACTCATATCTGCTATCTGACCAGTTAGATAACATTGGAGCACAATGGAGTTGAATGGAATTTACTTTGTGGCGCTCACAGAATTGAAAGATTATATCGAAAGAATTCAGCTGCATCTCTTTCCAGACACAAAGTCTGCTTTACTCTGGATGATCCGCACAGCACACTGCCAGCAGCGTCCATACTATTTCAAATGAGAGAGGCAGCACGAATTCTATTGAATTAATCTGCTTTGTTTTGGGCTGGTGGCAGAAAATCCACAGATGCATATCTCAAAACCGAATCAAACTATCTGCATGGCGAGATACTATTAGGGATAAGTGAGAGAATGTGGATTTGTTTTTTTGTGTGTGATTTGGGTGAGTCATCCTCTTTATTCTGACAGAAGGGAAAGGAATGAGTAAAAGCGGAGCAGACAGTTAAGAGAAAAGCGGAGTCGATATTCTGACGAGTGGAGTCTGATGGCATCTTTAATCTAGACTCTGTGTGTAAAATAAGATCTTAGCTGAGGACTCACCTCACAGCGTTCAAGGTCAAATAGGTTGCAAATAACAGAGATGTCTGAGTGCGTACAGCAGGGTGCACGTCTGCTGGGATTTACACCTTTTAAATCTGCGCCATGCAGCAGTTGGCCAGTGTCAGATTGTAGATGACCACATTTAACGCAATATATTTATGTCTACGGTGTGTGCTTTTGTGATGGTTGTGGCATATTGCTGTGCAGAGCTGCTCGACGGCCTTGAGGAAATATGTTGCTGGTAGGGTGTGGAAGGGGACGGGGCAGGGTAGGAATTCACACGGGTCTTGATCTTGTGATGAGTGAAGGGCGTGACAGGACGGGAAATGAACTAGTCACACTGTCACATACAGTGGATGGCGACAGAAAATGAATTAAAAATACGTGCATGAACATGATGGACAGCCAGTCGGCTCTGAGCCGACGTGCGGTTCATGAACATGTCCTATGCCATTTAGAAAAGACAGCTGGTGGATGTTTTCACAACCCCACCCAAACTGTGAAAGACAAAACAGTGTGAAGTGATGTCATTACTACTGCTTATGCAAACCAGCTGTGTGACCTTATGAGCTGCACGGGACTCAAATTCAGCTTGTGTTAGAGCGCAGGCGTACGTATGCGCCGCATGTCCCTGTGGTTAAAAACCCCACCGCTCCTTCCGCACACTCTTAGGATTGCATTTTAAATAAAACGAGGCTGAAAACACCACAATTCATGAAAGTGTTGTTTTTTGCATTTTATTTCTTCATGTTAAAACCAATTTAAACTACAGGGTGCTAGTACAATGAAACAGTCACATTGGAATGTTAGCAATGACATGATACAAAACTGACTGAAAGGAGGAATCAATGCAAGACATCCCATTTTTTATATATCGGAATATTTTTCATTGTTTCAACTGAACTAAAAAACATTGCAGTTTCCTTTAAGAATTAATCTCAGGACGCAAAAACCCGCAGATTTGGACCATTAGATGCTTCTTTCTAACAGAAACTTGAGCTTTACAGAACTCAAAGAGTGGAACACACCACTTGTTGGGGGGGTCACAGTTCAGCATCCCCATCCTATTAAAACCTATTAGAGATGACACAATTGTACTCTATTTAACTACAAAAGATTTCAAGGCTGGATAAAGTCATTGGTGGGAAATGACTGTTAGACAGAAGCATCAAGTGGCCTTTAACACATTTCTTTATGTTGTATGACCTAGATGACAGTTCGTAAAAGTGCCACAAGTACATATTTTAGTACAACATGAGATATGAAATGAAATTCTTTGGCACATGAAAGGAAGTGTGGATACACACAATAAAAACAATGCAAAAAATAGGCACCATACTATACATACTGCTCAATAGAATACTGATAGTAAAAAGAGCATATACAGTATATTGAGAAGAGAATAACACTGACAGATGTGTGGACAGAGCTGACAGTAAGAGGCTCTGCGTCTGAGGTGTTTATGAGAGTGATGGTCACACAGTCAGTCTTGTGATTTTCAGCAGTGTCTATGAAGCCACTGTAAAGAGGCCTGCTGGCCCCGTAATTGATTTCACTACACTTTTCAGTGATAGATTGTAGAATTCCTTGCGGCTACACCTCTTCAAGAAAATGGTGTGATTAAAACTTCAATACTCCTTCCTCCTCACCACGGGGGACCGACTGCAACTCGGTGAGCCGTCACTTTGTCAACTGGTTTTACAAAACTGCGCACGTTTCGCGGCTAACGTCACATTCAGACTCGCCATTCGCTCACACACTTGATCAAAATCTGCCACTCTGCCCTCAGCCACGCGCGGTAAGCAAGCTTAGACGCATGTGCATACAGTCCATGCACGGTACAGACGCAAGCACACGTTAACACACACACATGCAGGATTTGAAAGCAGACATACACACTCGCACACCCACACGATCAATAACGCAATCAGACAAACAAGATCAGAGCCCAATTGATTTTCTCTCTGAGAAGTTTGTAAACAGATTTCAAGGCAGTGTGATTTATCTCCTCTCTGTCTGTCATGGCTGTACAATAAACTAGGAATCTTTCATTTATGTGCTCATGCTGTATTTACTGGTGGAGGGATGGTGGGAGCTTTAAACCTGATGACATGCAGAGCTGTGTGTTGACAGCACATGGCTGCGGCTCCAGAGGCTGCAGTCATCATGGGAACCAGTGCTGATTAATGCTAAAAGACACCCTCTTCCCACCCAGAACTGCCCATCTCCTGTCTCTCGTTCCCAGCCTGACTGCCGTCAACAACCCAGGGACCGAGCCTTCGTCATCACCGACATCATTCATCGTCGTCGTTGTCGTCGTCATCAGACTAGTTTTCCTGATGTTTGTTGAGGCACGTAGCCAAAGGCGGAGGCAAGGGAAGCATAAGAAGAGGAGCGCTGATGTAGGAGGTTGTTCCAGTCCCTGATGTCCACTTTTCTGTGGATGCTGTGATTGGGCAGGAGTGGATTTGGAAAGGGAGGTGAGTTTGCATAGGCGTGTGTGTGTGTGTGTCTGTGGATGGGTGTGTTTGTCGGGGGTAGTCCCTGGGTGGTGATTATTTGTAGACTCTTTCACAGCTCGGTGTCTGCTGTCTTGGTAGTGGAGTGGCCGTTGGTGGGAGGAGGAGGCTGGGTCTTGGCTGCCTCGGGGGACTCTCCGTTTACGCTGGGTTTCTCCGGGGTTTCTGGAGGGGGGTTGAGGGGGGCCACAGATACAAGAGTGTTGCCCTGGTTCTCCTGATCTACTGGATAGGCCTCCTCTGCCTGTAAATGCAGCACAAATGAACAACTTGTCAAGGCTGGATTGAAACTTTCAACAACACCTGGGTGTCTGGATGCTAGCAGGTGTCCCCTGTTAAACTGCATAAATGTGTGTACGAACATAGCAGCCATTACGGAATTTCCCTTTTTTCCCCATATATTGATTCAGTGTGTTTAAAAGAACAGCTCTACTGTTCTGATGTGTTACATAAGTCACTGGATAAAATAGTCCGAGGAGGTTAAAAACGAAGCATTTGATTTGTCGTCCAGATGCAGTTTTGTCATGCACAGAGGGACATACATGCACACAGATGCATCCACTAACCCCCACACCCTTCCACTATTGCATTTAAACACACAGACTCATCCTCTAATGTGGTCTGTATCATGTGATGCAGCTGTGTCTGGCTGGTAGATGAAACAGTGAGCTTTGCAGATGAATGAGGCAGCAGAGAGCAGGGCGTGGGTCTGTGGATAACGCACACTCTCACTGCGTATTCTCTGTGATAGCTGGCCAGCAACATTCCCTAATTAAAACATTGGCAGCAGTTGGTTCAGAGGGAAGAAAATAATGCGGTTTTGATTTCAGATGAAGTAAAACATGAACCTTGCCAGAGAAAATCCATGCATACTGTTCCTGAATCTTTAATGAGGGCTGTGATTGCAGAAACCCGGGAACACATGGTGAAAACAAATTACAGGTTGACTCTGATAAAATACACCTAGAGGTCATACGGAAGGTCAATCAGGTCGGTGTTAAAAATTGAATGAAAGAACCACTTCAGGTGAACAAAATGGAATAACTGCAAACATGATCAAACTAAGCATTATGCAGCGTCTGCAGTGGAAAAGGCAATATCTATGTAATGATTTTCAATTCACAGGCTCTGTGCTGAGTAATGCACCAGTGACAGGCAGCTCCTGTACAGCACGTCTACCAGAAAGTAAGTAAATGAGGTCCACAGTGGCAACACACGGTGCAGTACACTGCACATCCACTCTGAACGGAGCGTTTGAAAGTGTGCTTACCAGCCTCACTCCCTTGGTATCAGTCCTGCGTTGGCATTTGAAGTAACCTACAGTGATTGCGAGGGCGGCGAGCAGACCTGAGACCAGTATTCCCACAAACACGGAGGAACCTGATGATGGTGGGGTCTCAACCTTCGTCACACCCAGCTGCAAACAAGTTGAAGAGATATGAGTGCGGTCCAAAGTAGTCTCTGCGTGTGTGAACTTAAAACCATACAACAATCATTATTCTTGTGGTTCAATAAGAAAGAAAAACTACGGGAAAAATGACAGTCAAGCGTACTCAAACCAGACAGAATGCAAACTAAATACAGCTGAATTCAATGGGCTATTGAGGGACGCTGTTCTCCCATAATGCAATACACTAAGGAAATGAGCCTCTCAAAGCTCCAACAAATGTAAAGAAATTGTGGATCGTGAATGAATTGCAGCTCCAGACACATCTTAGAAAACAGAGAGCATTACATCTTAATGTTCAACATAGCACATGCATTAGCATTTCCTGCTAGCATAATACGATAAAACGTGTATTTTTTTGTATGCTAGCTGCTAAAACTGTATACGATGATGAACTATATGAACTCTATACTGTATGAATAGTACATACAGTATAGAGTTAGTGTGTACTGTAGTATGGATATGGGACATTAGATAACCTCATGGGTTTCATGGTTCATATTCAAACTGGTAGCATCTAGTGCTCTCTTACCTTGTCTTTGAGAGATTCACCCTGGAGTGCTTTAGCCAAAGTACTCAACTTAACTGCAGGGACAATGAATATTAGAAATATATCAGCAAAAGCACAGGAATGCATTATAACCTTGAGCGTCACAAATAAATGAAAGCGTGCACGTGCAAGTTGGTATATATGGATGCCATCAGTACCCACCATTATCACTGGCCATCAGCACTGTCTTGCCGTTTTGGAAGATTTTCAGATCGCAGTCTTTTGCCTCGCACAAGCCCACAGGAGTCTCCTCAATGATGCGCTTAGTTGCTTCCTACAAGAAAGGATTTGTACGTCACACATATTTGTATTAATTCACAATAGCAAATAAGACTTCATCTTAACTTACTATGTGCAGAACATTGCATGAAATTATGAAGGCGCATCACATAAAACAATGCTTTTCGCTATGCATATTAAAAAAAAAAAAAGAATAAAGAAGGGGCCAAATTAAACATGAGCTTAACTCAAAATTTGCAAAAGCCAGAACAGATTTCCCGTTTTCAGCGTGCAGCTTCTTACATGCAGAGTATAGACATTTTATCTCGTCTGGGTGATCACTGGAGCAAACAATCAAAAGTCCTGAGTTTTCCCTGCTGACCATGAGTGCACACAGGCGTTTGTGTGTGTAATGGAGACAAAATGCAGCGGGATGAAAAAGCTGCCGACCACACCTTCCTTTTTCCCACCTTAACCCCGAACTATGATATCACCTCATTGCACAACTTTGCAGCTTGGGAACACTCTTCATTTTCTGTAATGTCATCCAGACAGCTCTCAGTGTTCCCAGAAGACCGCAGTGAGCAAACCCTGAATCTCTCAGCTAGCTGGGAGTGGGCCCACAGCTGGACTCTGCTGCAACACCCAGATCTGCGAGGCAGGCAGGAGGAATCACTCCAGTGGAACCGACTCTGTTCTCCATCTGTCTGTGTCACTTCTGACCCATCACATGTTCTCACTCTCTCTCAACCCTGCGTTCATACCGCGCTTTGTTTGACCTTATGTGGCCTCTTGCAGCCTTGGCTGGAGTTCAGATGAGTTACAGTAGGTTTTCATTTTAGGTATGTGTGTTTTTTGAATTAGTCATATCAGACGCTGCCTTGTAGAGTGGCGGATGACTTGGGGATTTACAGAGTATGAGAAAGACGTCCGTTATTTTCCACTACTTCAGAGCCTTGCTGCTTTATTGAATTTGTCTGCTTGATAGAGGCTGCTCCTGAGTCAAGTTCTTTCGTGCCATTCACTCACTTTTGCATGAAAAGAATAACCTCGTGCTGTCTTTGTGTTTGTGTTTGCTACGTGCATTTTGAACCAATCATCTTCTGGCTAAGACCTCTGGCTCTGTAGTCCATGTTTAGTTTCAGGTTGAGTCAGACAGATAACTTCTGCAGATGGTCCTGGCTCTCTTAATGATGCAGTAAGGACCCAAACTGAGGCTAAACTGAAGTATGCGGACTGGGATCTGACCTGCTGCTTCGGTTCTGTTCAGCTGGACTGATATACTGTACAATATACCAACGAGTTCCGTTTGAACGTCACGTTTGGGGTGCTTTGAGGCATTGTTGAACAATTGCGTACGCAACTGGGATTTAACAGAGAAAGGGAAAACTACAATTATGTAATGAGAAGGCTCCAAATATGACATATAGTAAAGTTTGAAGTATTTTTGAGGCATCTGATGTGGAAAAAAACTTGAGAAAAAACTCTATGTGTATTAAAGGCCAGAAAATGAAGCAACTCCTTTACTGTTCCTCTTTTTGTCTTAAGGACCCCCGAACAAGAGGGGAAACATCACCCCTCCTTGTCATTTGTCTCCTGCCAGGAACACAGTCTCAAGATTTACGAGGCCTGAGGAATGTCTGAGAACAGATCTGCCTTTATCAGGGCCACGTTTCCAACTGTAGCAATTTAAAACACATTAATCTTCTTCCTCAATGTGGACTAAGCCACTTCCGCTGGACCCGAGGTGTAGATTAAGGTCTTAGCTAAAAGAACGCAACACCAGGAGGTAACCGGGCTCTGCTCTCTCGTCTCATTTCACTGTGGTCTGACATGTCGCATGCCAAAATCTCAACTGTTGGCAGTTCAGTGCTGCCTGTGGTTGGCAGGGTGGAGAAGACGACTGTTACAAGCTGAACGACATAAAGGTGATGTTAGGATGTAGGTTTGGTGGTGGTGGATTGATACCTTAAGAGAATATTTTAATTTTACGGATACTTTGTGAGAGATAAGAGAGATGCACTCATACTCACACAATCATCTGTTGTCATCTCAACCTTGACAGCATTATCTTCTGAGATTTCGCCCTCTCCAACACACCTCACGTCAGGCTGTGGAGACAGGACGCCAGGGCAGATAGACAAATGAGGTCCGGAGAAGACAGCACACTTTGCACATATGGAACCACAACATGGGCACAGGCAGGTACTCACCACTGATTTAGTGATGTGGGAGTCACCTGGGACCCCAGCTGGTGTAGCCACCTCATCTCCAACACCGGGGGCGGCAGTGGTCCCAGAGGAGCCTGAATCACCTCCATCCTGGCTGTCAGGATTGAATGCGATAATGGTCGCTGCGAATGAGCCGTCTCCAGGTGCAGCAGAAGAAGCAGAGTCTCCGCCGGCAGCATCAGTGGGAGCAGCACCTGCATCGGGGGCAGCGGTGGCATCTGGAGCTGCAGCGGGGTCCGCGGCATCTGTCACTAAGCACACAATTCACAGACAATGCTGTCACACACAGGCACATTCTGGGTCTGTCAAGGTCTGTCACTTGTCACGTCACTATGGCATGATAGCCTCTCTTAGAGAGGCATACAGAGTAATATAACGTAACCAAATGTCTTTGCATGTTTATCAAGGCTCCTACCAGCACTGGCGTCTGTAGCTGGATCAGCTGCGGGTGCATCTGTGGCATCAGCTACTGCATCATCTTGACACGTCACCTCATCTGCAAGGAAGGGAGAGTAAGTGAGACACAGAGGGAAACAGCAACGAATTGACTCATCCGATGAATCGGTGTTTTTTCACGCCTGCAGGAAATGAAGCTTTTGCTGCATATTATATCCTGCTGCACAAGTGTGACACAGTGGATGTAAACAGGAAGTATAATGCTAGCATGGATACAGTTAGTTAGCTATTGGCTGTAACTTTTTTTTCAGTCTTGGCACCATTAAAAGTATGCAGAATTAGCTTTTAGCAGTGCTCGTTTGCAGGTTGCTCATGGATGTGCGGAGAGTTATCACTGCGTAACTTTGATACTGAAGAAAATATAAAAACTTTCTCGGGCAAGTTCTGGAGCCATGAGTAGCATCTTTTTCTGTGTGTTTCTATGCAGATTTATGGATGTTTATTTGTGATGGACATCAGAGATAATATTCTCAGGAAGTGTATAAGCCACACTGAGACTAAAAATATTAGCATCACGTCTGTGTTCAGATTTCACTGAGTTATGACTTCCCGTTGTTTTTAGAACAGTGGTGTTGTGTTGAAATCCGTTTCCTCATGGCTTGTGTTTCACCTTACCTTAACCTACACCCAGCCTCACCTCTAACCCCAACCAATTATCTCTGCTACATCTAACCTAAGCCCTAATTCAACTGTGGAGAGGGCGCTTCAGAGTTTAACAGGGGGAAGCACTATTTGAGGGGAAAACAGAGAAGCCGTATGGCATCTCGGGATGAAATTTGCAGCACACACTCAGTGGAATGTTTGTGTGAATGTGGTCAGGGCAGAGGGTTGGTTTGAACAGCTTGGCCCGGTGAACCAAACCTCATGCCCAACCCAAAGATGCCAAACCAATTTGGCATATGTTCTCAGGGGCTCGGTCTAATTAGTAGTCACATATGGGCTAATTCTCACTGTCTGCAGCCTATGCAAATAAACAGCTCAGTCAAAAGGTCATGGCCTCCTCACTACACTTCCATCCTCTGGGGGAGATCCTGTTTCTGTAATAATCTTGGGATTAGCTTGGGTGGTGCTAAGACCTTTCTGGCATAGAAAGGTTAAGAAAAGGAGGAAAGCTTAATGTGAGGTTTTTCCAGGTAAATGAACGGATGGCTTCTCCGGCTCGAATTACCTTTTGAAGCCTAAACTCCGGTGTCACATTAATATTATGACTGTTGATCTAGCCAACTAGATAATGTCATTAGCCCGCCCTGTGCAATTAAAGGGCAAGGATTTTAATTTGTGTTGTCTAACCACGCCCACCAACACACACCCACACATACAGAACCCTCTCTGGTGCAGCTGAGCCCGTCACCCCTGCTCCCACTGCCACAGACACAAAGGAAAACAGAAGTAGCATCAATATGTGTTTAGACCCAATCAGGGATCATGCTGCCTACCAAAAAGAGAGGCCAACAAAGACTGCAGCGATGTTCATTTTAGTAATCCCACTCATCCCGCACCATTATTTCTAAACACTCCCCTCTGCATGGAAGGAAACCAACACAGTGTGTAAACAGTTCAAACTCTGACCAAAATTGTGCTGCAATCAGGAGAAAGATTTACTTGGTGCACCACTGCTATTATTTACTTAATCTCCAGATACACTTATATAAATGTGGCAAATTTAGATGTTTGGTGTGTTTTCAGTCCTATAAACATGGCCGCCTTTAACACTCTGGAATAAGTTCCAAGCTCCGTGCATACCGGCAAGTGAGCGGCCTCCACGATAGAGTGTATCCTGCACTGCACACCAGGAGCTTTGATATATGGTTCCCTTCTGCTGCGTGTTTGATCCCGACAGTGGCGTCGACTGCCTGAACGTTGTCCAAAGCTAGTCATATGCTGTGTTTTAACTGGTGTAAGTAGGCATAAATTGTAATGTTTAACTATGCTATTACAGCCGTCAGCTAATTGCCTTCGGCTTGAGCTGCTATGTTTAATAGAGCAATAATGTGGGGCAAAAATGTTTAGCCTCCACGTTATTGAATTAACCTTGTTCCTCAGTTTATGTCTTATAGACATAAAGATTTTATTGGCCGAATAGTATCCAGGGAATGTTTTTAAAGCACTTCACTGTGTAACCAGTTAAGTGCTGACTGGAATAAGCATGACTATTTTTGCTTTAAAGTCACGTTCCCACTTTCCCCAGTATAAATCGTTGTAGTAAAGGGTTCACTTGTTTAAACACACATGACTTGCACAGACAAAGTGCTGATGGATACAGATGCATGTGGAAGGAAACATGCACACACACCAGTGTGCTCACCTTAAACTGTCACACGCTGAAACTCTATGTCAGACGTTTATACACAGTAACAGTCCACCAGTGTGGACACAGACACCTCAGACAGCCGTGTGAGAAATCTCACTGTGTTTCCAGACAGGCCCCTCCGCATCAACATGAAGCCTTCGGACCTCCAGTCTCAACACAAACACAGAGAAACATACATAACTACTCCATAAACACAACCTGGGTCTCTCCTGAGAGTTTTTAAAGGGCTCAGAGATCACGAGGCCAACGCTGCAGACAGAGTAACCTCTCCTGTCCTTCGCTACTCTCCTCACTGCTGAACGACATCAAGTGGATTTCCTGGCCTGGCTGTCCTCCTTGAAGCTTTCTGCCTGGGTGTTCCAGTCTTTGACGTGGTGTGTGGTGTGTAGCCACACCAGATGTAAAGAACTAAATCATAGGTTAAAGAGAGGATAGGATATGGGCTTAGGATGGTGAGTGACAGTTCAAATGCTGCATTTTTTTGCCTGCGGTTGGACAAATCAATGCCAATTATAAGGCAGGACAAAGGCGGGTAATTCACCGGCACAAATGACAAACATAATTTGGTGGATGCATAAAGTGCCTTGCAACACCGTGCCTGCTTATGCAGTTAGCACATGTAGCCTCTGGCAAGCGCTTTGCTCTGTCTGTGAGGATTCACGGGACCACAGCTGATACTGTTGACATGCAGCTGGGATGTGCTGCAGCTACTGAGCTGCTGGTCTGCAGGCTGACCCGACTGTACTTCATGTGCTTGACTTTTTAAACACCAAGGGAATGTAAGCAACTCCTGAAGTGAGTTACACTGTTAACATATTAGGTATCAGGTGCATAAATAAAGCAATCCTAATCCCTTGGAAGATTGTCAAGAATTTCACAACTGACTGTAGTGGATTATATATGGAGAAATGGATTAAGGAAGGCCATTTCTGCAAAGACAACCCTGTATTGAATATCATCATTTACCGCTTGAATTCCAGGATCTATTCCACACTGAAAATAAATCACATTACAACGCTGAGATAGACAAACACATAAAAATGTTCCGGAGCGCTTGAGCCCTTTGGACCGACACATGCATGAGGGACAGTGATGAGATTAGTGCAGATGTGAGGGTTGCAGGGTTGAGCTCTGTGTCTGGTGGTCAATCAAATTTTCAGAGTGTAGTGGACTCAGGGGAGAGCAGGAAAGAGACGTGATAAGCTGGAGGGGGGGGACTGGGTCTTATCATCAAGTTCCATAGTGAAGCTGTTTTGAAAATCAGATCCTGCATTTTTACATTTAGTTCAGTTTCCTCCTTTCAGGCCCCCCCCCCCCGCTGGGGAAAAGCTTTCCAGCTCCGCTTAAACACTAACAGACACACCCACATGAGTTCGCAAACACACACCTACAATCAAACACTGGAGAATGTGGCGTGCACAACTTTCTCTGGAGAGAGCATGAAATAAAATGTTGATTCTGTGCCGGTGAGACAAGGAGAAAACACACACTGTGCTGCTTTACATTTGGATGTTTGTTGATCTTATTGTGTTCAGGTGGAAAACCAGTTTCAGGTCCAATCCTGCAGCACACAGCTTGATTTCAGCATCCTGCGCTGATGCTTCTCTGCTGCTGAATACCTGCTTTCCCTCCTCAGTCTGTTAGAACTACTGAGAACTACTGTATGCTTTGGGGTGGCCAGAGATCACGAAAACAAAACCTCTCTGATCATCTGACTGCTTATGTTTCTTGCTGTGTTGGGCTTGTTTTTAAAGATGTTGCCGTGCTCCGGGATCTCGGCAATGACTGTGGTGAGTGCAGTGTTATCATAACCGGGAAACATAAAACCCAGGTTGTAAACCATAGTTTTTCCTTTCAGTATGTCTGTCTTTCTCCCCTTTTACAGGGATTTTTAGCATGAGTGCCTCTTTTTGTCTTGGTGCCATTGGACCCCGGAGTGATCCAGTTTAGGCTCAGCGAGCTCACCTTCAGAGCGGGTTGTTAACTGCACACAATGCTCCGCCTTTATCACCCTGCGCTGTGGTTCTGTTTCCAGCATCTGCAGCCAAAACAGACTGTCTGCGCGTGTGTGTGGACTTTTGAATAGCTCTATCTGGTCTCATACTCAGTCACTCATCTGTAACAGCCTTTCCCATTCGCTCCCTGAAGCGTAGCAGCTATTGTGGCTGTTGTCTTTTACCTTTCCTGCTATTCCAGAGCTCTGATTTAAGGCTGGGGCAGAGCGAGGAAATTGCTGTAGAAACAAACATTGTCACAAATGAAAGGGGCGCAGTCAGAGTGTAAGCAGAGGACGGCAGCTGCAGCAGGTCTCCCCTGGGAGCTCTATCCCTCCCTGCATATGTGCTGTACTCTCCGAGAGCTGTGAAGCCTCTGACATCATGCATAAGATGGAAAATCATCAGCTCTAAATCTTGGGACCTGCATTCGACCTCCACCCAGGCCACAGAGACAACACCTCAGCTGTCCTGATGTGCCACACCCTCCTCCGCTCGTTAGTTATCCACATCCTCTGCCTCCAGAGGTCCACAGAAGACCCCGAAGTCTCCCCTCACCGAAATGCCACTTCAGCTTCATCCTCACAGGCCCTCGAGGGAATTCTGGGATGAAGGAACCTCAGGGAGCAAATCTCACATTTGAGAAGGTGGAATCACTTAATTTATGGCAGTTTTGCCACAAAACTGACGATTGTTGATTTATTTTCTGTTGGTCAACTAATAGATTAATCAACCAATTGTTTCTGCTAGATGAGAAGCCTGAAGCTTACAGGCTAGAATAACAGTTCCTGCAATCATACACACACTATCCTCGAGGCAGTAATGTTGTCTCACATCATGCCATGAATATCATCCAACTTGTCAGGCTGCATGAAATAATAGAAAGAGCACAGCACTAACTATGGGCATGTAAACCAGATACAGTCCACTTTACTTTATCGCTTCTCCAGTGACAGATGGGTGGCAAAAGTTGACTTTTCCGCTCTGCCCACACCCCTGCTGTTTACAGCCACACTAACTGTTCTCACGGGGGTGCACTGCACAGGAACTGTCCTTGACGTGACCATTTTGCTCAAAATGTTAACCCTAACTCAAACTTTTTCCTTCACGTGCCCTGATACAGGGTCAGTAAAACCAAACTTGAGAATGACAAAAGCAAAGAGTGAAAAGGTAACACAAAGCAGCTACTGGCCGTTGTTTTTATTCAGCCCCTAATTTACTCATTAAAATAGTTTCAGCACAGCAGTGAAACTCTAAACCTGTGTTTCCAAAACAGTCCATCCATTTTGTTAGTGGATTAGAAACTGGAAACGGCAGCAAGCTGCTCTCCTCTCCTCTCTGTGTCAGAGCCGGCGCTGGGCTGCAACAGCAGATGTCCGTGGACTGATTCCAGCTGCTGGTTTTACATGAAACTGTGTGGGGAGAGGTTGTAAAAAGATATCGAAACCTATAGCCCTAAACAACCTGACTCTGGTATGACTGAGGCAAAGGAGCCAAAGTGGGAGAGGAAGATTGAGGATTAATAGCGATAATGTGATAGCCTTGCAGATATGGCGGCTAAACGCTGCAGTTTTGTCTTAAGACAGAAAAGACCTGCACAGAAACTGTTTATATGCACAGTACGAATGAAAAAGGTGTCCAAACACAGGACCTTCAAGAGCAGCAAGAGGGCACAGTCTTGTGTTTTCAATTAGGAAGTATAAACGACATGGCTTTTACTGAACATTAATTACCGGGAGCAATTACTCTGGCAGTCAAAAGGCCTCAGCCGAGGCTCATTAAGCGCTTTTATTCCCCAGGGTAAACAGTATAGCCCTCCATAAAGATAGCCCTGCCTTGTTATCCAACATGCACTGTGTGCTATGTTGCTTTCTGCTGGTGTTTGGCACGACATCGCCATAACCTCGGGTGGATCGGCGCAGGATCACCGAGCTGTCGCTGCAGTTTTAGTTTTGAGCCGGCGTGAAAAGACAGGGGTGACACGAAGAGCAGAGGATCCCTCCAAGTTCTTGTTTTGGACTTCACACTGTAATCTTGGGGCTGCTCATTAGCTGAACACAGGGGCGATTTCGATCTGAGCGGCGATATCTGGAGTTTCTCTGCCTCAGTGCTGCTTGTCCCGCCAAATTTTCTGGGCTGAAAATGAAGGAGAAACCAGAGGAGAGGCCCTTTTTTCCCCCCTCCTTTATGCTGGTAAAACCCAACAGCTGTAAAATTGCAGCAGGGTGCCAGGGGAACAAGGAACAATAAGCTCACCAGAACAGCAGTAATTGGAAAAGGAAGATTTGAATGCTAATACAGCGTCTGCTTTTCATTAAGATTGTTTCACTAGGTAAATATTGTTGCTAGACAATGTATTTCTCCAAGTCAACTCCTTCTTCCTGGATGATCATTTAGTTGGTGGCGACAGTGGCTTTGTTTTCTCATCATTAACATGTTTTCTTTGGAAAAGAGTTGCCTTCAAATGAAGATAACTCAGAGAGAGAAAATCCATTTTAAAATGTCCTCCTCTTGTTACTGTGATTGAGGGCGAGCAGGCGAGGTAACCGGCCGGTCGCTGATGACAGGCGGCACTTGTTAGAGTATTTGAATGATTTGAGCTACAGCGCGACCTGGCGCTCTCATATGTAGAAATCACTGAAGCGAACTGGCAGCTTGACAGAACGCAGGCTCCAGGTTTAATTACTTTGTGAGCTCACGTGGCTCCTCAGCCATAACTCTGGGCCCAAGTGGACACACACCCTAGCCTGACATAAGACCACTATCTGCCAAGGCTTATATAAAAGACCCCCGCCCTCCAGCAGATGACGTGAATCAAAACTTCACCATCACAACTTGGGACTGAAAGAATGCTGGTCAATAGCCGAGGGCCATGAGAAAGAGAGTGGCAATATTCTGCCATGTTTACGTTGGCAGGAGAAAGCTGCTGTCTGAGAAAGTGTTGTGCGTTTGCGTGCAGGGAGATGTGGATGCTGATTTGTGCTCTCTGCGAAGTCTGCGCTGTCCTGTTCGAGGCTTTGGTCCTGACAGTTTCTCTAACTATTCAGCAGGTTGTTTCTTCCTTTTTATTCAATCAGTTCAGTTTACGCCATCTTGAACGATTTGTCTCAGTGAAGGCCACTTAAGTGTGTGTTACACAAAGGATATCCACAGAGCATTGGTGGCTTTGCGCATGTGCACACACAAACACATGCAGACCAAATCTGGAATCTCCCAACCATGGGCGAATATCTTCCTGTGGTGCTGTATATTCTAACAGCAATTGTCACAGCTCATTCAGCTCAGCCCGAGGCCCCGACACAGCAACAAAAACAGTCATTGTAGACGATAAGCTGAACCGAGCAAGACGAGATGTCTCTCCCCTTCTCCGGAGCTGATTTGAAGCTCGGGTTTTCCCCTGAAATCTTGAGAGCGAGACCGCTTATAACGTACTCCAAGAGGCGTTGAATGACATCATCCAACACTGCAGCTCATGCCCATTTCAGTGCTACATATTTGTGCGCCTGCATAACTACTGAATGACAGCCATGGGAAATGGGAGCATAAACCTGACGTGTTTGCTAAGCAGCGCGGGTGATTGGCATGCTTATGTATGACAAGGATGTTTGCACTGATAAACACAGCTAAAGCCATCCACTAATCGAGTGCATCAAAGGCTCTCATCCTGTCTCTTTTACATCCCGCCCCTCCATCCACTCATCGCTCTGCTTTTGTTTGTCTGGCTCTAACCAACGAATGTGACATCTGTCTGCTGCAGATGTTATTAACTGAGTTTTGGATACGTACACACAGCAGGAGTTAATTGCTCTTTAGCCCTGCAGTACGGCATTACGACACATATTCTGCCCAGCTAATAGTGAAAATGCGCTGGTCTTTTTCCATAAGCATCACTGCGTCATGTCTGATTCCATAAATACGCTGCTGGGTGAGCGGATGAGTCCAAGGCCTTTGTGAAATGAGTTTGCTGGTTTCCATGGCTTCCAAATATCAGACAAAGGAAGAAGATTTAATGGCATGTTGCGTACAAATGCTGCAAAGCATGTTTTTAAGACAGACCTAGGATCAGCTGCCTCGCCCATTTGCCACCAAGTCCGATGCAGCATCGATAGACAACAATTCCGCACTGAACAAGACACAATAAGGCCGGAGCTGTGCAGATTTTTCGTTATGCAGATCAAAACAGCCATAATGGAGCATGAAACAATAAAACTGTCTGCTTCTTTTAATGAATATTGATGGCATCGTGGCCAGACCTCTGACCCATATACCGCTGCAACCGCATAGTCTTATATTGTCAAAAGAGCCAATGAGGAGACAGACTGTCTCTTGTGACTTGGCTGGTGGTGCGAAATGTATCAAAACAAAATAATAGCCTCACGAGTGCGCAGCTGATCGACGCAGGGCTGCACAGGAGATGCAATTAACCGCTGCATACGCTTAAGGCAGAGGCTCTCCATTTTTGTTTTTTGGAGCCATATGTGAGCGTGCCTCTGCAAGCTCACACCGCCATGCCAGCTGGACACAGGTGTCAACAATGTAGCAGGCCTGTGTGATTGGAGGACTGCTGTTAGATGTGGTGAAGGATGAGGACGGGTCAGCAGACTTGGGACAACACCCCTGTGATACTCTTAAAGTAGAAATCAGAAGCTGTCTGCTAAAACCTAAAACAGAGGCGGGAGAATTGTGCTGATGCAGGATCCTATTTCAAACAGGTAATCAAGATAAAATTGGCATTATGCAAATATGGCAAAAGTCGAGATGGGCTGTAATCATAATTAGGAATGCCTGAAAATCCTAATTATAGTGATAATAAGATCATGAAATAGCTGTTTTTCAATCAACGGCGATACACAAAAAATACATGGTTGATTATTAGTCATGTCTTCAAGTGTTGTCCCTGTTTTGTGGCTTTCATTTCTTGGTGGGGAGTGCCCACAGTAATTAGATTTTCATGTAAATCTAATTACCATCTGTTAAGCTGCTGATGCAGCCGGTATGCGGTGTGCCTTTTTATTGTGCAAACGACGAGCATGTTCCGCCGTCTCATGATCTTTTCCCCTTTTAAAGCAAACCCTTAGTTATTTTCATCAGTCTGGGATACTCCTCCTCATGCTTCCCAAGGTCACTCCGAACACTGACCGCCCCTGAGCCCAGAGATGGGGCCTGATGCTTCTGCAGAAGTCGTTACACTGGGCTGAACTAGAACTAGTCCTGCCTTACAACCGGCGAGGCAGCAACACCATCCAAGCCATACATCACCCTGCAATTAGCATCAGGCCTCAGTCCACTTGGAGTGGACTGCCCAGCGAGTCCACACACGTCCACGTGATCTTACACACACACAGAAACACAAACACACTTCTGCACAATCTGCAGGAAACACAGATGAGGGAACTATTTTTGCCCCCTGTTGAATCCATGTGTTATGTGGTCACTTTATGGAGCTCACACGCTGCTCACACGCACACTCATATGTACGTGAAATCTTTATATCTCACAGTCAAGGTGTGTATGCAACAGATGGGACCAAACTGCTCTTATTTCTAAAGTAAAAATTCATTTATCTCTCTGAGTCGGTTGCACACATCCGAACACACCAGATGCACTGCAGGATGTAAAGCATAATTATTCTCAACTGCAACTTTCCACTCCTGAGCAGACCCTTTGTGTCTGCAGCCACCCCGCCGCTAACCATGCCTCTCTGCATCTGCGTGCAACCTCGTGGTGGAACACATCAAAGCAACCCCTCCCACCACCAACTAGTTTACAAAAAGCCACCGCTGATGTTGATGTAAACACACTGATGTACGACTTCTGCTGCTGTAATGTTAGAGACTCCTGGAGACCAAAGCAAAGCAACGACAAACAAGCCCAATTCCACATGTATGACTCCGTGTGAACAGATAACTTTTTAAGCAGAGAAGAAATATTAAACTTGATCAAAGTATTGACAGTAATCATAAAAGTACTCACTGCTGAGCAACAGAGCGCAGAGCACCAGAACTCCAGCCATCCTTCTCCAGAGCCCATTCATTCTCCACATGGGTGCAGCCATCCTCTCTGGTCAGACTCAGCAGGCCGGCGGGACTGTGTGTGAGAGTAAAAAGTGTGATAAGTGATAATGAGTGAGTGTGTGAGGGCCGGGGGAGTTGGGAGTTTCCTGTGAGGTCTAAGTGAGCGGGACAGACAAGCAAGATAAAGCCCGGCTTGTGTTCTGCTGCTCTTTATACGGCTCCACTCCTTTGGCCTCTCTCTCTCTGCTCTTTCCACACCCCTTTTCTAACTGCCTGCCGTTAACCCGTTTCCCCCAGCGCAACTGTCCCTGCCTCCTCCCTTGTCCCTGTGTGTGTGTGTGCACATGTGCAGCAAGCACCAGAGCGAGACAGTGACATGCTAGTGGAGGAAACTTTGTCCTTATTGCAGGTTTGTGCATGAGTGGCATAACTGTTTCTGCAATGTGGCGGCTGTGGTAACACCTCAGGAAAGATTTCAGGTGATGCTTCAGCAGACAAGGTACACAAAGCTGTTTTCAGTGGAAAAGAAAACACACACTGGCTCAAAATGTACAGATTCAGTGAGTGAAAACGTATTAAAGAGGACGAGTGTGTCCTGATTCTGTTTTTTGAAGATGCACCTGGTAAACAGGAAGCACCCCTCCTGCCTGCTACATGTTGTGTATTTAGCTGAGAGGCCTGTAAAAGCACATGGCGTCACACACAACGCCTGGCCCCGGTTTTTGTGCGTCCCTGGACAGATGACTAACAGCCTATAGTGAGTCATCCACTGAACCGCACAAGCACACATGCACGCTTCCATGTACTGTACACACCTTTTCTCAAATGCCGCGGCACGCACACACATGCGCGCTGACATCATAGACAAAGCACACATGCTATTTCATAATCACACCACATCAGCAGAAACTGACAAGCTGCTGCGCTGATGTGCGTCTGGTTGTAGCGTAGTGCGATGCTGGGTGTTCACCGCCCGTGTTCGCTAAGAGATGTGCTGTTCCAGTGATCCTGGCAGGCCACATCTGGAAGCACTGCAGTCCCACCACTGGGTTTTTGAGGACTGCCTGGAGACTTGCTTGTCAAACAATGCAACCATATGAGGCTGAATTAAGCCAAGATCAGGCTGGTGTCTGGGAACAGGCACGCCTGCTGGTCACCCTCTCTGTTTCAGACCAGATGCTTCTTAAAATTACAGAAAGGGGCCCTTGAAATCACATCCACAGTTAATAAAAGCCAAGCTATGATTTAAAAGATTTAAACGCTTAAACAGTCGTTAAAAAGTGACAAGACTTGAAAGTTCAGAATTTGAATTTGTGTAAAAACCGCTTTGTACATAATGTTTGTACTCATATTTGCAATATTACAAAGCTGGCTGGGAGTCGGTTCGCTCCTTTCAGTGATTCAAGTGGGCTTTTTCAGATTTATACGCAGGGATTAGTGACACTTTTTTTACCAGAAGAAGCATTTGAAACAAAACAGCTCAAACCCAAAAAACCCAGAGTGGCAGGAACTAATTAAGAGTCAAACAATTGTGTTATGTGACAGTCATCAGAAACTATTAATTTAATGAATTAAAAGGCAACAGATTAAACAGCTGTGATTTAAAATCTGCTTCATGCTAGATTCGTCCTTACTCTGGTGATAAAAGCTCAAAAGAACTTGAAACAAACATATAGAAAGTGGATATAACAGTAACTTCCCAAACAGAAATAAATGAACATAATGTAACAAGATGGAGTGAAACCCTCATTAAAAGTAATAAGGCTGTAAAGTGGACAAAGCGATATAAATATTCACCCTGTTTTCACATCCTCCATCTTCTCCTCTGGCATGGTATTTGTTTGTACAGTACAGCTAACACTTCTGTGAACGTGAAGCACATGTCTGTTTACAGCTGAAGAATCCTGATTAGCCGAGCCTGGCAGGGGAGTATTTCTGGCAGATTTAACTTCTATCTCTTTCTCCCTTCCTTGCCTCCCTTTAGTCACCCTGCCTATCTTAACATTACACTTATTTTGGTTGAAATGCACAAAGAATCTCTGTACGGTGAGTGGGAGTGAGGGGGGGGTTGGGGTGAGGGGGGGCACTGCCAGGACATCATGAGCTTCAGCACATGGTAGCAGAGAATCTGACCCTAAGGGACCTGTTAGGGTTTTTTTTAAAGGTCTTTTTTATGTATTTTGTCTTACAGCCAGCTGGATGGAGCTATCACAGGAGTGTGACTGACATGTGACTGTGCAGGCTAACAGGCATGAATATGGGGGCAATATTGGTTACATTAAAAGCTCACATTTTGCGAAAATGCATGAATTAGAGAACACTGCAAGAGAGCCAGTAGCTAAGTTGCTGCTGTTGCCAATAATAGTCCTGATGGCGGCCTTTTTTCTCCTCATCGCTCTCCCTGCCCTGGGTGGTATCCTTCTTCTTTTATCTACTGCTGTACTGTGGCATGACATCTTATGCTGTCTAAAACCTGAAAATAACTGAACGCTAGCTTTTGTAAACCTGCCATTTTTTGTTTGGTTAATATTGCTGACTCTCCTTTACTTTTTAGAAGTGATTAATGACATTATGCCATTCAAAGAGCTCAAAGCCAGGTCGTCTGTGGGCAGCATATCTGGGATCCGTACCGCAATAACTCCACCAATCTTTCAAGATAAAACTATGACAAACTGCGGATCAGTGGAGCGTGGATTAGGAGGTTGAATGCAGCGTTTGGAGAGACTTCACAGGCGTGGACATCAGTAATGATTTGACCAATGGCGTGGAGGAAACAATGAAAAATCCTCCCTCTCTGTGCGACGACACTGCCGACGCTTCTCCAATCAGGCTGATGGGCTCCTCTCCTCCCTCGCCATCCTGTTGACCGACCCATCTGTCGCCACTCCCGCATCTAAATTCCTCTTCTGTTTCCTGACATTCTCCTGGTGCAAGATGAGTCCTAACAGCCAGGCATCCACCCTGCCCTGAGTGTCCAGGAACGTGCAGACAGACCCAGCAATGACCCCAAAACCAATGAAAGACAAACACGGAAATGTATTTATATTCACCCTTAACCCTGCCGCTTGTGGTAGCTTGATGCCCTTCCTTCCACGGCTGTTACACAAGACCGTGTGAAACGGCACAGACACGGCCAACTGTTTCCACACCAGCACCAGAATCCAGTTTCTTACCATCTGTGAAGAGAGAGCAACACAGGAAGACACAATGGAGGCAGCAGTTTAGTGTAACACAACAGCCAGGCCTCTGCTGAACACTGCAGAGATCAGTGGAGGGCACATCCCTCACCCTCAGCTCTGAGGTAGCTCAAATGAGCCACAGAGACAGCTTTCAGGAAATGATGTCACCATAACATTATCTCAACGCCGCTGACAGGTCCAACTGAAGAAAACAGACTTCCAGAGGCAAACAGTTAACATAACAGAGGCCTCAACCTCTTTTGTTAACGGATCATGTTCAGAGAAACCCAAAGAATGTCTCTGTGTAAACACAATTTTCACACAAAATCCTGCCGGATACGTCCTGCAGGAGGAATAAGCTGAATATCTGGTAAACGTTTAGCTCTAATATGCACGACCTGCTCGCTTTATTGATTGAGAGGTCTGCGTCGCTGTACTTTCCAAAACACCAATGCGAGCGCGATGCCAGAAGTCCTCCCTCTCCCTCTCCTCCCACCTTTAAACTCTCCTTCGTTCCCTCCGCTGCCTTGATGCCGTACAGATGTTCTTCTTTAGCACTCCCCTCTGGAGGGAGCCTACTCCTATTGTTCGTAAAATCAATCCCATGGTCCCAGCTGACCCAGCCCAACGCGCAGAGCACGCACGTACGCTATGTGCAACAGTTTCATGAGCAGACCATCACGCACGCTCAGTCTTGGACACATATGTTCAGATACATAACAAGGCGAGGAACGAGTCATCACAGCCACAATTGCAAATATTTTTTGGGGGAAAATCCCTGCTCAGAGGAGAGGATGTTAATAGCAAAACTCTCACACACATCCCCCTCTTCCTCCTCTCTTTCCGAGTGTCCTCTTCGTCCCCAGCCTTCTCGTGTCCTTTCCCTTGTTTTTTTTGAAAAGGGCAAACTCCACAGGCCTGTAACTAGCCCTAATTGGCTCTGATTGGGTGGCTCGGTAGACATCTTGAAGTGATTTATGCTCAAGGTTGAGAGGGTTGTGAAGGTTTGGGAGCGCTCTGGGTCTGGGAGATTCTCATTCATAACCCCAGGAGCTTTAAATCTCCGATCCAGACTTTCTTTGAGTGTACCTATTATGGGTCTATGCATATTGATGCAGAAGAAAGCGCTTGCAGAGAATGAGACCAAAGCATTCAGCGCTTCAAAAAGCATTTCACAACTCATATTTCACCGCCACATATTTTTGATTTGTAGCTCCAGTTTTTCCAATTATATTGAGCAATCACTTATTAGTCCTTAATGTCCAAGTTACATAACGTTTCTGATTTGCAACAACAGGGAAAAAAAAGGCAAAGAGGGAGAAGAAGAAAGAATGCAAGAGTTTTACCATCTCATTTGCATCAGAGCTGTTCGTGCAAACTCTTTTCATTCTTCCTATTCTTGACATGTTTCACTTTCAGGACTTTTCTTTCATCCATCACAACAAAGAAGCACCACCAGGCGAGAGCGCCCCACTACAGTATTGGCATCCTGTAAGTACATAATAAAGTGTGTGTGTTCTGGCAGCACATGGCCAGATAAGGTCTGCGGGATTAATTCATTAGCGTGCCGGCTGCCCAGATGGCTCTCATTACATGTATCTGTTCGATCCATCTCTGGAGTGCTTTCACATAAGTCAAACTGTCAGCAGTAACAGTGCTCTTTGAGTGTAAAACTTGGTAATTCTAGCCAGTTGTAACAGTTTTGCCAAAGTTTGATACTGACAGACATTGTGGTCTCCGGCATCCCCATTAAAATCTACATTAAGCTCAAAACAGATGTTTTTATTATTAATTAGCTTTACCATAAGATGAAGGATTAGATTTATCTACTAATTCATGAAATTAGCAGCTCTGAGCTTCAAGTTTAAGAGGTTTTGTGTCTGTAATCCTGAAATTTGACCACAGAGCTCCTTCACACAGCAAACCATGAGATGGCACTGCAGGACCAGGCTTTTCCAACCACCCCAGCCTGCAACAAAGGGGAAATGGATTTCTGAATGACTCAACTCTGCACTCTTGTGGCAACAGAAGAAAGTAAAGCCGTCCTCTGGAGTTACATTTCCCCAATTCTTGCCACAGAAAACATATGGAGTCGACTAATGCCGTGCCATGACCCTGTCAACATGTCATAAATTGAGGTAAAAACGAGAGCCAGAGGAAAATATGAGAACATGAGCAATGCATGCCAGAAAGAGGGGGGGTGGTGGTGGGGTGGGGGGCAACAATCATAGCATTGTGAGGGACCTTGAAGGAAACTAAAAAGCCGACGGGTAAAGGAAGACGGCAAATGAAAGAACAGCCTCAGACAGCATGCATCCAAGATCAGATCAGACAGCCTACAGACTTCATGATGCAGACCTTCCCATTCAATAACCCACCATAAAACGGCCAGAGTGTTTTTGGGCTATGGCGATGAGTGTGTGAGATGGTGTGTGTGTGTGTGTGCGTATTTTGAAGCATGGAGCTATACACCTCACCCCAGTCGTTCTCTGAAGTGTTGCTCTGGGCTCGTCGGGAGACGCTCAGGTCCTCCACATCAAATATTCATTTCACAGAAACTCCTAAGCCTTAAATAATTCTCAAAGAAGTGTGCCGAAAGCAAGCCCTTGCTATCCCAGGCACGTTTCTATCTGGACAATGGATTCAAGGGAGCATGAGGATGGAGAGGGGAAGGGGGGGGGGGGGGGGTGGCAGAGAAAGACAGACAGTGAGTGGGAATTGGATCTATTGTATGGGCCCATAACAGATGGCTTGCTTTAGGAGGTATCAACTGGATATACAGTATGTAACAGGCCATGTTTAATGACAGCACATTACGCTTAAAGGAAATCAAGAGGAGTGTAAAAATTTTGTTGCTTTTTAATGACAAATTAAGTCAGTGTTAAACATCCTGATTAAAAGCCTTCTGGACATTTTAACAACCATGAGCGGCTTAGAACAAACCATCCTGTAAATATCTGATGGATATTATCTATTGATGAGGAGGACTAAGGCTTCATTTCAAGGTTTTTGTAGACCGGCTTGGACTCAAGCTGAATAGGCCGGGCTCAACCCCGTCAGTCTGTGTGATAACAACCATCACCTGATCTCATCTCATCTGACCTTACTCTCATCCAGGCCTTTATTCCAACCACAATTACACCATACCGGATGGATAATCTCGCACTCATTACCCCTCCGTATCTGAGACCCTGACTGAACGAATCTGTCCCCTCTGGTGAGTGTGTGGCAGGTGGTGTGTCGACTTGGCCCCCGCCCCGGTCCTCGGCCCTGGCGCGCTGATAAGAGCTCAGCGTGGAAAATCAGACAGCGGCGCTCTGGCCTTTCAGAAGCGAGCAGGAGAAAATGAGCCATGAAGGAAATCGGAGGTGATTATCTTTATTATCAGCCAGGGGAGTAACTGTGGAAACGGCGACCTGTGGGGGGAGAGAGAGATGCACAAGCTGTTCCAGCAGTCTGCTGATTGGCCCATACAAGCTCCAGTGGTAATTAACATCTGCATATGCAAACGAGTGCTCCAGCTAGGGAAATTTGGCAGGCGTTTCTCACCTGCACCCTGCGCCTGAAAGCAGCAGGGTGTTTGAGTTTGTGTCACCGTGTGCACATGTGAGTGCGAGTACACAGGGTGCACCCACACACACACACGCACAAAATCAAATTATGTGTGTTCTGTGACTTCATATTCATAACTCAACCCCGTTGCTGGGTGCACTTGTGTATTTTAATGTCCCCGCGCATTTGCATAACTGAGAAATACTTACGCCTGCACTTTTTGGAAGCACAGTTGGTATGGGTGGACCGGGGGCACTGGGTCGAATGGACGCCACCCACCCACCTCTTTGTTTTTGCTGTGCGGTGCTAAAAGAGATGAGGCCACACAACAGGAGGCTGTCAGCGGGCCTGCTGGGAGAGCCTCATTACCATCTCTGGGAGCAGGAGCGAGTCACGTCCAGAGAAAGCCGCTGATCGTCACCCTCGCCTGCTGATAGGGACAGTGCTCAGAAGAAATTGGAAGAACTTGTTGTCAGCAAATGTCAGTGGGAAACTTTCTATACGCCCATGCATGAGAGAAGCAGCTAATTAACGGCTGCTTCCTTTTTCTTACGAACATGTATGTTTGCATGGTTCCGAGGTCTCATCCTGTTGATTGTGCACCTGTTTGTTCATGAGTGTGCTGCTTTCAAACATCATGCTATTTACTGTACGTGCGACTTGTGCCTGTGGGTGTGTACGTGAGGCCGACACATGCTGCTGAATGACTCTCTGACCTGCGAATTATGCAGAGCGCCCACTGACGTGGTCGGCGTGCGTTGTGTTGTGGAGTTCTAATGAGAGAGAGGCTCGCTGGCGGCGGGGCGAGATGGGCTGCAGAGCACACTGAGAGTGACAGCTCCAACAGCGGGAAGCCAGACTATAAATAGAGCCTGTGCTGAGAACTTAGACACCTGGATTCACATGCGTTCGCGATTTCCCTCCGTCCAACTTCCACCACCACCTGAATATCCTTGGTGTGTTCTCTTCAGCTCTCTCATGTCTTCTCCCTGTCAAAACTGGTCTTTTTTGCATCTCCCTTCGCTTTCTCTTCCTCCCGCCATGTCTCTTCCTCCCATTTCCAGTTGCTCATGTCCAATCAGTTCAACTCAAACAGCTCAAAGTATTTTTTTTCTTGTGAATTCAGTTGGCCAAACATCACAAGCTGACATTAATCATTCCAACCTGTTTGCTTACAGCGTAGCGTTCATCGCAGTTAGCATTTTACAACAGCGTAGGAAATATAACTGCTTTTAAAAATATATTCAAGATGGGTTTATGATCTCTAATCACAGCTGAAATCCCCTCATTCATATTGCACAAAGACTTGACTCATTTGTTTAGTCCTCTTTACGAACGTGCTGTAGATGAAATGTCAGTCAGACATTTAGAGGATACGTCTGCTGATATTGCACTTTATTCTACTACATCTATATTTTTCTTATTGTCAGCAAAGCCCCATGAAAAGAGACACTGCCTGCGTATTCAAAGCCTGTTGCAGAGTTTTCCTTTTTGTGCTATAGACCCCCATTGCTGTCCAGAAAGCATTAAAAAAAACATAAATGAGCCACACTATTGTCGTGGCTGACATGTTGTTCATTATGACCAACATGGCCACTGTTTTGAGCTGATCCCACAGTCCATTAAACGTCTGTCGCCAGTACACCACATAATCAAAGGCTGAAAACAGTCCCTAACAATGAAAGTGTACATCCATGACCTGCTTTTAAAGCCTTACATGGTTGAGTATTGGTAGACAAACTGTCAGTTTTGGTCTTTTCACAGGATAAATACGGCTGTCGCTGAGCAGAATCTTTAAGGTACAGCCTATGACTTTCATGCATAGATCTAAACGACAGATGGAGTGCAGGTACACAGCGTGGAGTGAAGCACATTACAATGCCTCACGATGTTGCGTGCGCTCATCAGAGGCAGCGGCGTTTGCTCAAGGACACTTGAGTAGTCGCCCATAAATCTAACCCACAGTGTGAGAGCTCGTGGCTACAGGTCCAACTCTGCCAACACGTCAGTGTGTGGTGAGCCAAAACTTTTCTTCATCATCGAACACACGGTGACAAAGCGGCTGGTGTTAGCTACGAATCCCTGATGCAGGAGTTGGCCTCACTTCACCTCAGGATGATCTCAGACAAGCATCAGGATCAAAATGAGAGTCCAGGAAGGTGTCAGGGATCGGTTCATTGTGAAATTAATACGGGACCATTCTTCGAAATGGGGCCGAAATCACCCCTGGCACCCTCTTTTGCCAACTCCCATTAATTATTTCAGAATTTGCCTTGTAATCCACACGGAGAATCCTACCCTGAACGAATGGGATGTCAGCTTTATGCAACTACTTGTAAAGGCATTACAGGGCGTTAAGTCCCGCGTGGATTTGAATTGGTCTCAGCAGTACAGGATTAGAAGCAGCGGGGATTAGACCTTGCCTAGAGGAAATACAGGAACAGGGGTGGCCAAGGGACTCAAGATATGGAAGACATATTGCTAGATACACCGACGGCACCGGGAAGTGGAGAGGCATCGTTTACGCCAAGACTCCATATCAGTAAACTCGGTCAGACTTTGCTTTTCCTTTGGCGTCTTACAGACTCAGAACTCAGTCTGTGGACATATAGTCAGTTAAATGAGCTTTTGTCTCAAGTTGAACACTGTTAGGCATTCATGTGGTGCAAATTAATTTCTTTGCTCACTGAGTGGATGATGGAAATAGCAAACAATCACAATAAGATTGTGTTGTGCTATTGCAGAATAAGCTGGTAGAAACTTAGTGTTTGGCTCAAGGATGGTACGTAACACCTGAACCGCCTTCCTGCTCCTCTCTCTGCCCACTCATCTACTTTTTTTCCCATGCTGTTTAGGGCCTACTCTCTAATAAAAGATGGTGCATCCAACAAGTGGACAGTTCTACAGAAGTATGAGCTTGTCCTCTGTGGAATCACTGACCCCGGGGCCGCTTCATTCCAGCTAAACACACTGACCGGCACCTCCATTAGCAACCTAATGTGATTGCAGAGAGCCCGAGCCCAGTCTGAGCTAACAGACCTGCATGAAGACAAACGAGCGCAATTCAGCATGTTGCAGCCGCGGGTTATTCTGTTAGCCGCCGGCCTGGAAGTGAGTGCAAGATGCAGGAGCTCAGGATGAACCCAGAGCGACGGTATGGAGAGAGAGATGAGTTATGTCTCCTTTGGGGATGTGGCTGACAGTGGCATCACCTCAGGACAGACTTTGGGCGGTGAAAGGTGACAGATGTGCGCTGGTGTAAAAACAAAAGGTAAGTTATGGTGGTCCGGCCCGCTGCTCGACGCCGTGAGCAGCAGCGGTGGCACACACACCTCCTCCTCGGAGTCATAACTCAGATTTGTACACACAGACATTAAACACATAAGTGTCATTTGTCACTGTCTGAGGATATCATTATCTCCAATGTCTGTCGTGTATAAACCTCCATAAATCCACCTAGAAATCATTGAAAAACTCCAGATCTTGCCTGAGAATCGCCATATTTTTTAGGTTTTCTTCTAAGTACTCCTGTGGCAGGACAGCTAAAAAAAAGCTAATCTGGCATATTTTTAATAGTGCAAATGTGCCAAAATGTGAACAAATACGGGCTAAAAAAACAGGCCTGAGGCTGTCGCCCACATGTCACCTCCTATGGCAGCTTATACTTCCTGTTTGTCCCCCAAAGCATTATAGGAAATGTAGTTCCCTCCTCACCCGCCCTGGGAGCTGGCTCAACAGAAAGACGCAAAAGCAGATTTTGGCTCTATGCAATTTTTAACCAGCAAAGTTTATTTATATATAACAACAGTACAAAGTGAATCCTTGGCTTGCAAAATAGGTGTGCTTCATATTTACAATAGGTACACAATAATATATTATCATAACAAAACCAAAGCAAATAAAAAAAACAAGAGAACAACCTTTTTTAAATACTTTAAGTTTCTTACAATTTTCACAACACTTTTATAAAACAAGAAGAACAGACAGCCATTATTATTATCATCATCATCATCATCATCATCGTCATCATCATTGCCAGTAATTACTATTTTACAGAACTCCAGTGTCTACAAAGGGTTTGTTTACAATGTGTTTAAAATGGAAGGATACTCATTTTATACTTGGTGATACTTTGACTTGAGAGTAATACATCGATCTGGATTTCGCTTCCTCTGTCTGATGTCGTAAAGCAAACCAAAACGCCGGCTAAATGCTTCGTCTTGTATAAGGAATGACACGTGCCAGTCAAAAACCACAACACCATCTCTGCGGCAACACGTTACACTGAGAGCAAAAAAGTGCACAAAGCATCTTCAATGAGCAATCAGCTTGAGCTGAAATGAGGTTGTGTTTGTGAGCACAACTGGCAGTCAAATGGGATTCTGCGCTGCAGAAAGAGTAAACAAACTTCTCTCTTCTCAGGTCAAACTGAATTAAAACTGTCCCAGAAATAAGTGTAGAGCATGGAAACAAGCTATATCTAGTTAAAAAAAAATCTCTTTCACAAAGAAAAGGTGCGTTCAGCTGTGATTTAAGACGCGTACAAACGGGAAGAATTGCAGGTAATGACGGTGCGGCTCGATATGGCAGAACTGAAGCATGAAGTAAAACGCATGCAGAAATCTCACACAAGACAAAAGGAAACATCCTGATATAAATGATCTCTGAGAGAAAAAAAATCAAAGCCACTCTCAACCAATTTGCGTGCCTCTGATTACGTTCGTCACAATTCTGAATGCAGGAGAGCTCAGCTAAGAGTTGGAAAGACTCTAATAAACGTACATTTCTTCCCTTGCAGAAAGGAAAAGGCATTTAGGTCCTGTTAAAATAAAAAAAAAAAAAAAAAAAAGCATTACTCCAGACAAGCAATGTGAGGTATGAGGAGGATACAATTCTATTTGCTGGAATTGGGAAGACACCTTAATCAAAAGGAAGAAGCTTTATGTTTTAGTGCGCCATTGTGTACCTAAAGATGTTCATTAGGGAGTGAGAAGGTGCTTTTTCAGATTCCCACTTCTGCCCCCACTGGCCAGACACAGGAACAGCGTGTCAATCATCACCTTATCCTACATTTCTCCTTGCCTGTTAGTTTGATGTTTTTTTTTTCTTTCCATCTCCTGATCACACTGTGCACACAACTGACTAAGATCAAAGAGCAGCTTCAAAGCCGGAGCAGGAAACTAGAGCTAAAGGGGTTCTCTCTCTTCCTCCCTCTCTCCTCATTTCTCGACACTTCTCTTCAAACGGCCCGGGCGAGCCGAGCGCCGAGCGAGGCGGCGTCTGCCTGAGCCGGGCCGTACCCTCTTCACCTTTCCTTTTGCTTTATCTCGCTAAGACGGCTGGCAGCGGAGCGCCGGAGCCAGGTACCGCCGAAGAACCGCCGGGCTCCGAAGCGCTGAAAGGACTGCGCCCGAGTCGAGGACTAAGAAGATCAGGAACGCTAAGCAGGCGGGTATCTAAGGCCACAGAGGAAAGAAGCACCTTTCACCCACCACTGCTGTTTGTCATGCTCTCAACGCACACGACCGCAGAGCACTGTGCAAACCCTTAACACTACCTATTTTCAAGTACTTGATGTAAACAACAAGCAAACATGTGTCTCGGAAGAAAATGAAATGGCCGATCCAGAGGACGGATTCTACAGTTTGTTGTCATCCAGCTAGAAGGTCGGAAGGTTACATCAGCCTTGTGACGTTTTGGTTTAAGTCGCATCCACACGACATGAAACAGCCTGTTTTTTGTGTGTTTTTTCCTCATTCTCAGATCTCTTTCCTCCTGCTCATGTTTCGTACCTTTCACAGCTTTAACACTCACAGATCCAGTTACGTAAGCTCCAACTTTAACCGGCTCTAGACTCAGATATGAGAGCTTTGCTCCTTCTGTAAAGCATAAACCGACTTTTGACGTATTAGCGAACCATTTGAAAGAACGGGATCTTTTGGCACTTGACCCGCGCAGCTTCGCTTCTTACCGGCGGTGGTCGGGCGAGATCCCCCATCAGCTGACTGTTCAACTGGCCAACTAGAGCTGGCGTGACTCATTGGCACTTGATAAAACCAAAGATGGACCCTTGGAGCACTTCTGATGTGTGACAGCATGCATGCAAAGTACACAGAAAGTTGATCAAGTCCCCAAAAAGATATAAATTGTGGTTATATAACGGAGAGTTTTAGCCTACAGAAACCGTTCGCTTTTGTCTGGACTCGAGTAGCTGCGAGCTGTGCTGGACGAGCAGCGGCGGCCGCGGCGCCGGCGATACGCACTCTCCTCTAGCAGGAAAGTGGTTTAGAGCAAATAACGTTCGGGAAGCGGTTGGACGGGCCGGGGCCGGGACGGACGAATGGAGTCGTTCACTTTGACGAGCTACTGCTACGGAGCGCCGGTTCAACTGAGCCCCGCTCTGTTTGCAAAGCTCAAATAGACATACAATCAAACAAAGAAATAAAAAATAAACAGTTGTACATTCACATACACTGATTGGCAAGTTATCGACCGGTACATACACAGATGACCTAACTGCTGAGAAAAGCCTTGGACACCAGAGTGATGCTGATTCGAGGTCATCTCCTAAATACACTACAGGCTTCAGCGCCGTCATCCTCAGTTTAGGTGCAAGCATGCTGGCTGAACGGTGACCACCGCGGGCGGAGTTCCATTGGCTCTCAGACGATGAGCACAAGTTTCATGTTTTCCTGTACACTTCTGATTGGTTAAAGAGCAGAGGTTTTCTCCGTGTCATGTGAAGCTTCAGTCCGAGGAGGGAAGGAGTGAGAGAAGACGTGGACCACGGCCTGTTCGACTGCCACACGACCCCCGCGCAGTGTTACGCTCCGCGTGTCTTTATACAACAACACTTATGGGATCCGGGGTGGATATTTCAACTGCAACTGATAATATTCAAATGTACAAGTACAAAAATAAAATCTGAGAAATCTGAATGCAAACTGTCCAGCGTGGTGAGAACCGCTCTTCTGCTTCTCGCCTTTTTTTTTTTTTTAATCTCCGTTTCACACTCAGAGTTTCTGACTGAGCGCAGAATAAATCTGTTCCTCCGTTTGCTCTCGCGGTCCTGCAGGAGCCTCCTCCGGCGCGGCACAAACACACGCTCATGCGCACACACGCACGCGCACACACAAACCCACACAACATACAATTTCCTGTCAAACTGAGAGAAAATATCTTTTGAGAAAAAGAAACAAACAAAAATAAATAAATACAAGCCATGTTGCTGCCTTCTCTGCTGATGGTCCTTCCTTACGCCATTATCGGCTCCGGCTGCAGGGCCTCTGTCTCACAGTCTGCAGACCCTCAGCTGGTGCCGCCATGGAAGGAGGTACGAGAAGCACAAACTAAAGCGGTTGTATGTCTGTCAGAGAGGTCCCGGGTCTGGTTCATGGTTCTAGCTCCCATGGTGAGAGGTAAGTAATGCGGGACCTTTTCGGGAGGTCCTGTAGAGATTGTGGTCCTGTTTCTTGTTCTCTCTCTCTTTCAGTAAATGGGTGGTGGTGGGTGGGTGGGTGGGGGTCACTCTCAGCTCTCAAGGGACATAGCAGAGATGAGCTGCTCCACCTTGTAGGCCAACCTCTGCTTCCGGGCCTGTTCGTCCTGCTCCAGGGCCGCCGTGATCTGTGCAGAGGAGGAAACACGGTCGAATAACAGCGATGGGAAAGCGCATTCATGCTATCATGAGATCTGATGACGCTGAATAGAAAATAATGCACTTCTTCACAAAGAGGAGGCTGTTCTTTTAGGTTTGGACATGACATGAAAGCAAAAGAAAAGAATTACATCACCGCCTTTGTCTCTGACAACATGCAGAAATATCTGTGTATTAGCCTCTCCCGTTTTATCTTCTGAGCCCATTTCTTGTAAATTTGGCATTTGTCAAGTCGGGTTCAAAAGGGACTCAGACAGGCTCTCCCCCTTCCTCCTCTCATCTAGTGTCTGCCTTGTCAGGACCAATCTGTGTCAGAGTGACACCAACACACATGGCAAAGGCCTTTAATATGAATACAGAACGGCGGCAAACATTACAACAGGGGCCACGTTTTCACCACCTCTGAGACGGATCTGTGCATCCGAACGCTGCAGCCTTTGTTTCTACACACGCCGTCTGCTTCGCTGCTGCGGATCCATTTCACATAAAACTACGCGAGACTGGAATGAAGTGTTTGACTCCATTATTGATGATTCAAACAAAAATAATTAACTGACCCTCTTATGCAACACACATTTAAACCATTCTGATGTAAGAGGTAAATAATAGATGAATGCGGGAGAGGAAGTGTCACCCACAATGAACCATTCGTCCACATGTTCCCTTTACTCATTTAGCCACTCTGGGTTACTCTGAGACTGCGTCAGCAAAGGCAGGAAATCACTCATAAAAGCTGATGGAATTTCTGCTTTGTGCAGACGTTTTGTCAGCCTCAACTCTCAAGTTATCTACAGCCGTGAGTGCTGTGCTTATTTTTGTGCATCAAAATTCCCGTCAGGTGTGATGGGAGTGACATTTTGCTGCCTTTATGTCCTTCAGTCAATCAGAAGCACACTTTTAGGCGGGTTGGTAGCTGCTTCACCTTTTCTGGAGTAAAAGTTGTCTGTCTGGAAAACACGTCAGCAATATTCTTCTCTTTTTTTTTTTTTTTGCATAGCACGGCAGGCTTTGTTTGCTGCCTGTCCTGTCGCAGAGCGCAGTGTCTGTCTGCCCACCTACCATCTTCCACTCATCTGCTTAAGTGCTCTTAAAGGCTGGCAGCTACAGGCAGAGCGTTTCCTCCTCCTCATCGGGCCCGATAGCGATCTATTATTAATCTGCAGCGCTGTATGCAGGTGCAGCTCCCACTGCCATCTCCCAAATCCATTTAAGTAGGCTGCAGCCCTGGCCTGGTTCGCCTGACGCACGGCCCTTTGTGAAGGGGCTGAGCAAGAACGAGCAACTGTTGGCGGAGCTCGGTGAGGCTTTTTATGCCCACATACCGCACGCGTGATGGGGTTCATGCGTGGCGAGCGTGTGGGCGAAATGAGCGTGCTTGCAGACGTCTTCGTGCACGTGTGCGTCAGACGGCGACAACTGCAGAGGCAGCAAAAGTGAAGGTGTGAGATTCATGGAGAGCAAAGGGGAAGCTGACTGGATAATGGGTAAAAAGAGAAGGAACGTACAGGAAGGAGGGGAAACGAGAGAAAGAGAGCGAGAAGGAGAGAGAGATACTGTGGTCCAACATAAAGGTCAGGCTAATGCTTCCCAGAGGAGGAGCTGACATTAGAAGCAGAACGTCTCCATAAATGCACTCTCTCTCTCTCTTCCTTCCCTATCTTCCTCCCTCCCATTTTATGCTTCCTGTGATCTGACTGTGTGTGTGTGTGTTGCCTATGATTCTGCTCATGAGAGCCCTATATAACAGATCACCCACTCTAGCTGAGCACAGGCGAAAGGACAGAGCGGCATGCTGAGAGCTTGTAGACATTCACTTTCTACTCTACAGATCAGACACGCTGCCTTGTTAAGCTCAGGTCTCACCAGACCTCTGGGCTTTGGGGAAGTCTGCTGAAGACTCTGAGCTGACCTCACTAACCTTTGCCAGTTACGAACAGTCTGGGAACACCAAGGGCAAGATATACAGTGCGTACATTATAGCGTGGGGCAAATTTGCGGCACGCCTTTTGTTCAATTTGCGCTCTCAATCTGCCCGTAATTAGCGGCTGATTTACTAAGGCAGCAGCTCGTTATGCAATCAGCGGCCGAGACTGCCCTCCAGGTAAAATCTGCAAGTGAAGGAGCTCAGTGTGTCGACCAGAGGGGGGACACTGAGATCAGAAAAGAAACTGTGCTGCGCAGTAAATAAGTAACCAAATGCTGAATAGTATGGCATAATAACCTATTTGTAGGAATGTATGTTATTAATGCAACAGGAGACATTAAATGGTGAGAGAGAGAGATGGTGCAGAGCAGGTGGAGGATGTTGACACAGATGAATAAATAAAAAACACAATTTTTCATCCTCTTTTTGTTTGCTGTTGTAAAATCTATGTAAAATCTGCTGCGTTCATTTGTGACTGTCATCTGGCTTTGATTCATTCATTTCGCTGCAGACACTGAGATGATTCAAGTTTCTTTTTTCCCCACCGCTTCTAAATACTCCTGTGATAGCTGTGCCTCCTGAGGATTGTTCCGTGCAAAACCGATCCTGGTAAAGTGCACAAAGCTTAGCGCTTCCTGCAGACTGCACAATCAACCACACTTACGACGCCTCCTTCCACTCTCTGTGCGGCTCACCTGCAAGTACACAAACAGTGAAGGAGAGAAATCCACCGCTCGCACACAGGCTGCTCCTCAGGTGTCAGGCGGACTGGCTTTGATGAATGACACGTGCTATGCCAGGTGCGTTAAAAACAATTGTGCTAATGTTAGCCGTGTATCGCTTACCTCCTCGCTGTACTTGCTGACGTAAGAGTAGATCTCATTGAGTGCGCTGAGCATGTTGAACTCTGTGGAGTGGAGTCTGGCCTGTTCTGCCAAATAGGCGTTCATGTCCTGGTCGCTAATGGCTGGCAGCCGGTTGATGTCAGCGTAGTACCTGAGGACCCAGACGCAACGCTTAGCATCACATGCAGGGACTCACTGAGTCAATGCAACAGCTCAGCTGAGACCTGAATTCTTCATATAGTCAAATTTTTGTGCCATAACATCATTTTCACGAACAACGCTCGCCTGTAACAGTCACTCTCAAAAGGCTTTTACAGAATCTGGGTGAGAAATGCAGACATGAAGAAAGAGAATTATGAATCAATCTTCCCAAAGATCCCAGTCTCTCCTGTAAGAGGATATGACAGAAGAGATCAGAATGGCGTATAATGCGAGTGCATCAGCTCCTACCTCTCTACCCAGCTCTTGTAATTGGGGATATCTTTAGCGTAGAGCAGCTTATTGGACGGGGAGTCCTTGCCCAAGCGGTGCTCTGAAGTGGAGCAAGAATCCATAAAAGTCTGAGCTACGACTGACAGACAGGCGTCCGTGATGCTGCTCTTATGGATGTCGAACACAAACTGCGGGTTCTTGATCACGTTCACCCAGAAACGCAACGGAAGGCTGGAAGACGGAGACAAAGAGAAGAAAGAGGAATTATTACGTGACACGAGAGCAGTTGTGTCACGCTATTCTGCACGTGACGCCAAAAAAAAAAAGGCTCGTACCAGTTGCTTTTCCACGTGTGACGCACGTCTGTGTCGTGGATGCCGTGTTTGTCCGCCTGCTCGTCCAGGAAGTCGAACATGTATTTGATGGCGAGGGGCAGAGTGCTCCCTCGGTGGACCGTGCTGAACAACGTCTCAAACAGATCGTCCACAAATTTTTGTAGCGTGCCCTGAGAGAAGGAGAGTACGCAGAGGTGAGGGATTCATGGGAAACGAGAGAGCGTTTGACCCCAAAACACAAGGGTGGAATGTAACTAAGTACATTTACTCAATTACTGTACTGTCAGAGGCAAATCTTATACTTTTTAGTTCACTACTTTTTGTACATTTGACAGCTATCGCTACTCTTCAGATTACAATTTTTCATACCCTTCCTGTTCGTATCTCCAAATTTGGTTTCGGTTTTCCTTCATAGGCTGAGAAAATTCTCCTACTCCTTAATATAAATAAATAATTTAAAAGAAAAAAAACCTCGGATTAGCTGGAAAATGCATCGTCACTGAGTTTTTAGAGATACGTGGACAGAGATGGCATGAACACATCGTGGTTTTATCGAATATGATGCAGTGCTATAGATTAAACTAGCCAACAGTAAATAAAGTAGATATAATTGGCACAACCTTAAACATCTACAGCAGTAAAATGCAACACAAACATCAATGCAAAAGTAATATTAGTCCACAAATGTCGGATATAATAATCAGGACTTTTATACTTCCACCGCTGCCAAAGTGCAGCTTTAATGCAGTGAAACATATAAGGTAAGCCCTGGCGTACCTTGGTAGCTAGCAGCCTGGTCAGATAGATCTCAGAGACCATCTTGCTGCCGCGGTCTCCTTCCTTCTGGTCTCCGTGCTCGTGGTTCTTCACCAGGTGCCACACCTTGACACCACTTTCTAGATCAGGCGTGATCATGGGAGCACGTGAGCGGAGGCTGTCGGGGCTGCCCGTGTAGCGGAATGAAGAGTCTGTCCGGGAGAGAGAAGAGGTACAGATCAGCCTAAATGCAGCATCGTGTAAATTAAGCATACGCCCACACACGCATGCAGATGCGCACACAAAGCCCCTCACTCATTCCCATCTCGCCCCGGTAACTCGTTACAAAGCCGAATCCGCCTCCTGCTCCGAGGCTGTGAAGGAGACTGCAGCGGTGGATAATTTCATAGAAAAGTAATGAAAGGGAAGGGTCAGTGGCGTCGCACTGAGTCCTCGTGGCCCTCTTGAATCTGGAATCCTTGATGACACACAAAGATGGGTGAAAACAGGGCCTTTTAGCACCCATCTGTCAGGACAGCAGCATTCAGAAAATGCTGCATATTGTTTCCTTCGTCTCTCTGTCAGGAATTATTTGATAATTGTTTGCTTTTTGTCTTTTTTCCTTTACTAATCTCATTCATATTCTCTTCCTTTTTAATCCTCGCCTCACTGACTGTGGCATGCTTGTGCCTGGCTCCTCTTAAAAGCACTCATAATTGGCTCTTGCCTGCCACATTGTAGCGGCGCCATGTTGCAAACGTGCCTGTCACTCTCTAATCAACGCATCAAAAGATCCCTAATTTGTTAAGCGTCGAAGCCACCCTCCCTCATCCATACGTCCTCGTGTCTGCTCCTCGTTCCTGCCTCCTTGCTCGTCGCTCAGTCTGAACGATGCTGGTTTCAGTTTCCCTAATTGGCCCACGTCAGCTGCTGGCAGCGGGGTCTCTGGAGATTCAGGATCTGAGGATCCTGTTGAGGATCTCTCTGACCTGGCTTCAAAGGCCGAGCTGAACAGCAAAGCTTCTTGGTGCCAATACAGCCACTCAGACCAGGCTGCACCTCTGGACTGGCCCCTGGGGACCACGCCTTGAGTAGGAGGGGTTAGAAATACGTGCATGTGTGCAGGGTGGAGTGAGCCCCCAAATCCCATCTTAATCCAGTCACTGTTTTTTTTACTGCTTTGCTATTTCCCCTCAATCCTCCTGGCCTCCTCTGCCTCTCCCCATCTCCCCTGACGCTAAGCAGCGACCCGCGGCCCTTCTCTCCTCCTCTGCAGGCTGGACGCAACCAGGCAGCAGCGGAGTGTGCTCTGGCTGATTTTAAGGCTGGGGGGGGGGTGCTGTCGGTGGTGTAAATTGAGTCAAGATGCTAAGTGTTGAACGTTAAATTGGTATGAATCCATCAGCAGGTGTCGAGGTGCCAACCCATGATTGATGAGGGACGGGCACATGCCAGCGGAGCCTGCGCTCTCTATGCCACGCACGTACGACTCCAGCGTCTGAGCACTCGCACAAAAAATAAAAAATAAAGAGAAGAAAGCGAGAGAGTTCAGCCTCAGCAGCTCATTGCAATTTCATGACAGATTAAAATATCCCTTGCGACGAAGATATTTCCATGTAACGACTGTCTAGGTGTAAAACTCCAGAGGCAGAAGGCTAAAATTAAGCTGCCTTTTGTTACACTGGTAGTTATACTCAGCATTACTTTGGTCCTCCATCATCTCTTTAAAAGAGAGTAATGAGTGAGTCCACTGTAATCTTCTAAAGGTCATCACAGGTCATCTTTTTCACAGCACACAGACGACACATAAAGGTCTTTTTTGACCCTGTGCCTCCACAGGTATCGATTCTAAAAGAGGCTTGTGGTTGCTTGGAGGGATAAAGATGCTGTTAGCTCATTTTCTGTGTTCGGCAGTTTAAAGGCAGTGTTCACTCTCTATCCCCCAATCCCGATAATTGGCCAAGCTCACTTATCTTTTTCTGTTTGTGTGAAGCATCATTCACACAGAATAATTAGCAACCACAAGTTGCCTGGTGCCGCTGTCTGGCACGGGCCCAAATTTGGCACCCGGCAGCACAAAGTACATCACATCTGAAGCATGTATGTGTGTATAGATACTGCACGCATGTGTGGGTGCAAGAGTGCAGGCGACGCGCAGCCCACTGCGCCCTGCACACAGCGCATTTTCATTATAGCGAAATTATGGCTTTGAAATCAAACAATGGCTTTATCTCCCACTCTCCCCTCTTCTTCATCTCTTCATCTCTTTCTCTCTCCGTTCTTTCCATTCTTGCGCCATCCAACAGAGTTTGGACCTCAACTGAAAAGCAAACTGCAGCACACGCAGTTGGAGAGAGAAAAAGGTTGCGAAACAAAAAGCCCTCTGCAGCAAAAAGAGGAGCGGCTCCAAACAGAGCTGGCCATCGCTTCAGGGATGGCCGATTTGGCTTTGTTCACATCTGAAACAACTAATATAAAAAAACATTTTGATGCGTCTGTGAGGCAGAAAGATTACATTTGCATAGAATTAACTGTTGTCTAAGCCTGCAAACACATCCATAATTGCCTAATATATATGCTGTTGGCATTTTGCAATCAGTGCAATCAATGTCAAAGCCACAACGAGGGTATGAAAAGAGCAATCTGGTCCACCGACTCACCGTATCTGCTGATGGAGGTGCGGGATATGCTGGCTGAGGACGGGATGTTGTATGATGAGGTCTGTTTGGGCACCAAAGCCACAACGCATCGGTCCGACACCTGCGAAGAGACGCATACGGCATGAATCTGCTGGTATCATAATGCTGTGGTGAGCTTCATGTTTTAATCAGAACAAAGCATGAGTGTTCGAAACAATTCTTTCCTGTTTGTTTTATAGTAAAGCCCACAGACGCAATGTAAGACCCTAAGTCCCACAAGCAGAACACATCCCAAACCCCCACGCAATCCATCCCTGCCTGCCATATCTGCGCTCCCTGCTGTTCTCCACCGCAGCCCCGTGGCTTCTTTTCCCAGCAGAGCGGAGTGCTGCGGCAGCACGATGGCTGTACTCAACATGACTGTCATTGTCACCCCCTTCACAAACATTACAGACATGATGTAAGCCATGGAAGAGGGATAAGAGGCTAAGAGGGAGCGGAAGAAAGAGAGAGAGGAAGAAGGAAAGAGGCACAGACCTGAATGCTGAACGCCTCGTCTCATGTACACTTCACACCCTTAAAGAAAATGGGGTGTGCAGGTATAATAATAGCATTAGAGCGGCGCGGAGTCAAAGAGAAAGACGAAAAGAAGAGGCTGCGTAAAAGACGGCGTGTCATGAATAAGAGAGAGACGCTGAGGTTCAGCCTTTCCCTCCTCTGTGGTTTATATTTACAAAAGGCTCTTGGCCCTGTATGATGCGCTCCAGTCACTTCAGATAAGCTGCGAAAAAGTGATGCAAACCATTAAAAAGGACGGTTTTAAAATCTATTTTAAGACACTTCCAAGCAGAGATCTTTCATCAGGCCAGCAGTGTGATTCATTCATCACCAAAATGGCAATTAAACTATGATTAATCTGTGAAGTGCTGGTACTGTTAGCGCACCGGAACATCACATCGCTTTAGAAAAATACAAAACGCTGCAACTTGCGGTCCTTTTCCGAAAAGCCAAAACAACAAACAGCTTGTTGGCTGGCATTTACAGCCCACCCCGAGGAGGGATTTCTGCTTCAGACCCAGCGAAGAAAAAGTGATGAGCCTCCAGTGGAGAAATAAACAAAAGGCAAATGCCAGGCTCCAAAAGGAATACCTCAAAGAATCTACAGAAAAACAGAAAGTGCTTCAGCAGGAGTGGACTCCTTCCCAACCCCAGTGGATATTGGGATGGACATTTACAGAGTTCCTCCTTCATCCTCACCCCTCTCCTCTCTCCCGCTCCTTCCAAACTAATCTCTGCTGTGCTATTAGTTGGAGTTGCTATCTGGCCTCTACTGGCCACACTGGAGAGACACTTGAAACCTGGGATGAAATCTGAAGGAATCCTCTTAAAGGCGCGGCCCTGGTGCTCCGGGCTCTTGGAGGGAAATGACAAATGGTCTTCCTCACCCCCCACGCCCCCCCAACCCGCGACATCTTTGACCCTTCTCTCTCTCGGCTCACCTTCTCCTTATTTGTCTCCGCTTTCTGAAACCTAACTTCTACAGCCCCTCCGTCCGGTAGCTGGCTGCAGACGCACGGGTCGACTCGACCCGCGTGACGTTTCCTCTGCTGTTCCTGTGATACATTTTCTCTGGGGAGCATGAAATAGCCTCTCTGTTCCCCCCTTTCCCTTTACGCCTCCCTCCATCTCTCTCTTTCTCTCTGCTTTTTATGGCTGACAGAGAGGCTACAGCAGAGATGGGTCCTTGTGATAGAGTAAATGATTGAAGGCGTGCAGATTCGCCCTTCAGGGATAATCCAGTGTGGGGCTGATAGTGGGCAGGTGTGATAAGGGCTGTGGGCCCTGCCTGTGATAAGACCTTCTATTAGACATCGCAGAGCCGACCAGACAGCAGAGTGTGGTCAGCCTCTATCTTTCTATTCTCAGCCCTCCCCTCAGCCCTGGTCCTCGCCCGTCTGTCCCATCTCTCCTGGACTCATGGCCTAAGATCACGATGCTTATCATAGCTGTCGACTCTGCCCGGTCGCTTGGAAATACACAACTCGCCAGAAATGATGAGATTTGTGAATAGGACTCTCTCTTCATAAGAGTTACATAGCAATCTGCTTTAAGTTGGGCATTAATCAGTGAAATGTGTATCGAAGAATCAGTCCAGGGTGGTTCAGGGCGCAGCAGCAGCAGCAGCAGTGCAGGATTAATCAGACGTCTTTCCTCTTCACTGGAAAATTGTTTACTCAGAAAATATTCTTCCTCCTAAAAGCCTTCATATTCTCACTTGTCCAAGATTTGTATTCAGGTTTAAAAGGAGGGGACCAACAAGCCAAGACAGCCACAGCATTAGATTAATGAACAGACAGCGGTGTAGTAGTATCCGATGTGTCTGGGTCTGTTGAAAATAGCCCAAAATGCCCCAAGTGATGTCTGCAAGGTGGGTAACAGGATCTAGCTGGCAGGCTCTCCTGGTGTGGTCATCAGAGTCTGCTCTCTGTGTTCCTTCACCGCAGAGGAGAGGACAGACAGAGGTCACCGGGCAGCAGAGGGATGGAACTTTCCAAACTGACGCAGTGAGGGAGGGAGCGGCCTGCCCTTTCCTGTCACTTATCCGCACATTAGGAATAATATTCCCGACAAAACACACGCTGCCCATGTGTGCGCACAAATGGATGTGGCAAACAAATATTAATATGCCGGACGAGGCGCAGCCCACCTGTCGTAAATCAACACTTTGTCAAACATCATCAATGCAATTACTCACACGGCGTCCCCTGAATGTGGCGAGGGTCTGCTCGCAGTTTGAATAATCCTAAATAACCCGAACAACTTCAGCTGATGATGCTGCCCTCTCAACAAAGCGACTCAAGTCGTTAAGATGTGGACCTCCTCGGGATCCCTGCTCACTGGCCTGATCCTATCCAGCAGGAGGTTAACACCGCCATGTCTCAAGATGACAGAGACGGGGGGAGGGGGGAGACGAAAGAAGGTGTGATGAAACGCTTCCCTTTGACAGGACCGAAGATTAAACAACAAAAAGATCCAAATCAGCAATCAGCCAAAAAACTCTCCAATCTCATAAATCTTTTATCTCCTGTGTGTGTGTGTGAGCATGTGCAATGTGGGTATGTGCTGTAGGTGTGTGTGAGCACATGCATTGTGTGCACATTTGGGCGTGCTTCTATCTTTATCTATGCAAAAGAGACTGTAAGAAATACAGAAATAGAAAGAGTGGAGTGGGAGGATGGGAGTTCAGTCCCCTGACTGTGCATGCCAAGATGTTGAATAAAGATTCTGAACTCATCTTAAATGTGCACATTTATGTTTTTAATTTCGGTGTAGCAGGGACCTGGGAAGGTGTGCATTTCCATACTGAGGTTATGTAAACCATTATTTCCCATGTGGTAGGGTAAACAGCCAATGGGGTTTCTTGGGATGCTGTGAGCCCTATGAATTTTAATGCCTCTGTCGGGCTGCTGGGGGAGAATTAGCAAAGACTCAAGGTGATGCTCAGTCTCACTCTGCATATTTCAGACCCCCTTTCAATGCTTCCTCTTTACCTCTTCCCATTTTTTTCTCCCTCACTCTGGGGCCTAATGAGCTGTGCTCCCTTGTTGTGATAGGCGGCCAGATGTGCTGCCGCAGCTGCCAGTGCGGTGGCATGGTGTGTGACGCAAACACACACGAGCTTGCACACAGGGGTCACTGCCAGCTCATCAAAACAGTAACGATGCACAAGTGTGCATGTTGTTCCATCCTACTCGCATCTCTCCCGCCACTAACTGCCCTATTCCTTCACGCTCCTTCTCTTTCTCCCTCCTTTCCCCACGCTGCCCTGCCGGCATCTCCTCTGAAGTTGCACAGTGTCGGCTTTTACGTTCTGCACGGGGACTCTTAGATCCGTGATCAATAGCGGTCCTTAGATCTGCTATTGAGCGAGTGAATAAGTGAAGCGACCACACGCGTGTTACCGTGTGCCCCGTAGCGTCTCCCTCGGCTAACGATGGCAGACAGACTGTGACGCAGAGAATTGTAGAAAAACACCAGAGGAGCCCATTATGGTGTGGAAGCAAACATACTGCAGCGCTTCATCAAGGATTAAAGCACCGCAGAGACTGGAGAAGAAGAGGTACTCAGACCAGGAGATGAAGAAAGGCAGGAAGGAGGAAATGAAAGCAGTCTGTGGGCCAGCGGGGAGAAAAGATGGGAAATGGGGAAGAGAAATGTAAACAAGACAAAAACCTAAAGAGAAAATTTGAAGCCGACGAAGGTGAGGACAGGGAAGACAAAGGGGACAGAAGCTGCATGGTGCTAAGTCCTACGTGAAGGACACCGTGATGTGTCCCTTCTTCTAATGACTCCTGCATCTGGTACATTATTCTGCTCGCTCTGCTGGGGCAGGAGGTGACACCCCCCCCCCCCCCCCCCGGGGGGCTTGGGCCGCGCCAGACCTCGTCCCCATTTTCTGCTT